>CM065698.1:16123909-16143909 GCA_017654935.2 Phymorhynchus buccinoides | reverse complement strand
GGACCAATCACGCCTTGTCTAGAAACTAGAGATGATTCTAAACCTCCCCGCCAAAGGAAAGGCAAAATGACATGTAGAGCCGTACAGACCCCAGTTCAGGGCTGTGAGGTCCCTGAACACCTAAAGAAGTTGTCTGATGATTCTGGCAAACACCTGTCTGCTGACCAGAAGGTGGAGCTGAATGCTCTCCTCTGCAAATTCCAGGATGTTTTTGCAGCAGATGAATTTGACCGTGGCAACTTTACGGGCATGAAACATTCCATTGACACTGAAGATGCTAAACCCATCAAGCAGCGGATGCGGCGAACTCCTGTTGTCTTTGCAGGAGATGAAGAAGCCCAATTGAAGAAAATGCTTGATGCGGGCGTCATACAAGAATCAGTGTCGGAGTGGGCGTCCGCACCTGTTTTGATCCGGAAGAAGGACGGATCAGTGAAGTGGTGCGTGGATTATCGCGCCCTCAATGATGTCACAGTTAAAGACACCTTTCCTTTGCCGCTGGTGGAGGATTGCTTAAACACTCTGTCTGGAAGCACTTGTTTTTTCAAGCTGGATGAGAACAATGCCTACTGGCAGGTCAGGGTCAAAGAATCCGACAAACAGGGCCAAACACCACCTGTAGTAACATAATGAACTGGGGGAATCTCTGCACTGGCTTCACCATCAGATGATAATAATGATGATAACAATGATAATAATAATAATGATGATAATAATAATGATAATAATTATGATAATAATAACACTACCTGTAGTAACATAATGAACTGGGGGAATCTCTGCACTGGCTTCACCATCAGATGATAATAATGATGATAATAATGATAATAATAATAATAATAATAATGATGATAATAATAATGATAATAATGATGATAATGATGATAAAAATAACACCACCTGTAGTAACATGATGAACTGGGGGAATCTCTGCACTGGCTTCACCATCAGATGATAATAATGATGACAATAACGATAATAATGAATAATAATAATAATAATAATAATGATGATAATAATAATAAATAACACCACCTGCAGTAACATGATGAATAATCTCTGCAATCAGATGATAATAATGATGATAATGATGATAACAATAACACCACCTGCAGTAACATGATGAACTGGGGGAATCTCTGCACTGGCTTCACCATCAGATGATAATAATGATGATAATGATAATAATAATGATGATAATGATAATGATGATAACAATAACACCACCTGCAGTAACATGATGAACTGGGGGAATCTCTGCACTGGCTTCACCATCAGATAATAATGATGATAACAATAACATTACCTGTAGCAGCATGATGAACTGGGGGAATCTCTGCACTGGCTTCACCATCAGATGATAATAATGATGATAATAATAATGAAGATAATGACAATAACAATAACATTACCTGCAGTAACATGATGAACTGGGGGAATCTCTGCACTGGCTTCACCATCAGATGATAATAATGATGATAACAATAACACCACCTGTAGCAGCACGATGAACTGGGGGAACCTCTGCACTGGCTTCACCATCAGATGATAATAATAATGATAATAATAATGATGATAATAATAATGATGATAACAATAACACTACCTGTAGCAGCATGATGAACTGGGACCTCTGCACTGGCTTCACCATCAGATGATAATAATAATGATAATAATAATGATGATAACAATAACACCACCTGTAGCAGCATGATGAACTGGGGGAACCTCTGCACTGGCTTCACCATCAGATGATAATAATAATGATAATAATAATGATAATAATGATAATAATAACACTACCTGTAGCAGCATGATGAACTGGGGAAATCTCTGCACCGGCTTCACCATCAGACCGAAGATGGACAGGCGGTCATAGCTCGACTTCTCCTTCATCTGGTTCGTCAAAACAACAACAAAAATAACAGTAAAAAAAAGATAAAATAAAACTGAAATTAACCCCTTCAGTGCTGCCTATTAGTTGCACATGTGCCGCCAGTTTGCCGCGCGACTTTTGAACGCAGCAATATCGCTACTTAGCGGCGACATATATATACATCGGTGGCAAGTACTGAAGCGCTATAGAGGACGTATATATACATCGGTGGCAAGTACTGAAGTGCTATAGAGGACGTATATATATGTCGGTGGCGAGTACTGAAGCGTTATAGAGGACGTATATATACGTCAGTGGCAAGTACTGAAGCGCTATAGAGGACGTATATATACGTCGGTGGCAAGTACTGAAGCGCTATAGAGGACGTATATATACGTCGGTGGCAAGTACTGAAGCGCTATAGAGGACGTATATATACGTCGGTGGCAAGTACTGAAGCGCTATAGAGGACGTATATATACGTCGGTGGCAAGTACTGAAGCGCTATAGAGGACGTATATATACGTCAGTGGCAAGTACTGAAGCGCTATAGAGGACGTATATATACATCGGTGGCAAGTACTGAAGTGCTATAGAGGACGTATATATACGTCGGTGGCGAGTACTGAAGCATTATAGAGGACGTATATATACGTCAGTGGCAAGTACTGAAGCGCTATAGAGGACGTATATATACGTCAGTGGCAAGTACTGAAGCGCTATAGAGGACGTATATATACGTCGGTGGTGAGTACTGAAGCATTATAGAGGACGTATATATACGTCAGTGGCAGAGTACTGAAGCGCTTATAGAGGACGTATATATATATAACGTCGTCAGCACTGAAGAGGCTAAAACATATCAAATGTTAATCCCTTCACTGCCAGAGAAACATTGAGAAATTATTTATTTTCTTATCAAAAGTTAAAACAGATCTGTTAGACTCAATCTGAGAAAATGGTCTAGAGATATAGCTGTTCCTGAATTGTCTAAACAAAAAATCAGCATTCTAGCACTATGACGTCAAAAGTTATATCATCCATGACATCATACACTCCCTAGTAGATACAGGGCAGGCACTGAAAGGGTTAGTAGACATGGGGCTGGCAGTGAAGGGGTTAACTAGCTGTTTGAATCAATCATATGGCAGTGAAGGGGTTAACTAGCTGTTTGAATCAATCATATGGCAGTGAAGGGGTTAACTAGCTGTTTGAATCAATCATATGGCAGTCAAGGGGTTAACTAGCTGTTTGAATCAATCATATGGCAGTAAGGGGTTAACTAGCTGTTTGAATCAATCATATGGCAGTGAAGGGGTTAACTAGCTGTTTGAATCAATCATATGGCAGTAAGGGGTTAACTAGCTGTTTGAATCAATCATATGGCAGTGAAGGGGTTAACTAGCTGTTTGAATCAATCATATGGCAGTGAAGGGGTTAACTAGCTGTTTGAATCAATCATATGGCAGTTAAGGGGTTAACTAGCTGTTTGAATCAATCATATGGCAGTGAAGGAGTTAACTAGCTGTTTGAATCAATCATATGGCAGTCAAGGGGTTAACTAGCTGTTTGAATCAATCATATGGCAGTGAAGGGGTTAACTAGCTGTTTGAATCAATCATATGGCAGTGAAGGGGTTAACTAGCTGTTTGAATCAATCATATGGCAGTGAAGGGGTTAACTAGCTGTTTGAATCAATCATATGGCAGTTAAGGGGTTAACTAGCTGTTTGAATCAATCATATGGCAGTGAAGGAGTTAACTAGCTGTTTGAATCAATCATATGGCAGTCAAGGGGTTAACTAGCTGTTTGAATCAATCATATGGCAGTGAAGGGGTTAACTAGCTGTTTGAATCAATCATATGGCAGTGAAGGGGTTAACTAGCTGTTTGAATCAATCATATGGCAGTGAAGGGGTTAACTAGCTGTTTGAATCAATCATATGGCAGTCAAGGGGTTAACTAGCTGTTTGAATCAATCATATGGCAGTGAAGGGGTTAACTAGCTGTTTCAATCAATCATATGGCAGTGAAGGGGTTAACTAGCTGTTTGAATCAATCATATGGCAGTGAAGGGGTTAACTAGCTGTTTGAATCAATCATAATCCACAGCTGATTTAGTGCACAAACAACGAGCAAAGGGAGGGCACTTTGATGATAATGGCATCCTAAAAGAAGAAGCAATTTTGTTCCAACAAAGTGAAGGCATATAGTTTGTGTGTGTACTGTAAATCGATGGCTTGGAGTCAAAACGGACTATCTTTAGATAGTCCATTGACGTATTATTGAACTTATTGTGAAAACTAATAACTTGCTTTAAAAAAAAGACTGCAGAAATATAAAAAGCATAATCCCCATTTTACATTATTTGCAGTCTTTTTTAATACAAGTTCTTAGTTTTTGCAATAACATCAACAATAAGTCAATGGACTATCTAAAGATGGTCCGTTTTGACTCTAAGCCATTGAAATGTTCTTTTTTGGTATGTTAAGTTTGATTATTGTGTGTGTGTGTGTGTGTGTGTGTGTGTGGCGTTTTGCTTTGGGGGGTGCGGTGGGGACGGGGGAGTGAGGGTAGGAGGTAGATGGGGAGGTATTTCTTGATCATTAAAATCAACATTTCAAATGCAATTTGTAGGGAGAAAACAAGAAGAGTTGACATAGTGAAGAACGCCTTTTCCTTGCATGTAATTAAATCCTCCAAAGACGGAGTATGGCTGCCCATGTGGCGGGGTAATAAAAAAAAAAGGGTCACTCATGTAATGTTCTCATCCCTAACCGCTGCATTTGTACCATAGTGTTCATGGGCTTCGGCAGTTGGGATGATCCCTGGTGTCTTTTAGCCAGGGTACATCAACATGAACTTGTATGCAACTAAACATGTTTAATGTATGACTGGCTCAATACTGCAGCAAAATGTTAAAAGAAGATTCAGTCACCTAAAAAAGCAACATTAAAACTAGCGATCCACAAAAGACAGCAGTACAACCGAACCTCAGTGTTGACCTCTTGGCTGACTGGCCAAAACGGTCTGTAATTGTGGGGTGGTGGTCATACTGGAGACTCATAGTCATTAAATAAGTACAGCAGAGACTGAATACAACTACCGGGGTGCCCATTAGATGGGATTCGACTGGGTACTTACTCTGAGAAACTCGTCAAAGCTGGGTCTGTTCTGCTGCACGGTTCGAATCTCGTCCATGCCGGCAGCAAAGTTGTTCACATATACACTGTACGCATCCACCAGCATCGTTTTGGAGAACTGCACAACAGAAAAGGGGGGGAAAAGGAATATGCACAACTTTTATCAGTGTTGTTATCACATACCTGCAACACCTCTACCTTTTATGTGGCATTTTACATAAAGGAAATGTTACATTTGTACATGTTAGAATAGTAATTCTATTACAACACCATAAAGAAGTTATTCTCCTTGCTCCAACTGCTAACAAATTACCTTACATCCACATATATACACAAATCTCTACACAGACAACCAAAACCATGGCACCCTACTCTGAAACTGCATGTAGCCATAGCATGGGGGTCGGTATGTTCACATGGGAGCTGTCGTTGGACGAACGAGATGGCACCCTCTGAGGTCAGGAGGACCTCAGTCATGCTGGCTCCGTGACTAAGACATTATTGTTGTCAGTAGGGGACTTAGTAGGTTGTTGGGTGTTTTTTCCCAATCTACTTTATCAGGAGATCAGAGTTATATTTTATCCTATGTTGGTCACAGCATGAGGGAAAAAACACAAAGCAGTCATCCCACTTTCGCAGTGGCCCATAGGAGAGCAAAGGGAATGAACACCTATTTTGTTAATGCATATTCTCTCTCCCTCTACTGTGCCGTCTTGGATCTTCTTCTTGTCTCTAGGACTTAGTAGACAGGTGGTGTCCTGCGTATGTTAGATCAGAACAGGCTCCACTGAACTCTACCGAAGTGATTCAGCAACAGTGCAGCGTCCCCTCTGGCGGTTGCCTCCTGACAACCTAACATAGATTCGCTCCCCTTGGACTGCTGGTTTGGGATTTAGCGACCTGGCAAACCGGGGTGTGACTGTGAGTTGGGACTCCGAATGAGTGGCGTGAGAGCAATGCCACTGTACGACTGATAAGATAGGACAGAAAAAAAGAAAGAGTTGCTGGTTGAGCACAAAAGCAAAGGTAAAAACACAAGGTACTGACGGAGGCGGTGAAGATGTCCCCAATCTTCTCGTGGAGGTCCCACTTTTTTACCATCTCGGACAGCTCGATCTGGAACATCTTGTGGTGGTTCAGGATCTCATGGGCCTTGCGGAACACTATCCTCAGGTACGACTTGGGGCTGGGGATCGCCTCCAGGATCGGCTTCTCATATTCCTAGGGGAAAAAAAGGGCTTCACGTTGCAGATTAAAGTCAAATCAAATTGCATAGCTACCGGTAATAGCAAATTTTCAATATCTAATCAAGCCAGTATTGAGCATCGTTGCCTGAATGTAATAAAATTGCGTAAATTCTGGGTTTACCTAACATCAACATCCAACTTCATGTTTCTGTGTAATTTATATATTTTTTTCTCTATTTCTGTACACAGAGGTTAACAACACAGATTTCATACATGCGTTCATAACACACTTAAATTGCGCAGCTATGTCAGTTTTCAAGAAACACGTCCTCCGATTTCGATCAAGCCATTTATAAAGCAAATACCCAGAGTGTTAGTAAGTTGCACTACAGAATGCATTTATAGTTATACACAAAAAGATAGAGCTCTCCAATTTCAAGCTAACAGAATCAGAAAGCCATTCGCAGTGTTCTGTTGGGTGAGGGGTATATGAACGAATCTGGAACTTCCTTTTCAGGATGTTTCTGGGTTTGTTCCTCTGTGCCTTTACTTACAAGGGGTTAGGCAATTTGACTTAGTTTGAGACACACAACTTCTATGTCAGCTTAGTTGAGACAGAGAGAGAGAGAATATTGATGCTTTATTCAACAGTTGTATCATGTATTGTGTTTTTGGGTGAGGTGAGTGGTGGTGATCGTGATGATGGTAATGGTGTGTGTGCATGCAAGTGCTTGCGTGCGTGTGTGTGTATGTGTATGTGCGCAACGCGCATGTGTTTATGCCTATTTGCATGTGTGTGAGCGATTATATGTTTCTGTTGAACTTCTTGTTTTTATTTTTTTTATTAAGCGCATAGAGCTCCACATTGGGTGGAGGAGTGCGCTATATAAATGCTTCACTATTATTATTATTATTGAGTAATCTCCTCTCAAAGCCTTAGTGTTGACGTGTAGCAATGAATCTTTTGTACCAGCACAATTCTGTCCAGGCTTTCAATGTAGGATCTCTCACTGCTGATGGTCAGCTCCACCACACATCGACGCTTTTTCTGAAACACAGCAACACTGGGCATGCTACCACATTCACAAACTATACATACAGAAATGTGACTTCTATCTCTCTCTGTTACACACACACACATACACATACGCGCGCACACGCACAGACACAGACAGATTTGTCTGAATCCCTTTTTGTGGAATTGGAAGTACGTAATATTGAAGAACACACACACATTCTATCTCCCATGAGTTCCACTGAAAATAAACGATAACACAAGAGAAAACAGAGCACCACCAACCGAATCTTACCCTCATGTTTAGACAAGCTGTAAGCGCTTTACAGGAGATAATGATTTATTTTTGACTTAATCATTTGGAACATATTATGAGCAAAAAACATCTCTTCTTTGTCATATCTCTGCAAGTGACTAATCTTGGATGTCAAACTTTAAATAACTGTAAAATAAAAAGTAATCAATTAATAATCCATCTTTTGAAAGCAGGCTTTTTAATTTCAGCACCAAAAATCCATTCTCATGCACATTTAAAAAAAACTTTTTATAAATATTGATTCAGCATTATGTTGGGGCTCCCTGAAGGAACACTGACTGGCTGGGTCACAAAATAGCTTAGCTTTCTTCTTTTTTGTGTGACTGACCTCCTTTGACGCTCAACCATAAGTGCCGTCAAATCAGCCCACTGATTGTGGACACTATGGAAGAAGAAGAATCACAACAGGGCTTCATACTACTTCTTGGCAACACGAAAGAGCGATAATTTTATGACCACGCCACCTAGTGACGAGACAGGGGCAGATAATTTTCTGCGGCTATATACTATCACACTATCATACTTCGTGACAGGCAAGGGCGATAATCTTATGTAGATGGCGCACACGTTTCAGTGCATGAAACAGGGTCAGAGAATGTTCAGCACATAAAGCCTCATTGCTCCAGCTGTTACCCGACTGTCTGAGAGTCCCGGGGGTTCAGGGGGCAGCTCAGGCGGGGGGTGCTTGGCGGTGTTGATGGTGACGGGCAGGCACATGGTGTCAGGCTCCTCAGTCACCAGGGGGGGCCGTGTCTGTGCATTGGCTTGCTTCAGCTTCTTGTGCAGCACTGCTCCAAGCCTCTGTGATACACATTGCCAGAGAGGAATTACATTGTAAATTAAGTGGGAAAAAGAGGCAAAACCTTCAAGGCTCACTCGAACAGGAACATGTGGGACAACAACAAAGATTGAGGGGGGTGTCTAAATTACAAGATTGCCAATAAAATTTTAAAGTACAAATGAAAGTATCGTTAATGGATACAACTAAAAATGACAGATAGACACTGGCATGACAGATAGACACTCTACCAATGAGCTATCGAGGCTTTCAGTGTTGATGAGTTTCTTAACTCATGTTGCCTGTTGAATACTCTCTAACCCACTAATCTAAAATGTTATCTGTTGTTATCTCTTTACAGTGTTGCTTTAAGTATCTAATTATTCAAATCATTATTGTTTGAAAGCTTGCATAGACATATATATGTGTGCAAAGTTTGAACAATGTACGCCTTCTATTTCCTGAGAAAATGCCAACGCGAAAGATTGGAGATCAGACCACGAACGCAACACACACACACAGACACACGACTATCATACTATAGACTCACTTCACAATGGCAGGAGAATGGGCCAATAAGGCAGAAAAAAACAATAGATGACAGTACGAGTAGCAAAAGGAAAAGGCAGTCAATGTCAAAGAGAGAGACAAGATTAGAGGAAGTTGCTAGCACAGTACTTCCACAAGGTGTGGGGAACTATTTGTACCGAAAGATCCCAACAGAAAGATGGTTGCTTCTCACCTGCAGGTTATCAGTGGACTCGTGACCCCGGGGCTTTCTGGGCAGGGGTTTGTTGGGGTAAGGCGTGTCCGGCTCCGCCAGGTAGCCATCTTCCTCAGCCTCGTCCTCAAATTCTGAGGACCCCCAACTTCCATCAGACCACTCTTCTTCCTCAGCCCCCCAGGACTGCCTCCGACTGAGGTTCTCAGGGCAGTCATACAGAGGCTCATTGGTGCTCGGATCTGATCAGAGAAAGAGATGGAATACGGAATTGTTACGGACCAATATGACTATGAGGCCATGTTGGTTTTATCAGATTGAAACTCTTGCGCCTCACAATATGAATAATAATATGGTAAGAAACAGCTACAACAAAATCAGAATTAGGTGTAAAATTTGCTGGGGGTTGGGGGAGGGGGGTGTGTGTGTGTGTGTGTGTGTGTGTGTACCTTGAAGTGTGCAATGGCACACACACACATTATGTTTATGTTTTGTTTTGTGAAAATATGATTGTACCCACTAAGACTGTTAAGATATTTCCTAACAACAAGCCATGGGTTTCCAAGTCGCTTAAAACGACACTTAATAAGAAGGTAGTATTTAGTTCAGGGGATACAGCCAAGCATAGTGAAGTGCAGGCAAAGATTAGGAATGAAATAAAAGAAGCCAGAACACACTTACAAAGATAGAGTAGAGCTACAGTTTCAGTCAGGGAATATGCGGGATGCCTGGAAAGGGATTAAGCTTATGTCCGGAACCACTAAGCACACTCAGGGATGTAGTAGGCCTACTAATAGTAGTGACAGCCAGCAAGATTTCTCTAACCAGCTAAACACATTTTATTGCAGGTTTGACAACCGAGACTTCAGCAGCAATTTACACTCTATTACGAGTGACTTGCATAATGAGCTGGGTAGGGAAGGGGCGGATGAAGAACAGTATGAGGTAGAACAAAGTGTAGGTCAGTCTGTGTTTTCGCGTCTAAATGTTGGGAAAGCAAAGGGCCCAGATGGCATTAGTGGTCGAATTTTGAAAGTGTGTGCCTCCCAACTATCAGATGTTTTTAGTTCTTTGTTCTCTTGGTCTCTTAGAGTTTGTACAATAGGGCTTTTGTTACGTGAGGGCGACCTTGAATTTCACCAAGTTGAATTATAAAGGTCAGTGTAACTCGGGCAGAACGAGTACGGGCAAATTAGTAGTCTAGTATAGAGAGCGAACACACGTGGCAAATGCCCTATTCCTGCTCAGTGGAAGGCCTCTACAATATGCTCAGTCCCCAAAAAACGCAGTCCATCGTGCCTCAATGACTATCGTCCTGTCGCACTCACATCAATTGTTATGAAATGTTTTTAAAAAATTGTTTTACGTCTTCTCCAGACCACAACAGAGCATCTTGACCCGCTTCAATTTGCATACAAGCAGAACAGATCCACAGATGATGCCACACTCACACTTCTACATAATGCATACACTCATCTAGAAAACCGAAATTCTTTTGTCAGAATTCTCTTCATTGACTTCTCGTCTGCTTTTAACACCATACAACCCCATCTTTTAGCAAAGAAACTAATAAACATGAGTGTCAACAATAGACTAGTCTTGTGGATTATAGATTTCCTACTTAAACGCATGCAGACTGTGAGATTTCCACAATGTCTGTATCCACCGGCTGTCCCCAAGGCACTGTCTTATCTCCTGTTCTCTTCACCCTTTACACAAATGACTGTAAAGGAACAGATTTTGCCCCTGTCATTAAATACTCTGATGATACAGCTTTAGTTGACCTTCCTAACTCAGACAGTACTTACTTTGAGCAGGTTGAAAAGTTTGTGTCCTGGTGTGAGGAAAACTATCTTGACCTCAACGTAACAAAAACAAAAGAAATGGTAGTCGACTTTAAGAAATCCCCGGTACCAATGCCAGATCTCACAATCAAAGGTGTGACAGTCGAAAGGGTAGATGAATACAAGTATCTGGGAACAATCATAGACAATAAGTTTACTTTTAGTTCTCATGTTGATCATGTTTCCAAGAAATGCCACTTGCCAGACAAGGATGTACTGCATGAGAAAGCTCAGATCTTTCAATGTTAGCACAGATCTTCTCCAAAGCTTTTATTGTTGTTTTCTTGAATCTATTATAACATTATCGTTCATGTGTTGGTACGGTGGCTTGAATGTAAAACCCAAGGGTGTTTTGAATAAGATTGTAAATGTTGGTAGCAAGATCGTGGGTAGAAAACAAGACAGCTTGTATTTGTTATATGAAAAACGTGTAGTTCAAAAAGCCAGGGAGATCGCTAATGATCAAAGTCACGTTATATCGCATTGCTATGAACTATTGCCATCTGATAGACGGTTCCGCACTATTCGTTGTAGAACAATTAGAAATTCAGCTAGTTTTGTCCCCAAGTCAGTCGAACTTCTCAACAAGATCTCTGCTAAGACCAAATAATGAGGAATTATGTATTAGCTTAGGCCTAGAGGTATATTTGGCCAATCTGTACAGTAGTGTGTGTGTGTCTATGTATGTGAGCGTGCGTGCGTACGTGTGTGCGTACGTACGTACGTGCGTGCGTGCGTGTGTGTGTGTCTGTCTGTCCGTATGTCTCTATGTCTGTGTGTGTATGTGTGTGTGTGCGTGAGAGAGAGAGAGAGAGAGAGAGAAAGAGAGAGAGAGAGAGAGAGAGAGAGAGAGAGAGAGAGAGAGAGAGAGAGAGAGAGAGAGAGAGAGAGAGAGAGAGAGAGAGAGAGAGAGAGAGAGAGAGAGAGAGAGAGAGAGAGAGAGAGAGAAGAGGGAGGCGCATGAAATGTTGGGAACGGGAAGGGACCAAAAATATGTGAAAGCTTGGGGTGACTTGGAGAGGGTGGGGTTTGGGGTAGGGTGGAGGTGAACAAATGAATGCGATAATAGAAATGGTGGGAAAGAGGGCAGTTCTTAATGTTTTGATAGTCGCTTCTATCGACCCTAACTATGTTCAAATTTTTTTGGGCGAAGCATGATTTGTCATTCATTTTTCCTTAGTTTTGTTTCCATTTTTCATGCATGCAAATGTGTTTCTTTGATTGTATTGTGCTTGTACAAGACCACGCTGTAATTTCACCTAACGTGATAATAAAGTATTTTTGACTTTGACTTTGACACACACATGATTGGCATTCACACCCACCCAAACGCACACACACTCACCCCACAGAAATGGAAATAGAGTGTGAGAGACAGCAAAACAGACATAAGGGTGGTCAGGTGTGATTTTAACAGTTAAATAGACAAACTGCACAACTACTTACAAGACAAAGCCATTGACACGATCAAGTCATTTTACATCATTTAATTTGACAGAACTTTTGTTTGACATAAATTAACTACAATCTACTCTGTCATCCTTCCTATAGAAATGTACCTCCTTCCTATAGAAATGTACCTAACACCCGTCTGTCATCCTAACCTCTGTCTTCCTATAGAAATGTACCTAACACCCGTCTGTCATCTCCTCCTTCCTATAGAAATGTACCTAACACCCGTCTGTCATCTCCTCCTTCCTATAGAAATGTACCTAACACCCGTCTGTCATCTCCTCCTTCCTATAGAAATGTACCTAACACCTGTCTGTCATCTCCTCCTTCCTATAGAAATGTACCTAACACCCGTCTGTCATCTCCTCCTTCCTATAGAAATGTACCTAACACCCGTCTGTCATCTCCTCCTTCCTATAGAAATGTACCTAACACCCGTCTGTCATCTCCTCCTTCCTATAGAAATGTACCTAACACCCGTCTGTCATCTCCTCCTTCCTATAGAAATGTACCTAACACCCGTCTGTCATCTCCTCCTTCCTATAGAAATGTACCTAACACCCGTCTGTCATCTCCTCCTTCCTATAGAAATGTACCTAACACCTGTCTGTCATCTCCTCCTTCCTATAGAAATGTACCTAACACCCGTCTGTCATCTCCTCCTTCCTATAGAAATGTACCTAACACCCGTCTGTCATCTCCTCCTTCCTATAGAAATGTACCTAACACCCGTCTGTCATCTCCTCCTTCCTATAGAAATGTACCTAACACCCGTCTGTCATCTCCTCCTTCCTATAGAAATGTACCTAACACCCGTCTGTCATCTCCTCCTTCCTATAGAAATGTACCTAACACCTGTCTGTCATCTCCTCCTTCCTATAGAAATGTACCTAACACCTGTCTGTCATCTCCTCCTTTCCTAACCAGTGTTAATTCTATCTTCGATATCAAGAGGTCAGAATCAGAGTGTGAAATGCTTCTAGATCAGGCATCAGAATAGTCTGAAGTCCAATCCTCTGAAAACCTAACACCCGCGGTAAAAATGGGTCCATCAAGTCTGTCATCCCTCCTTCCTATAGACTCTGTCATCTCCTCCTTCCTAGAAATGACAACACTGAAATGAATTCCAAACACCGCCAAAAAGGCTTAAGATAGTGATAAATCACTTTAAAATGCTATTAAACTATACGCTCCATCCTTTGTCCACGACACTCCCCCCCCCTCCTTGACCAGTAACTCTTGCACTTCAATTACTCACACACCACGCCCTCTTTCTCACTCTCTCTTGCCCATCTGCTCATCTCTGGTCTGTCACTCTAGTTTAAAATTCTTTCTA
Source organism: Phymorhynchus buccinoides (assembly GCA_017654935.2). Classification (NCBI taxonomy): domain Eukaryota; kingdom Metazoa; phylum Mollusca; class Gastropoda; order Neogastropoda; family Raphitomidae; genus Phymorhynchus; species Phymorhynchus buccinoides. Next base: position 16,130,242 of record CM065698.1, on the reverse strand, counting down.
TTTCAGAGAAATTTCAGAAAGTACTATTTAACACAAAGGATAACTCAATAAAAATGCAAATCCTCTGACCTAAGAAGCCAATCCTCTGTCAGAAATTCTTAATCCTTTGAAATCCTCGGACAATTCTGATGCCTGTAGATTTTTAGGGGTTCACCTGGATATTAAATGTTTTTTTCAAACATGTTTCAAAAACTATGAGTCAGGCGAAATTTGCTGTATGAAACCTAGTGTGTCAGATGGCAGCTTTGAGTGTCACTGTCAGAGATGCTCATGCGTACATCAAAATGAACAGTGCTGACAACAGCAGTCTCACCTCTAGACGATCCAGACAGCTGATCCAGGGTGTTGTAGCCCGCCTCTTCAGCCGACGTCTGCCGGTCGGCATGGCGACCAAACTGCAGGCGGTTGTACTCCGTCTGGATCTCCTCCTGCGAGGGCATAACGCACTCCACCTTCTCCTGCCGCACAGAGCCCTGCTTGCAGCTCAGGAAACCCCCGCTGCCCGTCAACTCCTTGGGCAGGGTCTGAGAATGACGCTTCTCTACCCCCATCGGTCCTGCTAGTTCATAGAGTTCAGAACCGGGAGGTTGAGTTCTGGGTGTGAGCATGCTGGACTGTGCCAGCACTTCGTACTCCCCGCTAGCTTCTACCGAGCTGTGGAACGCTAGGTTGTTTTGGTGGTTGTCTTCGGGGAATGTGATTTCGTACGGACTGTCGTTAAACGGCGCATTATTTTGCATCCCAGTTTGAGTGGAATTCTGTAGTAAAGCGGGCGGGGCATCGTAAATGGCATGGCGAATGGTTGCGTTGTCTTTGGTTGTGGTAGTAGCGGCGGTGTCTTCACCGGTTTCGAACAGCTTGGCTCTCTGTGCCACGTTGACCCTGGCTATGGCCAGAGTTTGTCCTTTGAATCTGGATGCCCTCATCTCCGGCTGCCTGTCCTCTCCGGCCTCTTCTTCTGCTCCGGAGTCTTCCGTTTTCTCCAGTTCAAAGTAGACATGGTGGTTGCCTTTGCCTTGGGCTACACTTCCGTCTGGTGTTTGGGCCATGGGTGGTCTGTCTGCTGAATCTGAAAAAGGTGAGGTGTTTGCCCTTAAAATGTATCAAACTTCTTCGCAAAATAGTTCACGGAAACATCATCACAACTAATTCAGTAGATCATAACCAGCTTTCAAAATTCTAAGCTGAAATAGCTACCCGGTAAAGCACTTTCAATGGTTGATTCAAGTACTTTTCCCACTGCTTTATTTTCGTTTCAATTTGTAAAAAAACCAATAAGCAAGCATACAGTCATTCAATAGTCACATTCCATGATAAATTGTGATATGCTTTCCCTTGTTAACCCCACATAGTTTTAGAATGAAAAACCCCCAACCCTTCAAACATGAATGAAACAGCTTTCTAATTTCCCTATTAAAAAAAAGACAAAAATGAATGGGAAATCTATGCGTACAACACACGCAACGTTGTATTTTGTAATCACACAAAAAATATAAAACATGCAACGACTTAGAGATCCTGACATAAAAACACAAGACAAAAAAGCACACACAACTGAAAATTAAGTCAGCTGAAGCCTTGTCTAACAGGCCAGCTACACCTTTAGAACCTTAATAATTGAAGATGAGTCTAGCCATATGGATACCTAATTCTTATCAAACATTTTGAGAATTCTTATCCCAACTAGCACATGATCTGCAGAAAAAAGGCTGACAATAAAGGCAGCAAATGTGAAGGTGCATGGGAAACCCAGACATAATGGCACTTTGGCTTACATTTAGATTTTAATTAATGATGGAGCAAAGATTCCTTGTTAATACACAGAAAACCTAATTGAGTTATCTTTCTAGTTTTTATTTTATAATTATTTCAAGTTTGGCATTCAATATAGATCATTTGCAGTAATCAGACAAAGAAGACAGAATTTTGCCTTTCTTTCTATTGAGTTGATTAAGAAAAATCAAATAAACAAAGAAATCATTCAAAATTGTCTTTCATGTTGTGGATACTGGTAGAAAACTAGAATACATAAAAACAGACATAAATATGCCCTAAATAGAAAATTGATATTTTGACAAAAACATTCTGAGCGACATATTAGTTGAGTCTAAAACCTAGATTCTGTGACCACTCTCTGGCTAGTAAGGTTTGACGATTGATTTGACCTCTTTGGGCCTTTTATAAAAGATTTAGCCCCCATGTTCCTCTGAAAAATGCTGGCATTTTTTGCTAGAGGCCAAAATCCAAAATGGCCGCCGGTGCGAACCAAAAATAAAAGTTTTGAACCAAAGCACATAGAATCATGTACAAAGATATTTTCTAGGGTAAATCGAGCATGAGGATTGCGATTCTGACATCCTTTTAACAATATGACATGATTTTCACCCTCAAATTCAAGATGGCCGCCATAAGATAGCGCTAAAAGGTATCAACGAAAAAGCTCATTCAGTTAAGCTTATTATAGTCATGCAATTAAAATTCCATACTATAAATCCGATCTTTGTCTATTTTACATTATGTAAATACAAGATTTGTTTCTGTTTTCTGGGATTTTGAAGCAAGTGACACTTTAATTAAGCGTTGCTTTTGTGCTTCCTGTACTGTTGTATGTTCTTGTCAGTGTATGTCAATGATCAATAAAAACTTGTTTAAACCAAGTGACACAGTGCAATATGTGATGCTGTGAAGATGGACATCTTCGGTGTGAATTCAGAAGATAGCATATGACAATGTCTACTGTTCCGTGTGTCCTACAGTGTGGCAAACTTTACAATAAAGCTACAGATGCCATTGCCACCTCTCAGAGTTGGGAAAATCTCAAGCGAAAATCCCAATTATGGAGTGGTCTTGACAAATTTGGAAGTGTCTTTTCAACGGTTGATTGGGATAAAGGTCCCGGTGAACATTGTGTCCATGACTTATGTAAATTGACATTATGCAATGCCAAGAAGCTGGAACAGGCTCGAACAAGACAGAAGAAACAAGAGGTTGAAGAATGCCAATCCCAGTCACCTTCAACATCTGAGGCTTTCTCCCCAGATACTGCTCCACCTGCCAAGAGGCTGCGGTCGAGTATGGAAGGGCCGGTGCATGACAAAACAACATGTGTCTGGTGCTGCAAGCCTGAGTCAGGCAAACACCCAGAATCTAAGTTGTCCCTCATTTCATATGCCCATGCATGGGCAATTTTCAAAAGCCATACAGTAGTCCTGGAAGATCAGAACATGCGAGACAGAATCAACTGTCTGATTGACTATGCAGCTGATCAGCCCTACGCAATTGAAATCAGATATCACAGTAAATGCTGGTTGAAATATGTGCGTAAATACCAGAAAATGAGTGCAAATGACAAACTGCCACTCATGCAAAATGTCAGTCTCCGTGAGGCCAGGACTGTCTTCTTTGATTATGTCAGAACAGTGATCTTTGAGGAACATGAATTGAGGTCTCTGCAGGGCCTTCTCCAAGACTACAGCTCCATCATTTCTCGGCATGGTTTCCCAACATCTGGCATCAAGTCATCCTTTATCAAAGATATCCTGACCCGCGAGTTTGAGGATAACATTGGATTCCACTCCCGTCCTCAAAGAAATCAGAGTGAGTTAGTCTATGATACCATGGGAGGTGGTTCCTATGTTGAAGCAGCACTCTCCTCCATCGGTGTGAGCAGTGAGCAGCTTGTGGACAACGTGGCTGCACGGCTCAAGGATGACATCAAGTCAACCAAACTCATTCCTTGGCCGCCAAGAGTAGAGGAGCTAGAAGAGGGGGAAGAGCTTTCATCTCTCCTTGTGCAGTTGCTATCTGCTATGCTGGGGAAGAAAGAAGCAGATATGTCTCCAAGCACACTCGCCCTCGCTTCACTGATCACACAGCATATCACAAAAAGCCCCACCCCTACTGCAATCAATGCTACGGTTACTCTGCATGGAGTTACTCGCAGTAAAGAGCTTGTAGACTCTTATCACAAGTTGGGCATGGGGATCAGTTACCCAAACGTGCTTCTCCTACGTGATCTCTGGACCATGCATGACCTCGAACGATGTTCAATCTGTCCTGATGAGATTGCCGAGAGCACACCAAGCATCAGTATCATAGACAATGACGACTTCAAAAATGACACCTTGACAGGAGGAAGCACAGCACATCGCTGTAACTGGATGTTTCTGCAGCGTCTAGAACGCCTTCAGCAGGAGAACACAGAAGAAGAGCAAGTGCGTATAAAGGACGCCAAGGCTGTGTCACAAATACTGACGGACAAAGCATCCCAGATGCAAGCAGTCACGCCCTACAGGACCATCAAGCGTGGTGAGCCTCCCATTCGCCATGCACGTGAGCAGGCTAATTTCTCTTCCAGCACAGCGATTCAGCAAACTCGGAGCATTATTCATGCACTTGCCGTGCGGACGTGAATGGTGACCGTCCCGATGCAGCTGAGCAGAAAGTTCCTTCCTACAACGGGTTTCATGCAAGCTTGACTAAGGACCAAGGAAAGAGCAAGGCTTATTTTCATGTCTTACAACCAGCCACCTAACAAGACAGTGGTGGATGACATCATGGTCAAGCTGTCAACCATCATCACAACCAAGCGCATGCCCTTTGCCTTCTTAACAGGAGACCTTCTTGTCTACGTTCTCATCACCCTGCTCAAAGCCGAGAACCCGGATAGATTCAGAGACCTTGTACCATTTCTGGGTCCCTTCCATACACAGTGTGTGATGATGAGTGCTATCTACAAGCGCTACAAGGGGAGCGAGTTAGGAGATGTACTTGTGGCGGCAGGAGTTATTGCCCAAGGCTCAGTCGACCATGCTCTGAAAGGCAAGCATTACAGAAGGGGACTGCGTTGCTTGAGGCTCATGTATGAGGCACTCATGAGTCAGCTGGTACAGGAGAGACTCGCGCCTAACCTTGCTGATGACACAAAAGAAAACCTCAAGATTCTGAGAGATACAAGTCTCTCCCAAGAAGCCTGTGCTGCTGCTCATGAGGCACTCATGGAGGATGCTGACCTCAAGAGCCTGATCAACAACTTGTTCAACCATGTGGAGGCCTGTGACATGGCAGACTACTGGAAGGATTTCCTTGTAATGACAGATGCACTTTTTCAGAATGTACATGCAGTACATGTCTGCAACTATGACGAATATGTTAGCTCTCTGCGTGCCATGCTGCCATGGATGGTAGCGTATGACAACAACAGATACGGGAGGTGGCTTTCTGACTTCTGGGCGATGCTGACGTCACTCCCTGCTGATCAAACCGCCTTTCTCCGTACTGACTTTGCTCAGTCCATCACAGGTAACCCTATTCCAACATAGCTTAGGGCATGTGGATCGAATGCACCATGAACAAAGGCAGCAAAATGAAGTCAGGTTGGCTCTCCATCCTCCAGAATGAGAAGCTACACACGACCTGCTCTGCCAATGCATCTCACTGCACCAGAGCCTGTCGAGGACACTGGAGAAGACGAGAAGGAAGATGAGGATGAAGAAGAAGATAATGATGTGCGGATAATGCTGATGGAGTCATCAGAATCGGATGAATCCGAATCGAGTGGGGCAGAATGCTCTGATTGAGACTGATCGCACCCTTCCAACTATATTGACAGATCTGTGACAATCTCATAACAATGTGAAATATGACAAGGATAATGGGGAAATAAGGCCGAAAAGCCAAAAGTAACCCTGATTTTGGGGGTGAATTTATTGTTTTATTTACATGTTTAAAGAAAGTTCATATCAAAATATTACATTCTTCTTATTAAAAAAAATCATAATTCAGAAGTTTGTCGAGTCTAAAGTGTCTTTCTTTTGCTAATTCACTTTGCTGTAATGATCCTCAAGGAAACCGTGTCCATAAAGTAAAAATGTTGGTCAAGTGGGCGGCGGCCATCTTGAATTTGAGGGTGAAAATCATGTCATATTGTTAAAAGGATGTCAGAATCGCAATCCTCATGCTCGATTTACCCTAGAAAATATATTTGTACATGATTCTATGTGCTTTGGTTCAAAACTTCTATTTTTAGGTTCGCACCGGTGGCCATTTTGGATTTTGGCCTCTAGCAAAAAATGCCAGCATTTTTCAGAGGGACATGGGGGCTAAATCTTTTATAAAAGGCCCAAAGAGGTCAAATCAATCGTCAAACCTTACTAGCCAGAGAGTGGTCACGGAATCTAGGTTTTAGACTCAACTATATATGTTGTTTTTCCCCATGCGCCATCACAAATAACAATGGTGTTGTTTTGTTTTATTTTTGATGTTATACTTTTTTTTCCATACCTAACTCGAAAATACCAAACTTTTTGTTCAAAACAGTCCATGCATACCACA
>CM065698.1:16103909-16118909 GCA_017654935.2 Phymorhynchus buccinoides | reverse complement strand
CCCAGGGGTCTATGAAGCACTAACATTCTCAAGGACCCTCTAAAAGAATGTGCAGGGGGTCCCAGGGATGCACTAGAAAACATTCTTTTTAGCATTTGCAATGCCACTGGGACCCTCTATCCTGCCTCTAGGACCCTCTATACAGTAAGTGAAGTTCCTGTGACCCCTTGTTTTGCGGGACGATTGGGAGCCCTGGTACATTGACCTTGATAACCTTGACCGTTGGCCTTGTTTGTTTCTTTGCCTGCCAAAAAACAATTCACGTCAACTGCTTATTAACCTTGACGTTTGACTTTGAATGTAAACGCTTTTTGTCATGCATCAACAGAAAATATCAGCTACAGTTACTATACAAGCAACTAGAATTCTGTCTAGCAGTTTCCAAGAAGAGTAAGATAATCAATGTTCGAATCAACTATTCTAAAGACTTCACTTAGCTCCACGTTACTTTCAATTTCTTTTTATTAGCTTAGCGTTTTTGGTTGGACGGGCCCTCACAAAAAGCTCAAAATCACAGCTCCGACCCTTACATAAAAAAGCTACCAAAAGAACATTGAAACCTGGCATAGAGAGCTGGAACTTTGCATAACAAAAGGAAAGGTGTTCTTCACAGGAATGCAAAAGTTTGAAGTTTGTGAACTTTCTTGTTTCTGTTTTATTGACACGTTGCCAAACTGTAATGAACAACCCACGTAATTATTGTCATTTGAAAGAAATGCTACCCTCAATCCATCGCCCCATAACAGTAACACAGGTTAGGTGTTTGATTATAATTTTATTTTAAAAAGGTGCTATCCTGAGAAAGTGAAAGTGAGAGAGAGAGAGAGAGAGAGAGAGAGAGAGAGAGAGAGAGAGGGGGGGGTGGGGGTCTGAAGTATGAAATAATTTAATTTGTTAGGCCACGGGCCCAAACAAATCAGAGTTTACGTAAACGTAGAATTTAAGAGCAGATATGCATCATTATGAAAGCATGTTGCAATCATTCTTTGAGTGCATCTGTCCTAGCCAAATCAGCTTTATACGCATACATGTATTTACATAGCCTAGGTTATGATTTTCATTAGACAGAAGCAATGGAGAGAGAGAGAGAGAGCGAGAGCGATAACGATACTTTATTCAAGTAAAGTCCATAAGCCCTATTTGAAGGGGATAATACACAAAACAAAGAGAGAGAGGGGGGGGGGGGGGGGGGGGGGGTATAGACAGACAGCAGACACAGAGCGAAAGAGAGACATGGGAAGGAGTGGGGAGATGTGGGTATAGGCCTAACTATAAGAACTTTTATTGGGAAGTGATTGACTAATTTTGTTTCCATGAATGTTCTTTCTATGCGTGTGCATGTTCGTCTCCGTATGTGTGTACGCATGCATGCAAAAAACATGCATGCAAGCGCGCGTGTTTGTGTGTATGAGTGCATGGGTGTGTGGCTATATTGCATGGCTATATTGATATTCAAAATTGGATGGTTCAAAATAAACTTCAATTAAATGGTGAAAAAACCGAGGCAATGCTTGTAGGAACAAAAAACAAACTAGCCTCTGTTTCCATAGAGTCAATCCAACTGGGTAACAATATAATTCCCCTCTCAGACTCTGTCAAAAACACATACAGAGAGAGAGAGAGAGAGAGAGAGTCTGTCTACCGGTCTCTTTAACAAGCTCGCGCACAGCACTCTCATTGCCACCGGCACCACCCATCATGAGACAGAGTATGTGTAGGCCTGTCCCATGTACATGTACACACAGGCCTACACATACTCTGTCTCTATTGGTCTGTCTGGCCCTGGCAAACATATACACACGCCATGAACATGCACGCAAGCATGCACGCACACACGCGCGCGCGTTATAAACCTGTTCAGTATAATGCCCATGCGAAGAGAAAAATTGCAGATAGATCTATTATACCTAGATCTACTATATATAAGCGTAAATAATCACAAGCTTCTAGATCTGGGTCTGACTTAATCTGTGAAACAATAAATTGATCACTGATCACGTGACCACAAGAAACTGATATTTCTGGATTACATGAAAGTTATTAATCATAAATATAGCATCCCGGCTCTTAAGCCTTTCCCTTATTCAAATAATACCAAGCAGATGTGCTCTGGGCTTCAACATTAAATAACCAAGTAGATTTTCAGCACATACCCCTGCCATGACATCGTCACCAAAGGTTTTAGCTAGCTGGCCAGACAGCATAATAAAGTAGGTTTTTTTTTCAATAAACATTTACTTGAATGCAAAAAATATTGGATTAAGCTAACAAGCAGACACCACTTTACCCACAGAGCTGTTTAATTTGACTGTCGATGCTCTAAGGGCAGTTATCCAGTTCGTTTTGTAAAACGACTGCCTTATTTAAAGGAATTTATTTAAAGCTTTCTCTTGGAATTTAGCGAATCAGAGTTAGCGCAAATCACTAGATCTACAATAAGCCTTCCCTACCGCCTGCATGCAGTTATTTTTAACGCCCCAAACTCCGACCTATTTAGAGTTTAGTTTTCCTGCACACACTGTTGTAAGTGTTGTCTAAAGAACTTCTTCCGACGTCAGTGGGTATGTTAATTCAACAGTTCGTTTTCAACATTTCTTATTAGTACTGGTACAAAATAACAACACAGGAAAAGAGACAAAGGATAAAATGTTTCTTCTGTTAAGTTTTTATTTCCACCAGTGTAATATGCACCGATATATCATCAGTTAAAAATCGGTAAAATTATATCTATTAGATCTATTTTTACTAAGCGGACAGCGTAATGACGCCAGTTTTGAGTTACTAATCTCACATTCTCCAGGCTACGGGTACGGCGCTCAATCACGGGACGCATAAATTGTGCGCAAATGTTTTCGAAAACTACTAACATTAACTCTGACATGTTCCTAACCCTATCCCTAACCAAGATGCGGTTAAATATACGAAATAAGGTGCCCCCCCCCCACACACCTAAATTTATCGGTTCTTTTCATTTTTTCAGTCTTGCCTTTCTTACTGCAGATTGAGTACTTCATCCTCTATCGCTTGGTATATTTTTAACACTAATTTTCATCCTTTTACAAACACATGCATTCAATAATAATTTTTACACACATCACCTAGTAGAAGATAAAGGCAAGACGGAAAAAAACCGCAATGAACCTGCCTGAGGACTGTGACAAATGGCTGTTGTGTGTAGGCCTACTGCACTACATAGTCTTATTAAATAATGGCCTTTATCATGACTGCGATTAATTATTCAACAAAGATAATTCGCTCGAAAAGTTGATAACTGAGATGCAACTTAATGTTTGGTAAGTGAAAGGCAGGTGTGAAAATATGGGGACAGCTGAGAAATGTAAGGGGGGGCACGATGAAAATGAATTATAAAAAACCCCACTAACAATATTCAATAATTGAGCCCTGAAGTCAAAGTGGGGGACTGAAAATCTCACCCATTTTGACCTAGACCTACCCGTGTTTCCATACAATTAAAAAACAACAGCACCCGGGCCGGAACAGACTGCAACGTGAACAAACAATTCAAGCACACAAGTGTGGGGTGACGTTATTTTAATCACATGACTCTGAGACCGCAACAACAACAACAACACCCGGGCCGGAACAGACTGCAACGTGAACAAACAATTCAAGCACACAAGTGTGGGGTGACGTTATTTTAATCACATGACTCTGAGACCGCAACAACAACAACAAAGAAAAAAAGGTATCAACTTAAATTGTTGAGAGAGCACGAATGAAAAGCACAATCGCACGCGAAAGTGAACACGTAACACTGATATAACAAAGGCCTACTGACATTATATAACTGAAAAATGAAAATGATAAATAAAACATATCAATAAAATATGTAAGGTACGGGGGGGATTCAAATATGTAGGGGCGGGTTCGCCGCATCAAACCGGGCCAGGTCTGTCCCCGAAAATGCCGTAAAAGTGGAATGCCCCATCCTGGCATCGAGGGGGGGGGGGGGGGGGGGGGGGGGGGGGGGGGGGGGACAGAAGTTCTCTTAGGGAAAAAAAAAACCCACCCTAATAGACATTGATATGAAAAATCAATCAAAGGGATAAGGGGGGGGGGGGGGGGGGGGGGGGGGGGGGGCTCGAGAGACTCCGATTTGCCGCATGGTGGTTTTTTCTTCTCAGAGTTTTTCCCCCCCCCCCCCCTTTATCCCTTTGATTGATTGATTTTCGTATGTACACATATACACGGACAGGCAAAAAACACTGTATTTGTACATCCGTCAATGTAGGCCTGCTCCCGTTCTTATAAAACACACGCACGCACATGCGTGCGCGCACACGCGTGCGCGCACACACACACACACTGACGCATACACACACACGCACACACATGCGTGCGCGCACACACACACACACACACACTGACGCACACACACACACACACACACACACACACACTGACGCATATACACACACACACACATACACTCACACACACACACACACACACCCACACCAAATTACCACATACACACACAGACACACACACACACACACACACACACCACACACACACACACACACACACACAGTGTGCGGGCTTACTGATTTTACTGATGGATCGACGCCATTGTCTCTACCCAGTATTCTAAACAATTATTCTGTTCTGATTCAGTTTGTAAATGTTTATTAAGTAGTTCACTTATTATTTATCTTTAACATTGTTCATTGTTCGGTTATATTCTTTAAATGTAAATTTAACTTTTTTTTAATGGGGGTGGGGTGTGTGGGTGGTTATGATTAGGTCTGCATCACTATCCTATTACTGACTTACTTTAATGGTTACACACATTTACAGGCACACCCACTCACACTCACACTCACCACACCAACATCACACTACAATATATGGTCTGAATCACTTTTAGTGGAAGGGCGTTAAACGGAAGAAGAACAACAGTGCGGGCATGTTTGCAAGCATACAGTTTGTTTACGCTTTATAAAATATTATTATTGCATGCTCATTTTTCATCATATATTTATTTATTTGATGTAAGAAAGCAAACATTATTGCTTACTCAATTTATTATCTGAAAATTTAAAAAAATGACTTTGACATTGAGACAGACACTGAGACAGGCAGGCACGCACGCGCTCGCGCGCGCCGCACGCCGCACGGCGCACGCACGCACGCACGCACGCACACACCCACACGACACCCACCCACACACACCGTGATGTGACATATACTTACTGCTATCCATAATGTTCAGGAATATGGCAGCTTTCTAGTTTCTCAGTCTTTCAATATTTTGACGAATTCAAAGACCTCCTCCCTGGTGAACCAGATAAATGAAACTGGTGAAATTAGGCACACGGAAAGTCAATTGTCAAGCACAATATAACATACTGTCACTGTCACTGTCACTGTTCCGCTGGAAGTGAAGAAACATGGCATTGGACAAACCATGGTGACGTAAGGTAGCATAATTAAATCAATAAAGAAAAAAAAGAAGGAAAAAAAAGAAACAACAGATCACGTATAGATAGGTCTAGTTATTAATCCAAGGAAAACTGCTTGTATACCCCTTTATTTTTCCATCTACCCCCCCCCCCCCCCCCCCCCCCCCCCCACTCCACACACACCCTCCTCAGTTATATAACGGACATTTTATTTGCACAGTAGAACTAGTTAGGCTAGGCCTACTTTTCTTCAAACCTTAGAACTTTGTTGTTATAGGCTCGTTTAATTGCTCTAAACTGAACATTGGGGAAATCACACATTTCCAGTTTACTCTCCTCTTAAGTAAAATATTTTTTTTTTAAACTTTAAATCCAAAGGGGTTATCAGAAATTCGTTCATTGAAGAGTTGAATTTATGTGAGAGAGAGAGAGAGAGAGAGTCAACTTATTTTTTACTGAACATTTTTTATTCTACTAAGTTCATCTTAGTTACAAAGAACACAAGCGAAGACACAAGCGACGTCTAATCAGTCATTACTAGGGGAAGACGGGGTAAAAAGCGCATGGGCGGGTAAGAAGCCCACCCCAATTATCTCATGAAATGAAGCAAATTTCAGTCTCATTTTGCCCATGAGACGAGCGTTAATGTCTAGCATTCGTCTCATGGGCAAATTTGACTGACATTTTCTTTATTTCATGAGATAATTGGGGTGGGCTTCTTACCCGCCCATGCACTTTTTACCCCATCTTCCCCTAGAGTTATTGATTAGTTGTTGTTTTTTGTTTGTTTTTAGGCAACCACTATACTGTATACAAGCACACAGTAATAATCAACTTCAGACAACGCATCTGGATGGTCTTTGAACACCGTACGCTATATTAACCAGGCTGTAACGGACTTAACATTCTTAGTAGTAAATTGTGCCCTTCTGTCATAAAGATTGAGATCTTCTTGTGGAAGATGAGTGGGTTACACAGGAAAGCGGCACTCCTGCTTCAAGGCTCTTTGACCACCTTCTGCTCTCTGTGATAACAGACAACTAGTGTCGTCATCACTGTTATCATCATCATCATCATCATCATCTTCTTCTTCTTCTTCTTCTTCTTCTTCTTCTTCTTCTTCTTCTTCTTCTTCTTCTTCTTCTTCTTCTTCTTCTTCATTTTCTTCGACGAAATAAGGTTTCACGCCCTCTGCGGCCTTTTCGGCCATAGCTTCATTTTCTTCATCATCTTCTTCGCTTTTTATTTTATGTTTCACTTAATAGGCCTACCTTTCCATTTCGTGGTGTTGTTGTTGTTTTTGTTTTCGTTTTCCCGGCAAATTTTTTAAAATGCCTCAATACAGTATGATGTTTCTTATGAAAAGGGTGTAACAGGAACAACAACAGCAGCAAGAAGCTACATTTTACTACTTGTGTTGCTTTTGCAGTAGGGGGATGGCACAAGGCAATCCTCTTTTGTGTTTCATCAACATTTTGTTTTGTTCTGTTAACTGAGCCTTATTGCTCTGCTAATGTGTTATCTCATTGCTTTTTAAGTCGATGATTCACCAAGGGACGCCTGTTGCGGTACAATTTGTCCAAACGGTACAAAATAGCCAAAATTGAGACATTTTGTACCGTATTCGCGGTACAAAATGTCCAAACGGTACAATTTGTCTTACTTTGGACATTTTGTTCCACGATGTCATATTATTTTTGTTGACTACAGTACAATGTATCCAAATTTGAATAAGCTGCAGCTCAGTGAAAACTGGTATGCTAGCGCAGGTGAGCAGTCACTTTGCATTAACCCTTTCACCGCCAACCATATTTCAACCAAAAATGTCCATTAATTTTACCTGGGTAGAAAACAAAATCCATCTGCAGTATTGGGGATTTTTCTGTAACATATATAAAAATAATAAGGTCTATCCTTACTTCCCAAAACTAAGACAATAGGGTCTTTGCATAATATTTAACATGGGTGTTAAATCATTGTGGTGCAAAAATGCGACGTTGGCGGTGAAAGGGTTAAACTTAAAGAGTCAAACATCAACTTAAAGAATCCAAATTTGATTTTATGTCTTTGTCACTGACCACTGGTCATCTAAATTATTCCAGGTACAGTCGTATTCATGACACGCTAATAAGCTGTTAAGTAATGACATTTACGTCAAAGTGACCACTGGTCAGTGACACTGATTACAGGTCATCTGCATTGTGCAATGAACAGAAACACGTGGAAGACACATAAGCTGTCAAATTGTCAAAATCTGCAAGCTACGGCAAAATGATCGCTCACCTGTGCTAGTTAGCAGCTTATTCAAATGTGGACAAATTGCACCGCAGTCGACAAAAATGTAGGACATTGTGGAACAAAATTTCCAAATGAAAATCTGCTTAACGTCGTCCGGTCTGGAACAGACACATATGGGACATTAGTAGATATAAAGATGGTGGGAACGATCCTGGAGGCAGTGCAACACCAGGAAAGTCCCGAATTTTTAACAATACAGTTTTATATAAAGTTAATAAACAACACAATTAGATGTGATGCCATCAAAATGTCCAAAGTAAGACAACTAATTGTACGGTTTGCGGACATTTTGTACTGCCAATACGGTACAAAATGTCTCCATTTTGGACATTTTGTACTGCCAATACGGTACAAAATGTCTCCATTTTGGACATTTTGTACTGAACATGTGGACAAATTGTACCGTTTGTACAAATTGTACCACAACAGACGCCCTCGATAGGGATCTGACGAGTGAGGACTTACTGTCACACGCCTATTATTGCACCTTTTTGCGTCTCCCTAAGAATTCAAAGAACAGTAACTAGAGAAACTCTAGGTTAACGAAAAGAACAATAACTCTGGATATCGCGTCCGCCCCATACTCGCCGCTAAAACCACACCATTACAATATAATCACAGCGAATGTTTGTCCTTGAAAAGTCTACTTCTGCAGGGCTTTGGATTGTTTTCAAACTCCATGGGTCATATTATGACACCTGGCTGCACAAAATGAGGGGTCAATTCGGGTCATTGACCCTTGCAGGTCCCATGACAACCTGAATCTCTGCTTCTGGACAATCATTACAAAAAATAAGCTTTACTATTATTATTCATAGTCAAATGTTCCAATAACACAGTCACGCTGTAGGCTACAGTGTAGATAGCCTAGCTCCGAGCCCTGCTTGTCGCATGAAAAAAGGTAGCTCGTAAAAATAAGTATCTCGCTACCTATGACTGTGTATTTGCGACATTGAGCATGAACCACAAATTTCACTTTTTTCTAGGGTTAGGGATAGGGTAGGGTTAGGTAAATGGTTAAAGTACAGAAAAAGTGAAATTTGTGGTTGTCGCAAATACAGACTCTCATAATAGCGAGCTACTTATTTTTACGAGCTACCTTTTTTCATGCGACACAACAGCAGCGAGCTACAACATCTCTCTAAATATTATTGAAACTTCAATACACTTCTATGCCATCACAATAGGCCTATATTTTTTTTCCAAAAGGAAAGTGACGTACGTGCATCAGCTAGCCAGCACGTCATATTGGGCCGCCCCAATGGGTGTTACGGAAGTGCTAACTAGTAAAAGTGTATAGGGGAGAACGGGGCTGGTCCGCCTACTTTTCGGCTTTTCTCGTTATAAATGGCAAGCTAACTGAAGTAGAAGCTCCATTTTCAGACAATAGTTAGGTAAATGTGTGGGCAACATACGTATGTAGAACATTCAGTTAAAGCACACAAGGCTGCTCGAAGTACACCCACCCTTGGCATACTTTCCCCACGGCGGGGCAAAGCCACCTACAGGCTGAGGCAAGGCTGCCCCCCCCCCCCCCCCCCCCATGCTTATGCTTAGAAAATGCTTAACAAACAACAAGTACTAGCATCCTTTCAATGCCCAAATCCAAAATGTACAGTATCTTCATAAAACACACACCCAACCCTGAAAACCAAGTCATGGATTCATTTGTTAAAAAATAGCAAAAATCACTTCTTTCTTTGCTCTCAACTTTTCTCAAACTGATGCACACTCTCCAAATTTACACGGGACATGGCGGGAGGATAGCCTGTGGTCATCACATGCTCTACGTGATTCTAGAGCAAAGCACTTAGCAATCAAAATGAAATGGCGGACCTGCCCCAGAGGCGGAACAGCAGCCCCGCTCTCCCCTGGCCCAAAGCTTACCAAACCGACTCGCGCAAAGTTCGGACCCTTTCTGTACCAGGAAATGTACCGGCGTGATGAGGATGTGGGCTATCAAGGTGTGTTCCGGAGAGGAAGGAAGGTTGAGGGTGATCGGGCGTCACTGTAGCGGCTCACCATCTAACTTCTGTGGGGCTTATTTGCATCATAGCGTTCACAAATGACGTGTTGAATGTAGGCTACATGTGGTGTGTGTGCGCGCGCGCGCCTGTGCGTGTGTACGTACGTGCGTGTGTGCGTGTGCGTGCGCGCACACGCGTGTGTGTATGTGCGGCGCGCGCGCCAGTGTGTGTAGGCCTGTGTGTGTGTTTGTGTGTGTGTGTGCGCGCGTGCGTGCATATGTGTGTGTGCTGTGAGTGAGTGTGTGTGTGTGTCGTGTATATGTGTGTATATAATATATGTGTGTGTGTATGTTTGTGTGTGCTGTGAGTGAGTGTGTGTGCGTGTGCCGTGTGTATATGTGTGTATATATATATATGTGTGTGTGTGTGTGTGTGTGTGTGTGTGTGTGTGTGTGTGTGTGTGTGTGTGTGTGATCATACGTGAGCCTTGGGATGCTGAAAGGATCTGCAGTCGGTGACTCTAACTCTGATCAAGCCGATTGAATAGATCGATGTTTTTAGGGGCTTTTGTAGGCCTAAGGCCCGTCTCTATCACCAGTGGGCCTAAAAACGTGACACAGACAGGACTGGACTGTGACAAGACAATACCACTTTGCACAGCACAGCAACCCGACGACAACACACACTCACACAGATACACACAGAACTCTAACTCAAATTTGTTTATTGAGGGTAAACAGATAAGCATAATGGGCTTTTTTTACACCGTGCCGACATACAGACAGACAGACGGACAGACAGACAAACACACACACACACACACACACACACACACACAGACACACACACAGACACACACACACACACACACACACACACACTCGCGCGAATGTAACGCTACTCACTCATGGGAGCTAACTTAATTCTCTACGCAATTCTAGAACTAACGGAGTATTGCCCCTTTCTCTAACTGACTGCGCCGACACTGACAACATGGCATTTGTCTGACATTTTATCTAATTTGTTGGCCAAGTATAAACCAATCAGTCTCTGAGTAAGTCTATACGGTCATACAACATTACAGGCTACGCTAGGCCCTGCTCTTCTGGGTCTAACAAACACAGACACTAAAAGCAATCTACAGAGTAGAACTGAGACCATTAACATGATGATCTTCTTCTTCTTCTTCGATCGCTCAGTTTCCTGTCAATTATGAGGGCAGATGCGTCATGCTGCCGTAAAAGGCAGGAGAATGGACCGGTAAGGCAGAAATATAGTAGATGACAGTAAGCAAAGGGAAAAGGCAGAGTCATAGAGAGTGACAGACTAGAGGAGGTTACAAGCACAGAACTTCCAGAAGGTGGGGGAACTATTTATACAAAAGACCCCCGGTATAAATAGTTGTTGTTGTAATAAACGTGGGTTTTTTTCAAACGTGTAGGATGAAGGTTGAAATAAAATTGCTTTGTGTGATGAAAAGCCAATAGACTAGTCCTTTATGTAAGCCTACATTCTTTTTCAACAGATTTGTTTATGTGTTTTGTTGTTGTTTTAGAAAGAGAGAGAACACTGAACACTGAAAGATTTTAATTGCACATCGGCCATAGGCCACAATACAATGCAAGGGGGGGGGGGGAGTCAAAGGGTTAATATATGAAAAAGAAAACAACATCTACATATTGGAAAATAGCTATCAAGCCAAAAAGGTAAATATACACAAACAAGCATCTTTAGTGTTCGATCACTATTAGTAGCAACAATGAATGCATAATGTAAGCCTGAAGTTAATATATTCAATGCAAAATAAGAACACTTTTTTCTTTAAAATAAGACATACATCTACAGTTTCTCTCTTTGCCTTCTACTAATGGCATGAAAAACATACCGAGAAACTTTATGTGTATGAATTTCATTAGATGCTTTCATAAGGATATGAAGAGGCAGATGTTCAACGTCTTTCAGAAATTTAGCCCTGAGGTCTTGATACTGAGGACATTTGAATAAGAAATGGGATTCATTTTCAATTTGATTTCTACAAGAAGGACAAAATCTATATTGTTCAACTGTGCTGTAACGCTAGTTATTGTTGTTTAATGGTAAAGCATTTAATCGCAGTTGCGTTATGGCTACACGAAAGCAGTATATATAATCTTGAAATTTCTATAATTTTCATATCTGTCACTGTCTGTGATGGCGCCAGACCATTCTTGAATGAACATATCAATGAGGCGTTGTTTAAATATACGCAGAAAACATTTTACATCACCAACTCCTTGTTGTAGCCAGATAAAATTAAAGCCTGTTTCACATAAAATTGTCCTTATCTTCGAAACCCAACATTGCTTACCGGATCTGTCTAATTCAAATAACATTAAATATGATTTGTACGGCAATCTATCAACATTCATTTGTAATAATTTAAACCAGTATCTTAAGGATGCAACATACGAGTTTATATAAAGTGGGTACCTGCCTAAATCTCCGTAAACCATTTTGTTAGGTGTTCTAATTGAGAGAGAGAGAGAGAGAGAGAGAGAGAGAGAGAGAGAGAGAGAGAGAGAGAGAGAGAGAGAGAGAGAGAGAGAGAGAGAGAGAGAGAGAGAGAGAGAGAGAGAGAGAGAGAGAGAGTACTAGAATACATGATTATCTAGATGCTAAAATAGACCTGATTATGGTGTGATTTCTGTAAAAAAAAAATGTATTGGCTTTTGGGTTAATGTGGTTGTTAATGTTATTCATTCAAAGCAAAAGTCAACAATAACGTTTCATCGAAAATCGTCACAATAACAGCTGGTTGTTCATTTATACTGTAGCTAGTATGATGACCACAGAAGAAGAAAATGTTTTCATTGATGGTAGGTGTAAAGGAAGATTGTCTAAGCCCTACAAAGTAAAGTTTTGTTTGTAAAATAGCTGGCAATGAACTGGTTGACAATGGACAGACTTAGGCCGGGTTCACATTAGACGCGTAAGTTCCGTACGGAAAGCCCTAAATACGTGGAAGAAAGAAGGATAACAGTTTACGCATATAGGGAAAATTCGGACACGTGCGCAAATCTTTTCCCTTCTTTGTTTCACTTATTTATGGACTGCGCACGGGTTTCCGCATGGAATATCCGCTTATGTGTGTACACGGCCTTAGCCTATGGTACCTCTTTTACTTCCCTGACCATGTTTTACTTCGGGTTTGTCGCAAGAAACTGGGCCTTTGTTTTTTAAAGAAGAAAAAAAGTTAAACGTCATCCGACCTGGATTGTAAAGAATCCCCCCCTCCCCCCCCTCCCCACGACCCACTTCCACGGACCCCCTCCCCCCAACACATACACTTTTCTGATGATGGTGAGATTAGCGTCCAATCGGTCAGAGACCCTTATGGACGGTGTTAAGAATGTCATACACTTTCTGAAAACGGTCTCTCCTTTTGTATTCCATTCTCGAATGACACCTCCCTCCACAGCACCACACTTTATCCCCCCCCCCCCCACAATCCGAACCAGAACCCCACAATCCGAACCAGAACCCCCCTCCCCCTTCCACGTCCCTTGATTCTGTCCATCTCTAGTTAATCAAACCAACACAATTCACTGTGCCCCCCCCTCCCCCTCCCCCTTCCATGTCCTTTGACTGTCCATCTTTAGTTAATCAACCAACACAATTCACTGTACCCCCCCCCCCTCCCCCTTCCCCTTCCATGTCCCTTGACTCTGTCCATCTTTAGTTAATCAACCAACACAATTCACTGTGCCCCCCCCCCTCCCTCCCCCTTCCATGTCCCTTGATTCTGTCCATCTTTAGTTAATCAACCAACACAATTCACCGTGCCCCCTCCCCCCCTCCCCCTTTCACATCCCTTGATTCTGTCCATCTTTAGTTAATCAACCAACACAGTTCACCATGCCCCCCCCCCCCCCCCCCCCATTCCCCCTGCTCCACAAGGGCACCCTGCCTCTCCTAACCTACCACCTTGCTTACCATGTTTCCTTGTCCCCCCGTTTCCCAAGGCACTTCCTTCTTCCGTTTTCCGGTTCCAGATAAAGCCATTGAGATGCTAGTCAACGTCACCAAGTGTCCGACGGTTACTGATACCGAGAGGCACTGCAGAGAAGATAGAAAACTAGAATTCTTGTTGCTGGCGAGACCAGTACAGTGGGCCGGACCAAGGGATTCCCCGCTATCGCTACGTATCGATAACACTACCAAGATAAATCAGTACGGCTATCACTACGTATCGATAACACTACTGGGCTAAATCACTACGGCAAGTAAGGGTTAGGGTTAGGGTTAAAATAGGGTTAAACTTAGGTAAGGAATAGGGTTAGGTTGCGAAAAGGGTTCGGGTTCGGGTTAGGAAAAGGGTTTGGGTTAGTCTGTCGGAATTCAAACTGACAGATTGGCACAGTCATCATCAATTGTTCTCTATGGGTAGTGTAACAACGGATAGTTCTTTTGATACGTAGCGATAGCGCTACGCACCCGTAAGGTGGGGGGGGGGGGGGGGGGGGGGGGGGGGGGGGGGCTTCTGCCGGGGGTCCCGGGAGCTGCATAAGTTCCGGGTTAAGGGGTAATGCCCTTTTGGAGGCCCAAGGGGGCGAAACCCCCGGAAGATTTAAAAATGTAATAATTATTAAGGCAAACATCAAGCCATTTTCTTACTTTTCACCTTTGTATAAGGTTCATGCTTGGGGCAGAGGGGGGTGGATGGTCCGGAAACCAGGAACCCCCCCCCCCCCCCCCCCCCCCCCCTAGATCCGGCCTGGCAAAGCTGGTTCTCTTTGCGAGACGCTGTGGCTTTTCTGATAAGTGCAGAACAAAAATGGCCGAGGATTCTTCTTCTTCTTCTTTGGTTTTCTTTTTTTCCCTCCTTCCTCTTCTTCTGTGCTTGAAATAAGAAAGCTTAGATACACTGTCTTTGTTGAAATTAGACAATGCTTGCTTGCAGACATAAAGCCATGGCAGCCAATCCAAAGAATCGGGTCTCGCTAGTCCAACGCTTGCCGCCTCACGCTACAGTGTAAATGGTAGGGATAAACAATAGAGAACGCGAGTAGGAATGCAAAATGAAGCCACGCGTAGTAAATCCGTTTAACTTCCTCCGGTCTGGAACAGACACATAATTATGAGACATTAGTAGATGTAAAGATGGTGGGAGCGATACTGGAGGCAATGCCCGAAGGCAGTGCAACACCAGTAAAGTCCCGATTTGCTTTAACAATACAGATATTTTTGCTAAAAAGCCACACGAACGAATATTAATGTTTTACGTCCTCTCGGCCAAACGCCACACGCCCAAGAAAGTGAGATTATCGTCC
>CM065698.1:16076409-16093909 GCA_017654935.2 Phymorhynchus buccinoides | reverse complement strand
TTGTTAAATGATGTTTGTATTTTTGCTTGATCTTGAAAACTTAATGTGTTTTTCCCCATTTTTGCTTATTTGCATTGTTTCTTGTTTTCTTGTTATTTGATAGTCATGGTTAGTTTTTTCCTCCTTGAGGGCATGGTGTAAAGAAGTGAAAGCTTATCTGTTTACCCTCATTAAAAAACATTCGTATTCGTATTAAAAAACATTCGTATTCGTAAAAAAACCATTCGTACTCTCTCTCTCTCTCTCTCTCTCTCTCTCTCTCTCTCTCTCTCTCTCTCTCTCTCTCTCTCTCTCTCTCTCTCTCTCTCTCTCTCTCTCTCTCTCTCTCTCTCTCTCTCTCTCTCTCTCTCTCTCTCTCTCTCTCTCTCTCTCTCTCTCTCTCATGTCTACTGTTTGAAGGACCCTATTGGCTCTTTTTTCTGCCCACAAAAAAAGTTAGCTGACACAGATAGAGATGATAGCATGTATCATTGTATGTCTCTGTACCGGTGACACAGATAGAGATGATAGCATGTATCATTGTATGTCTCTGTACCGGTGACACAGATAGAGATGATAGTATGTATCATTGTATGTCTCTGTACTGGTGACACAGATAGAGATGATAGCATGTATCATTGTATGTCTCTGTACCGGTGACACAGATAGAGATGATAGTATGTATCATTGTGTGTCTCTGTACCGGTGACACAGATAGAGATGATAGTATATATCATTGTATGTCTCTGTACCGGTGACACAGATAGAGATGATAGCATGTATCATTGTATGTCTCTGTACCGGTGACACAGATAGAGATGATAGTATGTATCATTGTATGTCTCTGTACCGGTGACACAGATAGAGATGATAGTATGTATCATTGTGTGTCTCTGTACCGGTGACACAGATAGAGATGATAGTATGTATCATTGTGTGTCTCTGTACCGGTGACACAGATAGAGATGATAGTATGTATCATTGTATGTCTCTGTACCGGTGACACAGATAGAGATGATAGTATGTATCATTGTATGTCTCTGTACCGGTGACACAGATAGAGATGATAGTATGTATCATTGTATGTCTCTGTACCGGTGACACAGATAGAGATGATAGCATGTATCATTGTATGTCTCTGTACCGGTGACACAGATAGAGATGATAGCATGTATCATTGTATGTCTCTGTACCGGTGACACAGATAGAGATGATAGTATGTATCATTGTATGTCTCTGTACCGGTGACACAGATAGAGATGATAGTATGTATCATTGTATGTCTCTGTACCGGTGACACAGATAGAGATGATAGTATGTATCATTGTATGTCTCTGTACCGGTGACACAGATAGAGATGATAGCATGTATCATTGTATGTCTCTGTACCGGTGACACAGATAGAGATGATCGTATGTATCATTGTATGTCTCTGTACCGGTGACACAGATAGAGATGATAGTATATATCATTGTATGTCTCAGTACCGGTGCGTGTCTCACACAATCCCCTTCCGCTTCTGAATGTTTCGTCTGTCTCTCTCTCACGTCTCTCACCCACATCCATCTCATTTCTGATGTTGTCCGTCTTTCTATCCGTATTTCACATTCTCACCTCTTCATTCACTTTCACTCTTTTACTATTTCTCTCTGCATAGCACTATTTCGAAATGAAAACGGAAGTAACAGACGAGTTGTGTGCCCGTTAGGACACTTAGTTCCGGTTAGGAAATGCTGTAAACACGGCATGGCTGCTCCGTAATTGAAATAGAGGGGTGTTTAATTGCTCAGTTATCAGTTTGTAGATTTAAATAATATTAAGTCCTGTTTCATGTTTCTTTCTTAAAGTGTTTACATTCGTTGAATATAAACAATTATGTTCTTATTTGTTTACTTGATACGACCACATTAATACCCCAAGACTTGAAGACAAGAACAAAACATAGTTGTTGTTGAAGGTAGGTAACTTCCATTTTTTAATTCTAATTTTGAACCGGATCTACCCCAAACCGACTTCAAGACGAGACAGTAGGGAAAGATAACCCCAAAAGACCGAATTATGAAACAGTGATATAGAAGGTAATGTTTCTGGCTCGATTCTCTCCCTTTTGGGGACAGAAAAAAGCATACTCAGAGAACGAGTAAAAATGCTGAACAGAAGAAAACTAAAACTAAAAGTTTTTGAGAACAGAATACACAAATTATTTCCCCCCATCTACCCCGTTCATATTCCTCTCCTAAAACCGCTTACATCGAAAAGAGGGAAAGGTGGAGTAAGAGGAATGCTACAACATATTATGGCGCGCCAAAGATACAAAACTCTATCTAGCAGTTCGACAGAGTTTAAAAACCCTATCGAACTGTTAGATACAGTTTGAAAACCCTATCTAGCTGTTCGATAGAGTTTTAAAACTCTGTCGAACAGCTAGATATAGTCTGGAAGCTCAAATATGTAGCTTGCAAAAATAAGGGTCCACTAAACCTTACGGGTTACAAGCATCCAACTGGTGTGGATGGAGAGTTTAGACATAGGGCAAGGTAACCTAGGTGGATGGACATTCTGAATTTGCCTAGGAGAGCCGCCATGACAGTTTTCAAAATGGCCACCAAAATACCTGTCAAGGACTATATCTCGGGCAGTTTTTGGAATAAATTGACAATGTAAAAAGCTATTTGTATGTAATTTGGTATCTAGAATCCGAAACTACTATCAGAAATTGGATATCAACAATACTTTTTCTGTTTGCTTAGATGATTATGTTGAAAAATAATTTTTTTGCATGTTTCCTGACTTACCAGAAATTTTATGCACTCATAATCTCTGTGATTCTTACTAAAGAATGGTGAATGTCAGACTACATGAAACCCCCAAAGTGTTCGCAGAAAATAAGAACAACAAAGTAGACAAGAGGGCTTCCAAGTATAGAGATATAGGCCGCGTATCATCCAACAGAAACATGCACGATGATGAAACATTTTTCTTATTCTGCTAGTAATAAGCAGCAAATGCTCATTCGCATTTCGTAAGAAAATCAGTTTCACTCACAGTCTACATCAATCAACAACATAGCATGAAACATAATGCAAGTTAAAATACAAAGAAACGTCATTTCTGCATGCCTGCATTTAATGCACAACCTTGTTGCACCACTTGCCAAACTGCAGTCAAAGTCTGTATTGACATTCTGCAAACTGCAGCCATTCTTGAATAATCAGTCCAGTTCCTACAAGAATTAGCTTCACTGCATTGCCACAGTCCATGGATTTCTGCAGTCATTGCAGCGGCATGCTTTTGAGCATCCCATTCCACGGGAGGTACACTTGCAGCGCGTTGTGGAGCAAGATGTACATCCGCAAGTTGTCAGCTCAAGACACAGCGCCGTTGATGGTTCATGAGTCAGCAGCAGGGGTTGAAGAACTTCATTCCCATTCTCTTTCACAAGTTTCCAGCCACTATCAACAACTGCGGGAAGGTGTGGATGAACGTCCAGTGCTCTCTTCCACACCAGTGTCTGAAAGTGACATCGTCTGATGTGAAGTCTCAAGGCATCTTGTGTGGGTGGGAGATTCTCAATGGTTTTGTTGACTTTGTGAAACAGATCACATCTCAGCTGGTGCGTGGAGGTATGGTCAGTGGTTGGACTGTAAAGTCTACACACAAATGACTCTGCATCTGACAGTACATCCTCATCTGGAAAGTCCTCACTTCCCAGGTTTTCAAGAAGAAGGGGATTGTTTGTGAAGACAGGCCAGGCAGACTTCTTGCCAATGCCAGCAAACTGGCTTGTGGTATCGGATCCAGTAATGGCATGGAATGCAAGCACTGATGTCCTCTGTGGATCGGTGAGATTGATCAGATGCACAGGGATAAACTGCTTCTTCCGAGGTGTTCCAGCTTGCATCCAGACAAACCTACTGAGCTGTGGTTGATGGGCAACAAGGAGAACAAGAACGTCAGTGTCACGCGTGATTAGGATTGTTTGGGGATATCCCTGATCATTGGCTTCTTTTGCATGGAGAATCATGCGCGTGTCTGCCTCTTCATGCTCATCTGAGGACAGCTCTGAAACATCTCTCCCTGATGATGACCAGACCTTTGAAGCATCTTTGAATCCTCCACTCAGCACCAGCTCTTTGTAGCCTGGGTTGTTCTGGAACTTTGCTGCCAGTTCTGTGCAAAGAAAGTCTGTCAAACTCGCTTTGTTTTCATCCAATGAGATAAACCTGTCCCACTGTCCAACTGCTTGACTTCTAGATTGCACATTTTTTCTGATTGCCTTCCTGCTGTCAGTTCTCTTGCCCACGAGTTGCTGATTTGATCATCTGGCGATTGTACCTGTCAAATAAAAGGTCAACCCTGACACAATAGTTGGAGAAGAGGTTATTTACATGGTCTGCAAAGTTATCGCTCCATTCCCCAAGTGTTTTCGCTCCTGCCCGATTCCCCAAAGTTTGCACCATCGCCATTCCATCAACTATGGTGCATGTTTGGTTTGGAGGTGGTGTAGCATTCTGTGGCAGATCTTTCTGCAGGATTTTGCTCAAATCAGCTTTGTTTTGAGGCAGTCGCAATCTGTGGTCAGGAGTTGCCAGTGAAAGAGGCACTGGACAAAGCTCTTGTTCCAACAGCTTGTTGATGTCAACAGGTCTACCCGCTTCCATTGCTGTTATCACTCGCTTGAACAAGTCTCTGTCTGCCTTTAGTGCCACGGTTTTTTCTTTCCCAACTTTAACTTCGAAAGTGTGCATGCTCTCAAAGGTGTTCAGTCGCTTGGTCTTAATTCGCTCATGAAAACTGGTCGTCTTCGTGGCAAGCCTTCTCTGCACAAACTCTGAGATGACACACTTTCCAGTTTCTTCTGCTGTTAGCAAGTCATGAGTCACGGCATCACTGGCTACGTCACCAGTTGTGAGTGAAATGAGCTCAGATGATGTGCAGATGAAAGGATTGAATGTTTGAAGCAAACTGATGAGTTTGTCAAGATCATTTTGATCCTGCTTCAGTCTTTTTTCCCCAAAGTCTTTGTGTGCACAGTCATGTTCATCATCTTCATCTCCATCACCTGAAATGTTGAACATCTTCTTGGTGTCCTTGGCCAGTTGGGCCCTTTCATTAAATGTCAAGCACCATCTGTTCCTGGCTGTATCAGTTCTTGTTATACCGACCAATCCACCAGCTACCTTTCCTGCCTTGTTGATATGCTCCGTGGCTTGATCATCTGGTATTTGATTGAACTTCTGCCTTGTCTCTTTTGTCACAAATTCTCCAGCCATGAAAGCATGATGTACCTCAGGTGCTGTCGTTGGCAGCATTTTCATGTCCGCCAGGAAGACACTTCCCCAGCGGGTGTAGTGGTAGTGGTCAAATGCTCCAAACCAGGGCAGCATCTCAGCAAATGATGAGAGGAACAGCTCCCAATCTGCAGCACGGAGAGCGTACGTGAATCGCAAGAGAATGGACACCAGTTTCATGTAGGTCCTCCAGTATCGAAAGGTGGCATTCTCAGAACAGGACCCTTCAAACTCATCAAACAAAACTCTGACTTCTTCAACAGATGACAGTAAGTTCTCTACAGATGACTGGATATCTTCATCATGTTTACGTGCGAAGCCCTCAGCAACTCCTTTGGATGCATCTGGGAGGTTTTCACTGATCATCTTCTCATTCTCTGCTGCCCATTCTTGGAAACGCATCCAAAGAACTGACCAGAGTGCTTCGAGAGTGAGCTTGTGCACTCGGATTGCACGATTCCACCCCTTTCCTTGCATGGTGTTTTCTGCTGTCCCTTCACCCGGGACTCCACTTTCAATCCAGATAGCTTCTAAGCCTGATGAAGCCATGTATTTGCCCAAGACTTTGCAGAAGTTTATCTGCGTGTGAAACCCCCCTAACATGATGACGAAATCCTTGCAGCTCTCTGGCTTATCCCACTGCAGCATTTTTGCTTTACAGTACAGCTGCTCGTCAAACGTCATTACAGTGTACTTCTCTCCAAGCTTCTTGGTCATTGCTTCACATTTGTGCATTACTGTCCACACTGTAGAGAACTCATGAGCTGGGGCATTCAAAATTGGCATCGGACCTATTACTGTCAGTGGCTGATCAGAAGTACACATCTTCTGGTTAAAACCACTCCATCCTGGGACAACCTGATCATTTGGCTGATGCTGTCTGGCTAAGATCCATGCTAGGTCCTTTGTGCTTGCCTCTACAATCTTCTGCTCATTGGGCAAGTACCATGTTTCTTCCACTGTTTTTGCAAACACAGGTTCTGGCTTTGTATTGTCCATGTTGGTATCTTGAACACTAGTCATCACTATGGGTGCATGAAGAACTTTTGGGCAAGCCTTCTTGATCTGGATGTCCATATCTGGTTCATTTGGTGCTTTGCGTCGGAGGGACATGTACTGGCTGGCATGAAATGTCCCTGTGCCACTCAACGTTTCTTCAAGGATGTCAATGTTGTCATTTGAGTAACGAATGAATCCTTGGTGTGTTCCATGCAGGAAGTTCCTTGGAATCATAACGCTGCCGTTGTCCTGATAATGTTGCACAACATCATTTGCAAGAGCTGTGACTGCCCTAAGTACTGTGTCATAAGAGACAGAGTGTCCAGCAGCGTGAAGAAGATTCACAAGGTCTTTGGACCGTGTAGCCTGGTGAACTGTGAGTCCGAGACCAAGGTGCTTTGGGGTCATTTTTCTTCCTTTGGATACTGCGAAAACAATGTCTTGACAAATGCTGAGGACCCTGTGTTTGTTTTTTATTTCTACTTCATGCTCATTGTCATCCTGCTTTTCAGACACGTCTCCTGTACAAAGAAGATTGATCAATATGTACAAGCTCTCAGGTACTATCTTTTCAGCTTGGTCTTGTGTAAGTCCACCAATAATAGTATGTCCTGGTGTGTGCCGTACATCATTGTGAATCTTGAGAGCAACTCTGTACATCCAGCTATATACTTCTTCTTCATGGTGAATGTGACAGTGTTCTTCACCAACAAGATCACTCTCTTCACAACTTTCATCTTCTGACATTTCGGTCAAAGTGTTTTTCATTGCATAGTCACTGAACACAGAAGGCACAATCATAAGTGGCTTCTGCAGAGGCTGTACAAATGTCACTGTGTCACTGCCAAGGAATTTCTCAACCTTCTCCTTGAATCTATTGCTCCAGTAGGTACCAGCTTCAAGACAGAAATCCTGTAACAAGACTTTCCTGTAGTGATCCCAAACACTCTTCAGTCTAAAGACGTGTCCTTTCTCAAGTTCTTTTCGAAGCTCTGCCATTACATTTTCAAAGCAGATATCTTCAAGACTCTTGGATTGACCATCATCAGGTTTTTTTCTCATGCTTTTTGCAGAAAAGAGCATAACAATTCAGGTGATATGTTCCCTCAGCTGCCATCAAATCTGAAATTCCAGCAAGGCAACATTGCATAACAGGGTCAAATTGGGCCAGCGTCAGCATTTTAGTTGAAGTGTCCTCAAATTCCACGTTGCGAGTTCTTTTGCCTGTGTCAGTTTGGCAGAAAATACATTTACACCAGTCAACTGCCTTTTGCGTGGATCTGAGTGTTTTCTGCTCATTTTGGGGTGCAGAGGATGTGCTAGTGCAGAGGATGTGCTAGGTTCTTCTTGGGCTGCAACACGCGGCTTGATACGCGCCTTTAAGCTTCCCAGTGTCTTTTTGTGGGTGAAATCACAGTAGCATGATTTATGCCAATGCATTTCATGGACATGGCTTGATATATCAGTAGTTCTGAACCTTTCAAGAGCCTCTATGTAGGTGTCATCATTATACTTTTCTCGTTCTTTCAAAGCTTCTATTACAGTTTTAAAACCAGCACTTGATGCGCCCCGTAATGGGTTCGTTTTACTGGTGCATGTTGGGTCCTGACAGAAAAAACACTCATCCCAGTTGATGTCAGCTCCACCCTGTCGGCATCTGGTGCCCAGTGATGGCACCTTAACTGCTGCTTTCATGGTTCACTTCCTGAAACAGACTAAAAACAGCTGTTGTAGAAATCTTTACCGGTGCCTTGAACTGGAACCACATGAACTGCTAGTAAAGGTAGAAAAACACACAGTTACGATCATCTAATCATATTTCTGCATGCAGATTTGAATTCTGCAGGCAAAAATACCTATAGAATGCCATTTACTTTGCCAGATTATGCAAAACAAAACGGGAGATATGGTGCCCTAGTGGTATTCCGGCGGCCATTTTGAAACTGTCATGGCAGCCAAACAAACACAAATCAGAATGTCCATCCACCTAGGTTTCATCACTTTGTGTTTATACTTCAGATCTAGACCGGATGGATGCTTGTAACCCGAAAGGTTTAGCATGTTAGCCCTTCTCGATTTCAGCCTCTAGTCTAATAGGGTTTCCACAAAATAACCCTATCGAGATATAGTTTTTCTATCGCGATTTCTGATTGGTACATGGCTTCAGCGAAGTTTGTGGCCTTGGCAGGGCAGTGACCCATGAATTTGAATAAGACGATAGGCCTAGGCCCCTACATGTAGTCAAACAAACATGGCAGCTGAACGATTTCAAAGAGTGAATCTTCCCGGCGTTTCATCTGTAATTGAAACCGCTAAACGAGTTCTAATTTATAATTTTCGGTTTATTGTTAAAACCTTTGTCAATAAAACCAAGGACTGCTTGTGTGTGTGTGCGTGTGCGCGTGCATGCGCGCGCAGGTGTGTGTGTGTGTGGCGGGCGCACCGCGTTGTGGTGGTTGTTGGCGTCGTGCGCGCGCATTTTTTTCTTCTTTCTAAGTTACCCCGGCTGGCAATATAACTTATCTCCTTACAGTACTGCTACGCTCCGCCCCACCCCAACCCCAACCCCTTCTCTCTCACTTTTCAATAGCGCCAAGGCAAGTCAAGAGCTAGGGCAGACTTATCAAAGCAAAGGGGGGTGCAGTTAGCCTAAGGAAAACGGTTTCGCACGGTTTATTGTTGTAATTAGGCTAGGTGTAGGTCACAGTCTAATATACTAGTCCTATCTACCAATGAAATGCTTCGTTTAAAAAAAAGTATCAAAATGGCGCGTTCGATAGAGTTTTACGACGAGAAACTCTATCTAGCTGCTCGACAGAGTTTTGAAACTCTATCTAACTGCTAGCTATAGTTTAGAAACTGTATCTAACAGTTCGATAGGGTTTTTAAACTCTGTCGAACTGCTAGATAGAGTTTTGTATCTTAGGCGCGCCATAACAACAGGCAAAATGAGAACGGTGGAGGATGTACAGGGGAAATGGAATAGAACAGTTTTAAGGGTGGGGCTGGGGATAAGTGATGCACTCTCCACAAAATAATTTGATTTAAAGGACGTTCGATTTAATAAGCTCTCACGTGATGTCAATGCGATCTTATAACTGAGTGAAGCTGTAGACACTCACAAACCTTTCACGTGTTGATTTTTTAGTTGTGCTGTCTCAAAGAAAAATAACACACAACAAAAAACAGATAACGAAGCGTAGAAACTGGGAGAATTAGGAGATAGCGTGAAAAGAATATTGACGTGCGATTCAGGTCTCAAGGGCCTGAAGCATTAACATGATTACATTAGCATCATCATGGATTCTGGGCACTGAAAGCTAATTAAATTGCATTCCTTTTAAATCGAATTCTTTCTTGTTTGCCATCAGTGCTTAACCCCCCCCCCCCCCTCTGCTTATCCTTCGATCCACCCCCACCCCTATTGCCTGCTGTGTTGCTATGCTTTCTCTGTTCAATCAAAGGTAGGCCTAGTTGAGAATGCTATGGCCACTGCAAGGTTTTGTCAAAATGATAAGAAAGATTTAAAAAAAAGGTTAAAAATAACAACAGAAAGAACGAAAGGAAGGAAGACTGAATGAAAAAAAAGACCGAAACAAACGTATAGTCCTTTGCTAAGTATGGGGCGAAGGGGAAAAAATGAGATGAAGACCTGAGGAGGAAGAGGTTTTGTTGGACACTTTCTGTGTTCAATCGGTTTCTTTCTTATTTGTATTTTTACTTCCCTTTGAGCATCAGAAGATCTTAGGCTATAACATTCTGTAGCCATTTGCTTTTCGCTCAAGCATTGAACACAAATCTGCCGAATGTTCCTATCTAGCTGAGGATAGACATGATAAATACCGGCCAACAATTCCCTCTGATAGGCCAATTGTATTCCCCCCCTACTCCAATAATTCTCCCCCCTCCACAGAATGCTGGCTTTTTGGTGTTGCTAAACTGCTAAATGGCGCCTAAGCGGCTACAGACAAAAACGCGGTAAAGATTGATCACTTAACACCCTCAATTGTTTTCCATGATTCATAGGAAAGCACTAGCTCTTCATGGTTTTCCCTTTGCATAGTATAACACAATTACCTCTGCTCACACACATATAGACAGACAGACAGACAGACAGACAGACAGACAGAGAGAACACTGGAAAAGAGAGAGAGAGAGAGAGAGAGAGAGAGAAGAGAGAGAGAGAGAGAGAGAGAGAGAGAGAGACGGAAGGAAGGCAATCAATCAATCAACCATTGTTTAAAAACCCAGTAGGACCTTATTTTGGGTGGCGCGCCTCTGGCTGCGACGCGCTCTCCAGGTGGGAGCAACCCGAATTTCACAGAGACGCCTCTGTGACTATAAAGTACCTAATACCTAATACCTAATTTTGTGAAGGGAACTTGGAGAAGTTGGCAGGAGGCGGACAGAGAAGTAAAGGAGCTACAATCGAGCGAAAGCTTCTTCTCCACTCAACACAATAGCGTCCTCTGATTTATCGACGTGCATAAAACTGTACGTATCATAAAGCAGTGTGTGGGGTTTAACCCAATCTGGCCCGGGCCCTGGTCAGATTGGATGGTCTCACGTTGTATGAATGAGACACTACACTACCATGGCCCATTGCCAGGCTGAACTGGACTGGAACGACTTGAGAGAGAGAGAGAGAGAGAGAGAGAGAGAGAGAGGAGAGATGAGAGAGAGAGAGAGAGAGAGAGAGAGAGAGAGAGAGAGAGAGAGAGAGAGAGAGAGAGAGAGGGCCGAGAGATAGAGAGGAGAGAGAGAGAGAGAGAGAGAGAGAGAGAGATACAGAGAGAGAGAGAGAGAGAGAGAGAGAGAGAGAGAGAGAGAGAGAGAGAGAGAGAGAGAGAGAGAATAATGTGTTAATAAAAACAATTGTAGGCTTTGCATAGGGTAAGATACAAATGTTGTGTAAATAAAAAAGTATTTGTTGTTACTGTGGATCCCCCCCCCCCCCCCCCCCCCACCAACCATTTTAATTTCTAATACAAACAGGATAAATGCTGCAAGGAGACAAAGAAGATTTCTGTTTTACATCCTCCCGGTCTTCAAAAGACCATATGGGACATTTCTTATTTATAAAGTTATAGGGGAGTAAGGGGAACAGTTTTATTTGAATAAAGTTATTTTTTTCTCTTAGATATTGGTTTTTAAGTTTTTATTTAAGTGCCATGGCTCGACTATCGACTTTTTATTAAAAACTAGCAAGCTAGTCTCAAATTTAGATATAAAAGTTATGTTAAAAAAGAGCTTGTTCTCTCCCAGAGCATTCTTCCGATTAAAATGTCCAGGACCACCTTTTAAAACTAAGTCAAAAAAGGTTAAAAATCATGCAAGGGTCTACCTTATCTAGAGGGGACAATGTATTTACAAAATATACTTTATTTCACCAAAAAATGTTTAACCCTTTCACCGCCAAAGTCGCATTTTAGCACCACAATGGTTGAACACCCATGTCACTAAAAGGCATCAACACAGGGCCTATTATCCAAAGACCATATTTTCTTAATTTTGGGAGGTAAGGATATGTCTAATGTTATATATGTCTCTGAGGAATTCGCAATATTGCAGAAGTATTGCTTGAAAATGGCTGAAAAATGGCTGAAAAATGGCTGAAAAATGGCTGGCGGCGAAAGGGTTAAAACTGTGCGTTTTCCATTGACCTCGTGGCAACTGATACCGTCAGCCAATGAACACATCGTCTTTCAAACAAGCCGAAGCTGCCGCATCGGCTTCTAAGGAAACCGATACTATTATTTAACGCCTTGACAGCCAGAGAAAATTAAAGAAAAAATCATTGGGCAAGTCATGACATCAAACAAGCCGAAGCTGCCGCATCGGCTTCTAAGGAAACCGATACTATTATTTAATGTCTTAAAATTTGTAATGGGTCCCTGTCAGATTGGTTAAAAAGCAAATCGTTTGTACCCGCAGACTCTAAAAGGCGCAAAGAAATGAGGCCGAGTCTCGGTAGACTTGCTAAAAAAAGAGGGGAAGGAGACAAAGGTTACTATGAAATCATTATATACTAATGCAACATCCCTCTCCCCTCTTTCTCTCGTACTACAAATGGTCACTCTCACTCTCTCTTATGGCGAGGACTGTCTCTAATGTGCTAAGAAAACACACCCACCTCCCTCACGCACATCCTCTCTCTCTTGGGTGTGGAATCTCTCTGTCTGTCTCTGTTCAGGGCTGAGTGTAAATAAAAGCACTTATGCTTATCTCATTGCCCTGCATAAATACAAATTCGTTCCTTCTCTCTCTCTGTTTCTCCCTCTTTGTCTCTGTCTCTGTTTCTATCTCTTTCTGTCTCTGTCTATCTGTCTGTCTGTCTGTCTCTCTCTCTCTCACTCTCTCACTCTCTCTCTCACTCTCTCTCACTCTCTCTCTGTGTCTCTATCTCTCACTCACTCTCTCTCTCTCTCTCTCTCTCTCTCTCTCTCTCTCTCTCTCTCTCTCTCCCTCTCTCTCTCTCTCTCTCTCTCTCTCTCTCTCTCTCTCTCTCCTCTCTCTCTGTGTGTTTGTCTCTCTCTCTCTCTCTCTCTCTCTCTCTCTCTCTCTCTCTCTCTCTCTCTCTCTCTCTCTCTCTCTCTCTCTCTCTCTCTCTCTCTCTCTCTCACTTAATTCATAAAGCCAAAGTTCTATTCTGACCCATGCAACTTTCGGATGATTCTATTGCTGGCATCAAAACATGACAAAACTCTGTTGGATTTAGCTTTGTACATCTACGAAGCTAGTAAGAGAATTCATAATGCATTGTCCTAGGCATATACTTTGATTTAGTAGTACTGCGATGTGCTACATTTTTTCCATGTACTATTTCAATTATGATGTGTTTGCTTGTTGTTGGCTTCTTCCTTCTTTTTCTTATACAAATTTGTTTCTTATACAAATTTGCTATGGCCTTGACCTGATTAAACATTCGTATTCGTATTCGTATTCACTCTCTCTCTCTCTCTCTCTCTCTCTCTCTCTCTCTCTCTCTCTCTCTCTCTCTCTCTCTCTCTCTCTCTCTCTCTCTCCCTCTCTCTCTCTCTCTCTCTCTCTCTCTCTCTCTCTCTCTCTCTCTCTCTCTCTCTCTCTCTCTCTCTCTCTTCAAATGTAATTCCCCCCCCCCTCCTATGTTTTACTATTATTACTCATGTGTTATGTGTGTTGTGACATGCTTCAGTATACCCTCCCTTCCCCCTTATTCCCCCTCCTTACCCCCCCTTCCTTCCCCCCTCACCTGTAACTACCCCAAGCGTTTCTTTCTTTTTTGTGTAACCCATTTGCCTTTTCACTTTTGCATGCGTTAGTTAACTTAGTTAACTTTGTTATTGAATGTTCTATTTGCCCCAGGGCTGGGTGGAAAAAAGCATTGTATTGCTTATCTCATGTTTCCCTGGTTAAATAAAATTTCGTTTCGTTTCGTTTCGTTTCTCTCTCTCTCTCTCTCTCTCTCTCTCTCTCTCTCTCTCTCTCTCTCTCTCTCTCTCTCTCTCTCTCTCTCTCTCTCTCTCTCTCTCTCTCTCTCTCTCTCTCTCTCTCTCTCTCTCTCTCTCTCTCTCTCTCTCTCTCTCTCTCTCTCTCTCTCTCTCTCTCTCCCCTCATGGATGGTGATAACGAAAGGTGATGAAGGCAGAACATGGCGGGGGAGGTGTCAGCTACAGCTGTAGGTGGGAGAAGAGGTGGGTGGACACAAAGGACATGATGGGGGAGGTGTCAGCTACAGCTGTAGGTGGGAGAAGAGGTGGGGTGGACACAAAGGACATGATGGGGGAGGTGTCAGCTACAGCTGTAGGTGGGAGAAGAGGTGGGGTGGACACAAAGGACATGATGGGGGAGGTGTCAGCTACAGCTGTAGGTGGGAGAAGAGGTGAGGTGGACACAAAGGACATGATGGGGGAGGTGTCAGCTACAGCTGTAGGTGGGAGAAGAGGTGAGGTGGACACAAAGGACATGATGGGGGAGGTGTCAGCTACAGCTGTAGGTGGGAGAAGAGGTGGGGTGGACACAAAGGACATGGCGGGGGAGGTGTCAGCTACAGCTGTAGGTGGGAGAAGAGGTGAGGTGGACACAAAGGACATGGCGGGGGAGGTGTCAGCTACAGCTGTAGGTGGGAGAAGAGGTGAGGTGGACACAAAGGACATGATGGGGGAGGTGTCAGCTACAGCTGTAGGTGGGAGAAGAGGTGAGGTGGACACAAAGGACATGGCGGGGGAGGTGTCAGCTACAGCTGTAGGTGGGAGAAGAGGTGGGGTGGACACAAAGGACATGATGGGGGAGGTGTCAGCTACAGCTGTAGGTAGGAGAAGAGGTGGGGTGGACACAAAGGACATGATGGGGGAGGTGTCAGCTACAGCTGTAGGTGGGAGAAGAGGTGAGGTGGACACAAAGGACATGGCGGGGGAGGTGTCAGCTACAGCTGTAGGTGGGAGAAGAGGTGAGGTGGACACAAAGGACATGGCGGGGGAGGTGTCAGCTACAGCTGTAGGTGGGAGAAGAGGTGGGGTGGACACAAAGGACATGGCGGGGGAGGTGTCAGCTACAGCTGTAGGTGGGAGAAGAGGTGGGGTGGACACAAAGGACATGATGGGGGAGGTGTCAGCTACAGCTGTAGGTGGGAGAAGAGGTGGGGTGGACACAAAGGACATGATGGGGGAGGTGTCAGCTACAGCTGTAGGTGGGAGAAGAGGTGGGGTGGACACAAAGGACATGGCGGGGGAGGTGTCAGCTACAGCTGTAGGTGGGAGAAGAGGTGGGGTGGACACAAAGGACATGATGGGGGAGGTGTCAGCTACAGCTGTAGGTGGGAGAAGAGGTGGGGTGGACACAAAGGACATGGCGGGGGAGGTGTCAGCTACAGCTGTAGGTGGGAGAAGAGGTGGGGTGGACACAAAGGACATGGCGGGGGAGGTGTCAGCTACAGCTGTAGGTGGGAGAAGAGGTGAGGTGGACACAAAGGACATGGCGGGGGAGGTGTCAGCTACAGCTGTAGGTGGGAGAAGAGGTGGGGTGGACACAAAGGACATGGCGGGGGAGGTGTCAGCTACAGCTGTAGGTGGGAGAAGAGGTGGGGTGGACAGGACATGATGGGGGAGGTGTCAGCTACAGCTGTAGGTGGGAGAAGAGGTGAGGTGGACACAAAGGACATGGCGGGGGAGGTGTCAGCTACAGCTGTAGGTGGGAGAAGAGGTGGGGTGGACAAAGGACAAAGGACATGTAGGTGGGGGAGGTGTCAGCTACAGCTGTAGGTGGGAGAAGAGGTGGGGTGGACACAAAGGACATGGCGGGGGAGGTGTCAGCTACAGCTGTAGGTGGGAGAAGAGGTGGGGTGGACACAAAGGACATGATGGGGGAGGTGTCAGCTACAGCTGTAGGTGGGAGAAGAGGTGGGGTGGACACAAAGGACATGATGGGGGAGGTGTCAGCTACAGCTGTAGGTGGGAGAAGAGGTGGGGTGGACACAAAGGACATGGCGGGGGAGGTGTCAGCTACAGCTGTAGGTGGGAGAAGAGGTGGGGTGGACACAAAGGACATGATGGGGGAGGTGTCAGCTACAGCTGTAGGTGGGAGAAGAGGTGGGGTGGACACAAAGGACATGATGGGGGAGGTGTCAGCTACAGCTGTAGGTGGGAGAAGAGGTGGGGTGGACACAAAGGACATGATGGGGGAGGTGTCAGCTACAGCTGTAGGTGGGAGAAGAGGTGGGGTGGACACATGGCGGGGGAGGTGTCAGCTACAGCTGTAGGTGGGAGAAGAGGTGGGGTGGACACAAAGGACATGATTGGGGAGGTGTCAGCTACAGCTGTAGGTGGGAGAAGAGGTGGGGTGGACACAAAGGACATGATGGGGGAGGTGTCAGCTACAGCTGTAGGTGGGAGAAGAGGTGGGGTGGACACAAAGGACATGATGGGGGAGGTGTCAGCTACAGCTGTAGGTGGGAGAAGAGGTGGGGTGGACACAAAGGACATGATTGGGGAGGTGTCAGCTACAGCTGTAGGTGGGAGAAGAGGTGGGGTGGACACAAAGGACATGATGTGGGCTGTAGGTGGGAGAAGAGGTGGGGTGGACACAAAGGACATGATGGGGGAGGTGTCAGCTACAGCTGTAGGTGGGAGAAGAGGTGGGGTGGACACAAAGGACATGATGGGGGAGGTGTCAGCTACAGCTGTAGGTGGGAGAAGAGGTGGGGTGGACACAAAGGACATGATGAGGGAGGTGTCAGCTACAGACAGCTACAGCTGTAGGTGGGTGGACATGATGGGGGAGGTCTCATCTACAGCTGTAGGTGGGAGAAGAGGTGGGGTGGACACAAAGGACTGGGCAAGCGGTTTGGAGGTAGGGTAGGGTGACGGGAGTGAGGTCCGATATCTACGCCGCTCAGATAGCCAGGG
Organism: Phymorhynchus buccinoides; assembly: GCA_017654935.2. Taxonomy (NCBI): domain Eukaryota; kingdom Metazoa; phylum Mollusca; class Gastropoda; order Neogastropoda; family Raphitomidae; genus Phymorhynchus; species Phymorhynchus buccinoides. Next base: position 16,077,258 of record CM065698.1, on the reverse strand, counting down.
GTCAGTGTGGGGTCAAGAGCTATTCCAGAAAGCTGCTAGCGTCCCCTGTGGCTGCCGAGGGAAGGCCCAGTGAAAGAACGGAGAATTAATCAGCTGAAGTGTGTTGACCGCTCTGATTGTTGGAGGCCTTGCCACTCCTTTTGACTGTCTGTTTGAAAGTCTGTCTGCTTCTCTCTCTTTCGTCCTTTCTTTTTCTCAGGGCTGAGTGCAAAAACAGTATTTGTTTATAATTACGTGGAATGCTTTTCCAATTACTGCGGTTAAATAAAATGTTCGTTCGATCATTCTCCCCCCCCTCCCCCCCTCCCTGCCCTCTCTCACTTTCCTTTGCCCCTTCTCTGCCTTTTTAGATTGAAGAAGGGGTGACATTGCTACAAAGTGATAGAACTTGGAAACTGTGACGTAAAAATAGAAATTAAATCCAATTTAGAACGACGCACTGCGTTCTACATGCGGTGTGTCTCCTCAAACACACGAAGCTAGGGCTGGGGATCTACATGAAAATAGAGTAGCTTCCCCTGTTTGAGCGATTGAATTAGGCGAGATCACTCCCACACACCATGAAATTACTCCCCTTAATTATTTCCGAACAATTCCTATTCCCAGGAAGTACTTTGCAACTGGAAGAAGGGACTGGGCACTTTCCAGATTATTTCTGTCTGTGTGCGTGAACCAAACATCTTTTTCCAAACCAATGCAGCACCGACTTCTGATCCGTTCACCACGAAAAATCAGAACAATTGTTCACGATATGTTGTGCAGCATCTCCGTTGATCCAAATGACAAGCTGTCTGTCTCTGTATCTGACTGTCGGTCTGTCTCTGTTTATGTCTCCAGTTGTCTCTTTCC
>CM065698.1:16053909-16073909 GCA_017654935.2 Phymorhynchus buccinoides | reverse complement strand
ACACACACACACACACACACACACACACACACACACACACACACATCACACACACGCACACACGCACGCACGCACACACTGAAACACACACACACGTGCATGCGCGTGCACACGCACGCATACATACACAAGCGCATACACACACAAGCGCACGCACACGAGCACACATAGAGAGAGAGAGAGAGAGAGAGAGAGAGAGAGAGAGAGAGAGAGAGAGAGAGAGAGAGAGAGAGAGAGAGAGAGAGAGAGAGAGAGAGAGAGAGAGAGAGAGAGAGAGAGAGAGAGAGAGAGAGAGAGAGAGAGGCTGATTTGTAGAGTCTGAAAAGTGAATGTGGCAGGTCAGAGGCGAATCTGGGGGAGGGTTACAGGGGTTCCGACCCCCTACCCCACCCAGCCCAAGCCGTCCCCTACACAAAAAAAAATCAAACTACAGAAGATCCCTCCCCCTCTTCGTGCCCTTTGCTGACGTCGTGCCAGTTCTCTGCACCTTCAACTGCCCTCTGGTCTTGTCCACCACTGCCTTACCAAACTGTCCTTCTTTCTTTCTTTCTTCGCCTGTTTGTTTTTCGTTCTTTCGTTTTTTTGTTTGCCCTTCCCTTTCTTTCTATCTTTCTGTCATTTTTTTCTTTTTGTTTGTTTTTCTTTCGTTTCTTTTAATTTTCTTTCTTTCTTTCTTCACATCTTTCCCCTTCCCCTTTCTTTCTTTCTTTCTTTCTATCATTTTTTCCGTTTTTATTTTTTATTGCTTTCTAAACTTCGTTTCCTTTTTCTCTTTTTGGTGTCTTTTTTTGTTCTTTCTTTCTTTCTTTCTTTCCTTTTCTTTCAGATTTCATTCATTCTTTCTTTCTTTCTTTCTTTCTTTCTTTCTTTCTTTCCTTTTCTTTCAGATTTCATTCATTCTTTCTTTCTTTCTTTCTTTCCTTTTCTTTCAGATTTCATTCATTCTTTCTTTCTTTCTTTCTTTCTTTCTTTCTTTCCTTTTCTTTCAGATTTCATTCATTCTTTCTTTCTTTCTTTCTTCACCTTTTTTTTCTTTTTTTTTTGCACTTCCATTTCTTTCTCTCTTTCTGTCATTTGTTTTTGTTTTTGTTTTTCTGTCTTTTTTGTTTTTCTTTCGTTTTTTCTTTCGTTTTTTCTTTCTCCCTTTCTCCCTTCCTTCCTTCCTTCCTTTCTTTCTTTCTTTCTTCCGTCATCATTTTGCTTCCTTTCTGTCTTTTGTCTGTCTTTCCCTCTGTTTCTCTCTTTCTACCATTTTTGCTTTTATCACTTTCTTAACTTCGTGGCCTTTCTTTTCCTCTGTTTTGGGTTCTTTCTTTCCTTCTTTCATTTCTATTCTTTCCTTAGCATTTCTTTCAGATTTCATTCATTCATTCATTCATTCATTGATTTTCCTTCCTTTCTTTCTTTCTGTCTGTCTTTTCTTCTTCTTTCTTTTCCTTTGCTTTCTGTTCTATCGTTCTTTCGTAATACTTTTCTTTTTCAATCTGGTTTTTTAATATCTATTATTTTCTGTGTTTCCTTTTTTCTCTTTTTTCCCCCCGTTCTATCTTCCTCTTTCTTTTCATTTTGCTTCATTTTCTGTCATCATTTACTCTTTGCTGCCACTCGTTTTAGTCCCTGGTCCTTTTGATGTTGCTAGAGCCTTAGGCACACCTTCCCTGTTTAGCGGGGGACACTATTCACAAAATATGAAGGAGAAAGTTGGAAGGTTGTCTTGAATAAAACCCTGTACAGGCCCTCCCCCCAAAAAAAGAACACAACAAATACCAGAAGACAGTAATGAAAGGAGGGCAATGTCAAAGAGAGTGATAAAGGACTTTGCTAGAGCAGAGCTTCCAGAAGGCAGGGGAACTCTTTGAATTTGGGAGATTATCTAAAATAAAAGACAAGTGAAAGAGACAAAAAGACAGAAAATGCCACATGACAGTAAGGAAAGGAAAGGCAGAGTCAAAAAGAGTGATAGAGGGCTTTGCCAGCACAACACTTCCAGAAGGCGGGGTGGGGGGTGGAGGCTATTCAGAACCTATCCCAACTATTCCCCCCGGAAGGTATGTTGTGATTTTGAGATTAAAAAAACCACCCCATAATTTATGAGTGGTCAAACTTTTTACAGTTCTTATTGGCACGTTCTCCACCGAGTCGAGTGCACTATGATTTATGCGTAAGTAATGATAGGGCCAAGAGACCCTGATAATGGCCACAGATTTGTTCGGTCCGACCCTAGACTGTATCAGTGGGTTGCAAAGAATCACCACACAAAGTTTGGTACTTTTGTCCATGCAAGTTCCACCCGAATGACTAACAGCCCTAACTAAGAATGATCTACAACGTGTTCCTCTTACGTCCTCTTCAAAGCACAGCACTACTGAAAGGTTGCTTCAGCTTGGCTTGGCAAAACATCAATTCAAAGCTTTGATTGGAACACATCTATTTATTTAGTGGGGAGGTTTATACAGAGAGAAAGGAAGGGCTGGGTTAGTGCAGTTTTTTGGGGTTTATTTTTACTTTAGAACTACATTGTACAACACTCGCGAATCTGATTTTGCCAAGGGGTGTGTAAGTACAGAGAGGTTGTGGATAGAGAGAGAGAGAGAAGTCGGAAGTCGGAAGTCGGAAGTTTAATGAATATGGGCCTACAGCCCCTTTCATGGTGGGAACACATAATACAATAATAACGTGGAGAGAGAGAGAGAGAGAGAGAGAGAGAGAATTGAATTGAATTGAATCTTTATTTTACAACGTTCGGTAAAAGTATTGGCATACAGTAGCCATTTTCCATACTTGCCGATAACATACACACACAAATAAATGAAACTTTAAAGCGAACTGATACTTATAACAAAAATATAGTCTTAAAACACATAATCATATGAAGGTACGTTAATAAACAGATAAACACACAAAAATGAAACATAATCATCCATAGTAAAAAAGAAGAAAATAATTCAGCAATAGAGCATATGACAACAATATTAAAATCATTGCATGCATAGCAAACACTATTATGAGAAAAAGAGAAGAGAGAGAGAGAGAGAGAGAGAGAGAGAGAGAGAGAGAGAGAGAGAGAGAGAGAGAGAGAGAGAGAGAGAGAGAGAGAGAGAGAGAGAGAGAGAGGGAAATGAAATGAAATGAAATGACACTTTATTTTACACCGGTAGAAGTATTGACAGACGATTGCCATTTTTCATACTTGCCGTTAACATAAACACATCGACATAAAACATAAGGTAATAGACAATGAAAAATTAACAGTACTAACATGTAGTCTGAAACCATGCACCATAAACACAATATAAGAAAGCAAGCACGCTACACCATACATTCCTATATCGCCCTTTTTCACGGCACACATGTATCACCTTTTTAAACGCAACAACAGACTATAAAAAATAAGGACTATAATAACATGAGTATGCATAACAAGTTGTATTGTAGACAGGACCCAAGCGCCAAAAAATAAGTTTAAAGTACATAGGAGAGATATGGTAGGCGTATAACTTTTAACAAAATCATGCAGTATTTGCAACTAGTGAAAAAAAAATACTGTGTGCAATATCTGTACGTTTACACATCTGAACGAAAAAGTATTACTCTCTCTTAAATTTCTTTCAATTCTGCGATTGAAAAAGATCCACATGTCGATCTTTTTGTTGTTGTTGTGTGTGTGTGTGTGTGTGTGTAGCAAGCAATGTCAAGTAGTAATTGCATATTCTATGCTAATTCACAAACTCTGAAACACAACCACACTTTTCCAAAAGTTCATACGCGCGCACACACAAAGACACAGACACACCAGTACAAATACAACCCCCTGCATACTACATTATGCCCATATTCACACACACTTGCATCTACGCAAAGCATATTCACACACTCTTGCATCTACGTAAAGCATAAACACACACACATACACAGCCACACATACACACAACTAACATGAATATTCACACACACACACACACACACACACACACACACACACACACACACACACACACACACACACACGCACACGCACACACACACACACACACACACACACACACACACACATGTCCAGTCTCTCACACCGCATAACTTATACATACAAAGTTCAACAAAACTCGCGTATTGTTGCTTTCATGTAAGTAACAGCATTTGAAAGAATTAAATGCTTGAATAATTTGTCTTTGAATGATGAAACTGAACGAACCGAAGTGACGTTTACAGGAAGGGAGTTCCACAAGGACGCCCCTGAGAAGGATAAGCTAGTTTTGAATAGATCGATTCTGGGTGGAGGCAATATGAATCTACAGGTTATGTTAGTTTGGTTTATATAGGACTTAGTAAATAAAGTTGACAAATAATCTGGAAGTTTGTTTGTAACTATTTCGTACATCATCACACCTTTGCTAAATTGAAGATGTTTCTCCAAGGGTAGAATGCCTAGTTGTTTCATTTTTTCGTCTGTTGAAAGGTTTTGATCAGGTAGTACTAATTTGACCGCTTTTCGATATAGAGAATTGACTTTTTTTAAAAATGAATATCCCCACATTCATCCCATATAGTAGATGCGTAGTCAATGTGAGATCGTATGTGTGCATTGAAATACATTAATCTGGAATCAGTATCTGTGAATTTCGGTAATTTTCTTAGAAGGAAAATGTTTTTTGATAAAATCTTGCATAAATAAGTAACTTGTGATTCCCATTGAAAGCGGTCATCTATGGTTACTCCTAGGATTTTATGTTCACTCACTTGCTTGATGTCAGATCCTCGCAATGTCAAACTAAGATGGAGAGGGTCTAGTTGGTGTTTTTGCCTAGTAGTAATCACCATGCATTCAGTTTTGCTTGGATATAAAACCATGGCATTTTCGTTGCACCAATTTTCTATATCAGTGAGTCCGTGTTGCAGGCATTCATTGACTCTGCCCAAACTTTTGTCAGAACAATAGGCAGTACCATCATCCGCAAACAATTCACACGACGTTTTAGAGTTGGTGATGTGAAGGATCAATACACAAAATAAAAGGGGACCTAATATAGAACCTTGTGGAACTCCACGTTTTACCACCAGTTTTGCCGAGTAGAAACCATTTCATATCACACTTTGACGCCTATTACTTAAATAATTACTGAAGAAAGCGGTTGTTTCAGGACTGTTGGTATGTAATTGAATCTTTTTTACGAGAATGTCATGATCTACAAGATCAAACGCTTTTTTGAAGTCTAGAAAGATTGCACCAGTTATATTAGATGCATTAACAGCGGACAGCCACTTGTCCAGTAAGTGTGTCAGGGCTGTATGGCAGGAATGACCAGGTCGGAAACCGGATTGGAGATGATGAATGAGGCCATGTGTTTCTAAGTAATTTAGAAACGTTTTTTGAACATGCTTTTCAAGAGGTTTGGAAAATACAGAAAGAAGAGATATAGGTCTATAATTATTAGTATCTGTAATTTCCTTTGTTTTAGGCAAAGGTATAACTTTGGATTCCTTTAATATATCAGGGAAAACAATGGTTATGTAGGCATAAATTATAAAGATAGGTAAGCGTGTCAACAATATATGGCATTGCAGACTTCAAACTTATAGGATTTATTTCGTCAGGTCCAGAAGATGTTTTGTTCTTCATTGACGAGATAAGTTTCCCAACTTCATGAACTGCTAGGGGAGGAATAGTATAAGGCTCTACACCAGCCGTCTTATCTGCACAAAATGCTGATAGCTTCGCTGAGTAATAGTGTTGGCTCTGAATTTGATCTGGGGGAACCAAGGTATCAGCAATTGTAGAAAAATGATTATTGAACATGTCCGCAGTAAGGAAGTGCGGTACAGTAGTGTTTACAGGTCCACGAGTGACACTGTTCATGGCGTGCCAAATATTGTTATGTTCAACATCTATGGAATCAAACATGCCATACCAGTCAAAATGGGAACGTACATATTAGTAAAGGGGTGGTATTCTTGTCCTTAATCTCTATCCATAGACATTCTACTGCTTGTTTCGCTTCTAAGTCAATCCGTCTCTTAGCGAGATGTTGAACTGAGTTATGTACGTAGACAGCAATTCCCGTTTCTTTAGGCTTGGTGGGGTCCTTTTGTATTATTGAATAGTTTGATATGGCAACAATATCATCAGTAATGTGAGAAGGTAAACGTGTTTCACTAATACCGAAAACATGAAAGTTATTAGAATTTATAAAAACATTGACGTCTGTAACTTTGTTAACAAGATGATACACATTTAAATGTCCAATACATAGTTTCTGTGTACGTTCACCTGGCATAACTTTCCTTAGCGTCGTATCAGAAACAGTCACACAATAATAAACAGTTTACAACACAGATTACCAAAATAAAAACAAAAATACAACAAGTGCAACGCCGAGCGGCTGCAAAGTCCCCTCGCAGCATCGCCGAGGTACTCCGAAATCGGAATGGCGTAAATTTGACCTTAATGTAAAACTAAGTACATCAGTGGATAGTTTGCATCTTGTGCAACAAGTATACCAAATTAGATAATAGACTGAATAGTTTTTTATATATAGCCTTGGGGTTCGGACCCGTGATTTGAGCGCGCGCGGTCGTGCGCACACGCGCGCACAGAAAAATTCATGACAACTGTGTTATAGACCATTCATCAAGAAATGTTGTGAAAAAAACTGCATTAAAATACATGCAAAACTTCGCGAGATATTAGCGATTATGTGTTTCGGGATTTGAACCCCGTAACTGACCTTAATGTAAAACTAAATACATCAGTGGATAGCTTGCATCTTGGCAAACTAGTATACCAAATTTGATGATGATAGACTGAATAGTTTTTGAGAAAAACGGACGAATAGCCGGACGGACGGAGGCACGCCGGGCGGACGGACAGACACCGGACGGACACCGGACGGACGGACCAGACCAAAACAATAGCTCCCCGAACCTTCGGCTGGGGACTAAATTAATGTAGGTACTTACAGCTGAAGGAGGGGAAAAGCATGGTTGAGTCTGTAGCCATGGATTGAAAGGGAAGGAAGGGAAGGGGGGAAATGGCCACATGGGGGGAAACATGGGCATTGGTGGGTGGAGTCTGGTGGGGAGAGGGCTGGTGGGAAATTGCCATGAGTTGACACACAATTGTTCTGTGTGCTGATTGCTGGGGAGGTGACCAGCTGTTTGGTTGTTTGGGTTTTGGAGTGTTTTACACTCCGCAATTCTTGAATGGGCAGCATAGACTTGATGGGCACTGATTGGGGTGTTAGGTTGAGGAGGGCTTGATGTAGGATTTGCTGGGTGACAGGTTGATGATGGGTTTCCTATCTCATTGTGTCTGGACTTCCTAGACACTTGTGCCGTCGGAGTGCCGACTATCACGGTTCTAACTTTGCTGTCACTCAGTCCCTGACTCCTGTCTGCACCGCCGCCCCCACTTGGTGGGACACGGTTCACACGGAGAGCCCAAAACTGAATGACCTTCCGTAACCATAGCGACAAACCGCTGGCAGGCAAGTGGACACCGTCAGTGGTGAAAAGAGCCTTAACTACTCTGAAATTCCTATCTACGAAGCTTGGTTCAATAATAAACTGTATTCCATGACTAGCACACACACTGTAGAGCTCATCATTCGTGTCAACTACGTATTCTAGGGGCACTTTTTTCCTCGGGAGGAGGGCAGTAACAGCTATGGTGGCAGAGGGGAATACTCGTTTAGCTTGCCCTAGGAGAGTGTTGTAGTCCTGTGTCAGTCTGTCCGGGGTGTAGTCAGGGTGAAGGTCGTTTCCCCCCACGTGCAGCACCACTTTCTTCACATCTTCACGCACAGAACATTCACTCAAAGCCGCAGTGACATCTGCCACTTTAGCCCCAGGCATTGTGCGCACGTGGGTGTGTCCTGTCCTGTCTAGTCTTTGTCTGTCGATGTAACGGAGATTAGAGTCCCCTAACACGAAGTTGTCTAATTTTCCTGTGGGAGGAAGACGGATTTTATATTTTGGGGCCGGGTTTCTATGTACTTTGCTGTTGTCTGATTCAGGGGTGTTGTGGTCAGAGTTTGCAGGGGGTGGGGGGTGGGGGGTGGGGGTGGGGTTTACAGTGTCTGATGTCTTGTTTTTACCCCCCCCCCTGACTTTCTCACTGTCTCTGGTGGGGACAGCACCGCATTTGTGTGCTTCACCCCGATTTCCCTGTCTGGCTTTTCCTGATTCCACACTCTTTGTTAGCTCTTCCGTTTTAGTCTTAATATCACTCACCTCCTTCACTGTCTTTAGTACTTCTTTTTGTCTGTCACTCACACTTTGTGTTGTTTTTGAAAGAGAGAGAGAGAGAGAGAGAGAGAGAGAGAGAGAGAGAGAGAGAGAGAGAGAGAGAGAGAGAGAGAGAGAGAGAGAGAGAGAGATTGAGAAGCAGCGACAGAGACAGACACAGAGACTGACATAAAGAGACATATACACACACACACAGATAGACACACAAACACACAGACAGACACACACGCACGCACGTACCCGCACAAACACACACATACACGCACGCACGCGCACGAACACACACACACACACACACACACACACACGCACGCACACGCACGCACGCACACGCGCGCGCACGCACACACACACACACACACACACACACACACACACACACACACACACACACACACAAAGAGGGATGGTACAAGAAACAGAGAGTCGATTCATTTGAGGTTGTCCAGCAGACCAACACTACTGATTCCAACCATACCTGGCCATGATGTTAGCCTGGCAGGGGCGGAACAGTCGGCCCAGAAGGAGCGGTTATGATGGGGCGGTTCATGGTCTGACGATAGTGTGCATGCAAATGATGCAAAGAAGGCCTCTCCTGGCTGAATAAGGTAAAACTCTGGCATGAAATCACACGAAGTCACAGATTTGCCCCCCTTTTTAGTCCCCGAGCCGAAGGTTCGGGGAACTATTGTTTTTGTCCTGGTCCGTCCGGCGGCGTCCGGCGTGCCTCCGTCCGGCTATTCGTCCGTTTTTCTCAAAAACTATTCAGTCTATCATCATCAAATTTGGTATACTAGTTTGCCAAGATACAAGCTATCCACTGATGTATTTAGTTTTACATTAAGGTCAAGGTCGCGCCAGTTACGGGGTTCAAACCCCGAAACACATAATCGCTAATATCTCGCGAAGTTTTGCATGTATTTCAATGCGGTTTTTTTCCACAACATTTCGTGATGAATGGTCTATAACACAGTTGTCATGAATGTTTCTGTGCGCGCGTGTGCGCATGATCACGCGCGCTCAAATCACGGGTCCAAACCCCAAGGCTATATATAAAAAAAACTATTCAGTTACGTGCTGTTTTCATGCGTTTTTATGTAGTTACGTGCTGTTTTGATGCGTTTTTATGTATGTGTCCAGCCGACACATTCCGATTTCGGAGTAGCTCGGCGATGCTGCGAGGGGACTTTGCAGCCGCTCGGCGTTGCACTTGTTCTTTCTTTCTCTTGTTATTTTCGTTTAGCTTAGGGAAGGGGGTGGGTGGTGGTTCTGAATCCCCCCTTCCCTGATACGCCTCTGCCTAAACTCGAAGCAGAACAAAAAGAGAAGGAGTAGTTTGAATTATGAGAAAATAAAAACAGCTACAGGACGAATGAAGGATCTATAGGAATGTATGCACCCCCCCCCCCCCTCCGCACCCCTCTCTGTCTCTTTCTGTATCTCTTCTCTATTTATCTTTCTTTCGTTCTTATCCTTTTGCAAAGCAGAATGCGCTGAATAGGATTTCATAAAAAGCTCACATCAGTTTGCCAAACCGATTCCAGACAAAACCAACACACACCCTCCTTTCCTCCCTTGCCCATGCCTGCTCCTTCTTTACCCTTCCCTTTTCTTCATTCGTCCAGCTCCCATCTTCACTTCTTATCTCCTTATTGTCAGGCTATTCTCACACACGTTGACTTAACCGAGTGCGGTGAGAACTGAAGGCCTACAGAGAAGAGAAGAGGGCAAAGAAAGACAAATAAGCTTATTATAGAGGAACCAAGTTTGTACTTCACAACAGTAAGGATAATGGAGTTCAGGAGGGTCCAACCTCTGTGTAGCAAATACAGAACAAGAAAGAAAAAAGAATCTGTTTATGTGTGTTTGAGCTCCAAAGTCGAAAAGAATGGGAGAACATTTACAATCGAATCAGGAGCTTGTGGGTGTCTTCATTCTAAATGAAAGATTTCATAATGTTTTCAATTCTATGGCGAGCAAACATACAATTGACTATTTTATCGCAATGTTTTTCCTTTTAAATATTTCTCCTCATTATTTGGACTTATCGAGTAAGGAATTTATACATAACATAGAAAGAAAACACGTTAGAAAACATGATACCATGGGCATGCTCCTTGATACATAGACAGATGGAGAGAGAGAGAGAGAGAGAGAGAGAGAGAGAGAGAGAGAGAGAGAGAGAGAGAGAGAGAGAGAGAGAGAGAGAGAGAGAGAGAGAGAGAGAGAGAGAGAGAGAGAGAGAGAGAGAGAGAGAGAGAGAGAGAGAGAGAGAGAGAGAGAGAGAGACTTGATCATGTTTTAATGATTATTAGCAATTTGCATCTAATATAGCGCGCACATACACAGCATTAACTCAAAACACCTATTTTGGCGGCCATGTTGGATTTCTCAAAATGCTCAACCTTAAGGTCTGTGTACACGTTAACGCTGTTCACATGATATTCCCCATGACAACACAGTGAGCTGCAAGTCATATTAAGAGTGGGCTATTACTGTGTTGCCATGGGGAAATAGAACTATCTCGTGAATAATGTTAACATGTACACAGACCTTTATGAAGGTGTCATCAGTTGGAAAATGATAATATGTGATATATATGCACTAAACAGTTTGACACCTCTGAGAACAATTATGAGTCCGATATTTGTAGGTGACACCCTAAATGAACGTTTCACACCTGAACCATGTCACACAAAGTGAAGATATAAATAAGAGACAAATACCATGCACACACAATCGTATGGCAATTATTGTTTAACTATTTCTAATTACAAAAGCTTTGTAAACATAAGTAGCGAGATTCATTTGCACAAATGTATTATTGCACGCGCTCGCGCGTGCGTGCACAGACACACACACAGACACACACATAGACACCCACACCCACCCACCCACACACCCATTGAGAGAGAGAGAGAGAGAGAGAGAGAGAGAGAGAGAGAGAGAGAGAGAGAGAGAGAGAGAGAGAGAGTATTGTTCCGACCAGACGATGCCATAGCCATCCTATCAGGCTGGAAGACTGGGTATATGGGATCGTATCGATGAACCCCCGTCTCTATGTGTCCCCGTCTCTATGTGTCCCCGTCTCTATGTGTCTACGTCTCTATGTGTCACCCTCATTGTGTCCCCGTCTCTATGTGTAACCGTCTCTATGTGTCACCGTGTCTATGTGTCCCCGTGTCTATGTGTCCCCGTCTCTATGTGTCCCCGTCTCTATGTGTCACCGTCTCTATTGTGTCCCCGTCTCTATGTGTCCCCGTCTCTATGTGTCCCCGTCTCTATGTGTCCCCGTCTCTATGTGTCCCCGTCTCTATGTGTCCCCGTCTGTATGTGTCCCCGTCTCTATGTGTCCCCGTGTCTATGTGTCCCCATCTCTATGTGTCACCCTCATTGTGTCCCTGTGTCTGTGTCACTCTCATTGTGTCCCCGTGTCTGTGTCACCCTCATTACGTCCCCGTCTGTATGTGTCACAGTGTCTATGTGTCCCCGTGTCTATGTGCCTACGTCTCTATGTGTCACAGGGTCTATGTGTCCCCGTGTCTATGTGTCACCCTCATTGTGTCCCCGTGTCTATGTCACCCTCGTTATGTCCACATCTCTATGTGTCACCGTGTCTATGTGTCACCCTCATTGTGTCCTCGTGTCTATGTCACCCTCGTTATGTCCACATCTCTATGTGTCACCGTGTCTATGTGTCACCCTCATTGTGTCCTCGTGTCTATGTCACCCTCGTTATGTCCACATCTCTATGTGTCACCGTGTCTATGTGTCACCCTCATTGTGTCCCCGTGTCTATGTCACCCTCGTTATGTCCACATCTCTATGTGTCACCGTGTCTATGTGTCACCCTCATTGTGTCCCCGTGTCTATGTCACCCTCGTTATGTCCACATCTCTATGTGTCACCGTGTCTATGTGTCACCCTCATTGTGTCCTCGTGTCTATGTCACCCTCGTTATGTCCACATCTCTATGTGTCACCGTGTCTATGTGTCACCCTCATTGTGTCCTCGTGTCTATGTCACCCTCGTTATGTCCACATCTCTATGTGTCACCGTGTCTATGTGTCACCCTCATTGTGTCCCCGTGTCTATGTGTCACCCTCATTATGTCCACATCTCTATGTGTCACCGTGTCTATGTGTCACCCTCATTGTGTCCCCGTGTCTATGTCACCCTCATTATGTCCACATGTCTATGTGTCACCGTGTCTATGTGTCACCCTCATTGTGTCCCCGTGTCTATGTCACCCTCATTGTGTCCACATGTCTATGTGTCACCGTGTCTATGTGTCACCTCATTGTGTCCTCGTGTCTATGTCACCCTCGTTATGTCCACATCTCTATGTGTCACCGTGTCTATGTGTCACCCTCATTGTGTCCCCGTGTCTATGTCACCCTCGTTATGTCCACATCTCTATGTGTCACCGTGTCTATGTGTCACCCTCATTGTTTCCCCGTGTCTATGTCACCCTCGTTATGTCCACATCTCTATGTGTCACCGTGTCTATGTGTCACCCTCATTGTGTCCTCGTGTCTATGTCACCCTCATTATGTCCACATGTCTATGTGTCACCGTGTCTATGTGTCACCCTCATTGTGTCCCCGTGTCTATGTCACCCTCATTATGTCCACATGTCTATGTGTCACCGTGTCTATGTGTCACCCTCATTGTGTCCCCGTGTCTATGTCACCCTCATTATGTCCACATGTCTATGTGTCACCGTGTCTATGTGTCACCCTCATTGTGTCCCCGTGTCTATGTCACTCTCATTATGTCCACATGTCTATGTGTCACCGTGTCTATGTGTCACCCTCATTGTGTCCCCGTGTCTATGTCACCCTCATTATGTCCACATGTCTATGTGTCACCGTGTCTATGTGTCACCCTCATTGTGTCCCCGTGTCTATGTCACCCTCATTATGTCCACATGTCTATGTGTCACCGTGTCTATGTGTCACCGTGTCTATGTGTCACCCTCATTGTGTCCTCGTGTCTATGTCACCCTCATTATGTCCACATCTCTATGTGTCACCGTGTCTATGTGTCACCCTCATTGTGTCCCCGTGTCTATGTGTCACCCTCATTATGTCCACATCTCTATGTGTCACCGTGTCTATGTGTCACCCTCATTGTGTCCTCGTGTCTATGTCACCCTCGTTATGTCCACATCTCTATGTGTCACCGTGTCTATGTGTCACCCTCATTGTGTCCTCGTGTCTATGTCACCCTCGTTATGTCCACATCTCTATGTGTCATCGTGTCTATGTGTCACCCTCATTGTGTCCTCGTGTCTATGTCACCCTCGTTATGTCCACATCTCTATGTGTCACCGTGTCTATGTGTCACCCTCATTGTGTCCTCGTGTCTATGTCACCCTCATTATGTCCACATCTCTATGTGTCACCGTGTCTATGTGTCACCCTCATTGTGTCCTCGTGTCTATGTCACCCTCGTTATGTCCACATCTCTATGTGTCACCGTGTCTATGTGTCACCCTCATTGTGTCCCCGTGTCTATGTCACCCTCATTATGTCCACATCTCTATGTGTCACCGTGTCTATGTGTCACCCTCATTGTGTCCCCGTGTCTATGTCACCCTCATTATGTCCACATCTCTATGTGTCACCGTGTCTATGTGTCACCCTCATTGTGTCCTCGTGTCTATGTCACCCTCGTTATGTCCACATCTCTATGTGTCACCGTGTCTATGTGTCACCCTCATTGTGTCCTCGTGTCTATGTCACCCTCGTTATGTCCACATCTCTATGTGTCACCGTGTCTATGTGTCACCCTCATTGTGTCCCCGTGTCTATGTCACCCTCGTTATGTCCACATCTCTATGTGTCACCGTGTCTATGTGTCACCCTCATTGTGTCCCCGTGTCTATGTCACCCTCATTATGTCCACATCTCTATGTGTCACCGTGTCTATGTGTCACCCTCATTGTGTCCCCGTGTCTATGTCACCCTCATTATGTCCACATGTCTATGTGTCACCGTGTCTATGTGTCACCCTCATTGTGTCCCCGTGTCTATGTCACCCTCATTATGTCCACATCTCTATGTGTCACCGTGTCTATGTGTCACCCTCATTGTGTCCCCGTGTCTATGTCACCCTCATTATGTCCACATCTCTATGTGTCACCGTGTCTATGTGTCACCCTCATTGTGTCCCCGTGTCTATGTCACCCTCGTTATGTCCACATCTCTATGTGTCACCGTGTCTATGTGTCACCCTCATTGTGTCCCCGTGTCTATGTCACCCTCGTTATGTCCACATCTCTATGTGTCCCCGTGTCTATGTGTCACCCTCATTGTGTCCCCGTGTCTATGTCACCCTCGTTATGTCCACATCTCTATGTGTCACCGTGTCTATGTGTCACCCTCATTGTGTCCCCGTGTCTATGTCACCCTCATTGTGTCCACATGTCTATGTGTCACCGTGTCTATGTGTCACCCTCATTGTGTCCTCGTGTCTATGTCACCCTCGTTATGTCCACATCTCTATGTGTCACCGTGTCTATGTGTCACCCTCATTGTGTCCCCGTGTCTATGTCACCCTCGTTATGTCCACATCTCTATGTGTCACCGTGTCTATGTGTCACCCTCATTGTTTCCCCGTGTCTATGTCACCCTCGTTATGTCCACATCTCTATGTGTCACCGTGTCTATGTGTCACCCTCATTGTGTCCTCGTGTCTATGTCACCCTCATTATGTCCACATGTCTATGTGTCACCGTGTCTATGTGTCACCCTCATTGTGTCCCCGTGTCTATGTCACCCTCATTATGTCCACATGTCTATGTGTCACCGTGTCTATGTGTCACCCTCATTGTGTCCCCGTGTCTATGTCACCCTCATTATGTCCACATGTCTATGTGTCACCGTGTCTATGTGTCACCCTCATTGTGTCCCCGTGTCTATGTCACCCTCATTATGTCCACATGTCTATGTGTCACCGTGTCTATGTGTCACCCTCATTGTGTCCCCGTGTCTATGTCACCCTCATTATGTCCACATGTCTATGTGTCACCGTGTCTATGTGTCACCCTCATTGTGTCCCCGTGTCTATGTCACCCTCATTATGTCCACATGTCTATGTGTCACCGTGTCTATGTGTCACCGTGTCTATGTGTCACCCTCATTGTGTCCTCGTGTCTATGTCACCCTCATTATGTCCACATCTCTATGTGTCACCGTGTCTATGTGTCACCCTCATTGTGTCCCCGTGTCTATGTCACCCTCGTTATGTCCACATCTCTATGTGTCACCGTGTCTATGTGTCACCCTCATTGTGTCCTCGTGTCTATGTCACCCTCGTTATGTCCACATCTCTATGTGTCACCGTGTCTATGTGTCACCCTCATTGTGTCCTCGTGTCTATGTCACCCTCGTTATGTCCACATCTCTATGTGTCATCGTGTCTATGTGTCACCCTCATTGTGTCCTCGTGTCTATGTCACCCTCGTTATGTCCACATCTCTATGTGTCACCGTGTCTATGTGTCACCCTCATTGTGTCCCCGTGTCTATGTCACCCTCATTATGTCCACATCTCTATGTGTCACCGTGTCTATGTGTCACCCTCATTGTTTCCCCGTGTCTATGTCACCCTCGTTATGTCCACATCTCTATGTGTCACCGTGTCTATGTGTCACCCTCATTGTGTCCTCGTGTCTATGTCACCCTCATTATGTCCACATGTCTATGTGTCACCGTGTCTATGTGTCACCCTCATTGTGTCCCCGTGTCTATGTCACCCTCATTATGTCCACATGTCTATGTGTCACCGTGTCTATGTGTCACCCTCATTGTGTCCCCGTGTCTATGTCACCCTCATTATGTCCACATGTCTATGTGTCACCGTGTCTATGTGTCACCCTCATTGTGTCCCCGTGTCTATGTGTCACTCTCATTATGTCCACATGTCTATGTGTCACCGTGTCTATGTGTCACCCTCATTGTGTCCCCGTGTCTATGTCACCCTCATTATGTCCACATGTCTATGTGTCACCGTGTCTATGTGTCACCCTCATTGTGTCCCCGTGTCTATGTCACCCTCATTATGTCCACATGTCTATGTGTCACCGTGTCTATGTGTCACCGTGTCTATGTGTCACCCTCATTGTGTCCTCGTGTCTATGTCACCCTCATTATGTCCACATCTCTATGTGTCACCGTGTCTATGTGTCACCCTCATTGTGTCCCCGTGTCTATGTCACCCTCGTTATGTCCACATCTCTATGTGTCACCGTGTCTATGTGTCACCCTCATTGTGTCCTCGTGTCTATGTCACCCTCGTTATGTCCACATCTCTATGTGTCACCGTGTCTATGTGTCACCCTCATTGTGTCCTCGTGTCTATGTCACCCTCGTTATGTCCACATCTCTATGTGTCATCGTGTCTATGTGTCACCCTCATTGTGTCCTCGTGTCTATGTCACCCTCGTTATGTCCACATCTCTATGTGTCACCGTGTCTATGTGTCACCCTCATTGTGTCCCCGTGTCTATGTCACCCTCATTATGTCCACATCTCTATGTGTCACCGTGTCTATGTGTCACCCTCATTGTGTCCTCGTGTCTATGTCACCCTCGTTATGTCCACATCTCTATGTGTCACCGTGTCTATGTGTCACCCTCATTGTGTCCTCGTGTCTATGTCACCCTCGTTATGTCCACATCTCTATGTGTCATCGTGTCTATGTGTCACCCTCATTGTGTCCTCGTGTCTATGTCACCCTCGTTATGTCCACATCTCTATGTGTCACCGTGTCTATGTGTCACCCTCATTGTGTCCTCGTGTCTATGTCACCCTCATTATGTCCACATCTCTATGTGTCACCGTGTCTATGTGTCACCCTCATTGTGCCCCCGTGTCTATGTCACCCTCATTATGTCCACATCTCTATGTGTCACCGTGTCTATGTGTCACCCTCATTGTGTCCCCGTGTCTATGTCACCCTCATTATGTCCACATCTCTATGTGTCACCGTGTCTATGTGTCACCCTCATTGTGTCCCCGTGTCTATGTCACCCTCATTATGTCCACATCTCTATGTGTCACCGTGTCTATGTGTCACCCTCATTGTGTCCTCGTGTCTATGTGTCACCCTCATTGTGTCCTCGTGTCTATGTGTCACCCTCATTGTGTCCCCGTGTCTATGTCACCCTCGTTATGTCCACATCTCTATGTGTCACCGTGTCTATGTGTCACCCTCATTGTGTCCCCGTGTCTATGTCACCCTCGTTATGTCCACATCTCTATGTGTCACCGTGTCTATGTGTCACCCTCATTGTGTCCTCGTGTCTATGTCACCCTCGTTATGTCCACATCTCTATGTGTCACCGTGTCTATGTGTCACCCTCATTGTGTCCCCGTCTCTATGTGTCACCCTCATTATGTCCACATCTCTATGTGTCACCGTGTCTATGTGTCACCCTCATTGTGTCCCCGTGTCTATGTCACCCTCGTTATGTCCACATCTCTATGTGTCACCGTGTCTATGTGTCACCCTCATTGTGTCCCCGTGTCTATGTCACCCTCATTATGTCCACATCTCTATGTGTCACCGTGTCTATGTGTCACCGTGTCTATGTGTCACCCTCATTGTGTCCTCGTGTCTATGTCACCCTCGTTATGTCCACATCTCTATGTGTCCCCGTGTCTATGTGTCACCCTCATTGTGTCCCCGTGTCTATGTCACCCTCGTTATGTCCACATCTCTATGTGTCACCGTGTCTATGTGTCACCCTCATTGTGTCCCCGTGTATATGTGTCACCCTCATTGTGTCCTCGTGTCTATGTCACCCTCGTTATGTCCACATCTCTATGTGTCACCGTGTCTATGTGTCACCCTCATTGTGTCCCCGTGTCTATGTCACCCTCGTTATGTCCACATCTCTATGTGTCCCCGTGTCTATGTGTCACCCTCATTGTGTCCCCGTGTCTATGTGTCACCCTCGTTATGTCCACATCTCTATGTGTCCCCGTGTCTATGTGTCACCCTCATTGTGTCCCCGTGTCTATGTCACCCTCGTTATGTCCACATCTCTATGTGTCCCCGTGTCTATGTGTCACCCTCATTGTGTCCCCGTGTCTATGTCACCCTCGTTATGTCCACATCTCTATGTGTCACCGTGTCTATGTGTCACCCTCATTGTGTCCGCGTGTCTATGTCACCCTCATTATGTCCACATCTCTATGTGTCACCGTGTCTATGTGTCACCCTCATTGTGTCCCCGTGTCTATGTCACCCTCGTTATGTCCACATCTCTATGTGTCCCCGTGTCTATGTGTCACCCTCATTGTGTCCCCGTGTCTATGTCACCCTCGTTATGTCCACATCTCTATGTGTCACCGTGTCTATGTGTCACCCTCATTGTGTCCCCGTGTCTATGTCACCCTCATTATGTCCACATCTCTATGTGTCCCCGTTTCTATGTGTCACCCTCATTGTGTCCCCGTGTCTATGTCACCCTCGTTATGTCCACATCTCTATGTGTCACCGTGTCTATGTGTCACCCTCATTGTGTCCTCGTGTCTATGTCACCCTCATTATGTCCACATCTCTATGTGTCCTCGTGTCTATGTGTCACCCTCATTGTGTCCCCGTGTCTATGTCACCCTCGTTATGTCCACATCTCTATGTGTCCCCGTGTCTATGTGTCACCCTCATTGTGTCCCCGTGTCTATGTCACCCTCGTTATGTCCACATCTCTATGTGTCACCGTGTCTATGTGTCACCCTCATTGTGTCCCCGTGTCTATGTCACCCTCGTTATGTCCACATCTCTATGTGTCACCGTGTCTATGTGTCACCCTCATTGTGTCCCCGTGTCTATGTCACCCTCATTATGTCCACATCTCTATGTGTCACCGTGTCTATGTGTCACCCTCATTGTGTCCCCGTGTCTATGTCACCCTCGTTATGTCCACATCTCTATGTGTCACCGTGTCTATGTGTCACCCTCATTGTGTCCCCGTGTCTATGTCACCCTCATTATGTCCACATCTCTATGTGTCACCGTGTCTATGTGTCACCCTCATTGTGTCCCCGTGTCTATGTCACCCTCATTATGTCCACATGTCTATGTGTCACCGTGTCTATGTGTCACCCTCATTGTGTCCTCGTGTCTATGTCACCCTCGTTATGTCCACATCTCTATGTGTCACCGTGTCTATGTGTCACCCTCATTGTGTCCCCGTGTCTATGTGTCACCCTCGTTATGTCCACATCTCTATGTGTCACCGTGTCTATGTGTCACCCTCATTGTGTCCCCGTGTCTATGTCACCCTCGTTATGTCCACATGTCTATGTGTCACCGTGTCTATGTGTCACCCTCATTGTGTCCCCGTGTCTATGTCACCCTCGTTATGTCCCCATGTCTATGTGTCACCGTGTCTATGTGTCACCCTCATTGTGTCCCCGTGTCTATGTCACCCTCGTTATGTCCACATCTCTATGTGTCACCGTGTCTATGTGTCACCCTCATTGTGTCCCCGTGTCTATGTCACCCTCGTTATGTCCACATCTCTATGTGTCACCGTGTCTATGTGTCACCCTCATTGTGTCCCCGTGTCTATGTCACCCTCATTATGTCCACATCTCTATGTGTCACCGTGTCTATGTGTCACCCTCATTGTGTCCCCGTGTCTATGTCACCCTCATTATGTCCACATGTCTATGTGTCACCGTGTCTATGTGTCACCCTCATTGTGTCCCCGTGTCTATGTCACCCTCATTATGTCCACATGTC
>CM065698.1:16031409-16043909 GCA_017654935.2 Phymorhynchus buccinoides | reverse complement strand
GGTGTTTCCTTTTCACTGCAGTCACATGTTGAATGGTGCATCTCTGACCCCGTCAGTACATGGGGTGTTTCCTTTTCACTGCAGTCACATGTTGAATGGTCCATCTCTGGCCCCGTCAGTACATGGGCTGTTTCCTTTTCACTGCAGTCACATGTTGAATGGTGCATCTCTGACCCCGTCAGTACATGGGCTGTTCCCTTTTCACTGCAGTCACATGTTGAATGGTCCATCTCTGACCCCGTCAGTACATGGGGTGTTCCCTTTTCACTGCAGTCACATGTTGAATGGTGCATCTCTGACCCCGTCAGTACATGGGCTGTTTCCTTTTCACTGCAGTCACATGTTGAATGGTCCATCTCTGGCCCCGTCAGTACATGGGGTGTTCCCTTTTCACTGCAGTCACATGTTGAATGGTCCATCTCTGACCCCGTCAGTACATGGGCTGTTTCCTTTTCACTGCAGTCACATGTTGAATGGTCCATCTCTGGCCCCGTCAGTACATGGGCTGTTCCCTTTTCACTGCAGTCACATGTTGAATGGTCCATCTCTGACCCCGTCAGTACATGGGCTGTTTCCTTTTCACTGCAGTCACATGTTGAATGGTCCATCTCTGGCCCCGTCAGTACATGGGGTGTTTCCTTTTCACTGCAGTCACATGTTGAATGGTCCATCTCTGACCCCGTCAGTACATGGGCTGTTTCCTTTTCACTGCAGTCACATGTTGAATGGTCCATCTCTGGCCCCGTCAGTACATGGGCTGTTTCCTTTTCACTGCAGTCACATGTTGAATGGTCCATCTCTGGCCCCGTCAGTACATGGGCTGTTCCCTTTTCACTGCAGTCACATGTTGAATGGTGCATCTCTGGCCCCGTCAGTACATGGGGTGTTCCCTTTTCACTGCAGTCACATGTTGAATGGTCCATCTCTGGCCCCGTCAGTACATGGGGTGTTCCCTTTTCACTGCAGTCACATGTTGAATGGTGCATCTCTGACCCCGTCAGTACATGGGGTGTTTCCTTTTCACTGCAGTCACATGTTGAATGGTGCATCTCTGGCCCCGTCAGTACATGGGGTGTTCCCTTTTCACTGCAGTCACATGTTGAATGGTCCATCTCTGGCCCCGTCAGTACATGGGGTGTTTCCTTTTCACTGCAGTCACATGTTGAATGGTCCACCTCTGGCCCCGTCAGTACATGGACTGTTCCCTTTTCACTGCAGTAACATGTTGACTGAAGACGGGTTGCTCACGGAAGATAAGTGTATAAGACCAGAATATTACGTAGTCTGCCTCGTTTCTGAGTTAATTGAGGTATTATGATGTCCTTTTAAGTAGAAATACACTATTGATTTAGAATGTTTAGAAGCATTGACAACTGGTTCTATGATTTTGTTCTTTGCTGATGAAAAGGGAGTACGTGTTCATTGCACACCATCCTGTTTCATTTCCCCCTCAATGGCCCCTATTTCCCTTCTGTCATAAGGCCATATAGAGTTTGACTTATTCAGTTAGTTGCTCGAATAATTATTATTCTCCATGGAATGTATAAACTAGATGATGTATCTATGGTACAAAAGAACATGCGAACTATAACCTCTGTAGCGTTTTTGTTCTCAAGAAAGCGCAAAGAATTTGTCTTCTTCAGTTAGTTGTTCAGAGAATATTACTGTTATATTATTCTTCATGGCAAGTACTTACTGTGTGATATATGGATGGTAGACAAGAGCATGTGAACTCTAACCTATACAAAGTTTTTTAAGTCCCAGATCTTTAACCCTTTCACCGCCAAAGTCGCATTTTAGCACCACAGTGATTGAACACCTATGTCACTAAATTACATCAAATTAGGGTCTATTATCCAAAGATTCAATTGTCTTAGTTTTGGGAAGTAAGGATAGACCTTATTTATTATATGTCACAGAAGAATCCACAATACTGCAGATGGATTTTGTTCTCTACCCAGGTAATTTTGATGGAAAAATTTGGCTGAAATATGGCTGGCGGTGAAAGGGTTGAAAACAAAAACCACACAAAGAATTTCTGCAAAGTTCCGCGCAGTATTTGCTTTCCAGTGTCAGCCTACATTACTTATACTATAATATTACAAGGTATTTTTCATGTAGTACGTATTTTTCTTCGGCAAGAAAAGCACAGAAGACAAGCACGGAAGGGAGATAGGGGGAAACGAAACAGGATGGTGAAGCCATGAAAACGTACTCCCTTTTCATCAGCAAAGAACAAAACATAGAACAATAACAAACCTCTGTAGAATGTCATCTGGAGACAACAGTTGGTATTTTGAACGTTTTATGAGCATTCACATGGGCGAGAACAATTGCTAATAGACCGCATTTTCCATTTAAAGCTCTTATTTGGTTTTAGCTTCACTTTCACTCTGTCATCAGCATCGGGTTCAGATAAAACCTTGATGTGCTTAGCACTACAGAGGAACACGCCAGTGCCAGATCAGACTGTCTGACTGTGGTTTTGAATGGGCGAGCCTGTGTCTTTTCAATGAAAGGAGCTTCATAATCAATTTGTCTCTCTGTCTTTCTTTTCTTTGTATGTGTGTTTCTGTCTCTGTCTCTCTCTCTGTCTGTCTTTTTCTCTATATCCCCTATCTCACTGTGTGTGCGTGCGCGCGCGCGCGCGCATGGTCTTGTGTGCGTGTGCGCCCGCGCGCGCGCCCGCGTGTGTGTATGCATATGCACATATGTATATGCGCGCGCATGCGTGTGTGTATGTGTGCGCGCGCAGGCACGCACGGATAGTATATGTACATGCGTGAGTGTGTGTGTGCATACACGCGCTTATGTGTATGTGCATGGACGTGCCTGTGCACACACACACACACACACACACACACACACACACACACACACACACACACACACACACACACACACACACACACACACACACACACACAAAAAGAAGACAAAAAATGATAACTCCATTCCCACCGTTGTACATTCAGGGTCAAAAGATAGAAGAAGTAACTTCGCATAACGTTTTAGGTGTCATTGTCGATAACGATTCATTATGGTCTGAACATACATCTAATCTTGGCAAACGCATTTCAAAAAGGATATACCAACTTGCAAAAATCAAAAACTTTTTAAATCTTTACTCTCGAAAAACATTCTTTCATGCGCACATCTTATCTCTTATGAATTACGCATCAACTCTTTGGGACAACAGCAGTGAAACAAATCTGAAACAGATAAGTCGATTACACAAACGAGCCATAAAATTAATTATTTTAAAGTCAAACTCCATCACAAACAGTGATTACAATTCTTTAAATATCCTACCACTAAATGACCGACTATTATTCAACAAGTGTTCATGCATGTACGGCGTTGTAAATGGAGTAGGGGAAGACGGGGTAAAAAGCGCATGGGCGGGTAAGAAGCCCACCCCAATTATCTAATGAAATAAAGAAAATTTCAGTCAAATTTGCCCATGAGACGAATGCTAGACATTAACACTCGTCTCATGGGCAAAATGAGACTGAAATTTGCTTCATTTCATGAGATAATTGGGGTGGGCTTCTTACCCGCCCATGCGCTTTTTACCCCGTCTTCCCCTAGCTCCTAAAAAAAAAATCACTCAACGTTTCATGGGGAAGACGGGGTAAAAAGCGCATGGGCGGGTAAGAAGCCCACCCCAATTATCTCATGAAATAAAGAAAATTTCAGTCAAATTTGCCCATGAGACGAATGCTAGACATTAACGCTCGTCTCATGGGCAAAATGAGACTGAAATTTGCTTCATTTCATGAGATAATTGGGGTGGGCTTCTTACCCGCCCATGCGCTTTTTACCCCGTCTTCCCCTATCAACGAATGTAGACATACACACAAACTTTCTTTTCCCAGACCCCGTAATAATTTTTAAAAATCTAGTTTTGTATACTCGGGGGGTATGGCCTGGAACAATTTATCTTCTCCTTTAAAATCATGCTCCTCGAGGCAAGCCTTTATGAAAGCACTTAAAGCTAAGATGTTGGAAGCTCTATGAAACCGTCTCTGTAACTTTAGAAATGAGCGTCTAACGTGTCATAGCACTTCAGTATTGATGTTATTTGAATCATGCGATGTGTATGTTTTTTTTTTGCTTATTTGCATGTCTGAATCTCCCATTCTCATTCATGCTTTTTATTTTTTTTTTTTTTTTTACTTTAGCTCTCCTCATTGTTTGCCCCCTCTCCCCTCCCCCTCCTCCTTCTTGTTCTTCTTCACCTCCTTCTCCTTCTTTTTGTTCTTCTTCTCTAATTGCATGTATACATTTATTAATCGTATTATTTTTGATTTTATATAAATGGCTTCATATGTATATTTTGTCTAATTAAGAATTGTATGTTTTCATGTGATGGTTTGTACACTGATTTGCCTTCATTCTTTGTTGTTATTTTGTTTCGTGAGGACAAGATGTAAAAAAGCTTTTAAGCTTATTCCTTTTATCCTCAATAAAGATCATTTTGACTTGACTTGACTTGACTTGACACACCACACAACCACCCCCCCCCCCCCCACACACACAAACACACCCACCCACCCACCCACCCACCCACCCACCCACCCACACACACACACACACACACACACACACACACACACACACACAAGCGCGTAGTTGAGTGTTCCTTTCTTCTGTTTCAACTGTGACACTCGGCCCATCTTTTCTGGCTGTTAGCCAATCCCCCACGGACTTTCCCCCTTTTATTTTTTACTTCCCTTCTATTCCTCTCAAATCAAATTTGTTCGCAACTCTTTCGACCCTTGTTAGATGTCTTCTCCCCTGACAAGTTGGGAGCTACTGAAATTGGAATCTCCCCTGTCCTCTTCGGCAATTTCACTCGGCAATCAAACCCGTTAACGTTTATCTTATTTCTTTTGTTGGTGACATTTGTGTTTTCGTTGCTTGGTTTATTTTTCGTCTTTTCTATTTCTTCTCTGCTTCCTTTTTTCTTCTTCTCCTTTCTCCTCATATTCCTTTTCCTCCTTGTCCCTGTTGTCATTGTTGTCATTGTTGTCCCTGTTGTCATTGTTGTCCCTGTTGTCATTGTTGTCATTGTTGTCATTGTTGTCCCTGTTGTCATTGTTGTCCCTGTTGTCATTGTTGTCCCTGTTGTCATTGTTGTCATTGTTGTCATTGTTGTCATTGTTGTCATTGTTGTCCCTGTTGTCATTGTTGTCCCTGTTGTCATTGTTGTCCCTGTTGTCATTGTTGTCCCTGTTGTCATTGTTGTCACTGTTGTCACTGTTGTCATTGTTGTCATTGTTGTCACTGTTGTCATTGTTGTCACTGTTGTCATTGTTGTCATTGTTGTCACTGTTGTCATTGTTGTCACTGTTGTCATTGTTGTCACTGTTGTCATTGTTGTCCCTGTTGTCATTGTTGTCCCTGTTGTCATTGTTGTCCCTGTTGTCATTGTTGTCCATGTTGTCATTGTTGTCCCTGTTGTCATTGTTGTCCCTGTTGTCATTGTTGTCCCTGTTGTCATTGTTGTCATTGTTGTCATTGTTGTCCCTGTTGTCATTGTTGTCCCTGTTGTCATTGTTGTCCCTGTTGTCATTGTTGTCCCTGTTGTCATTGTTGTCATTGTTGTCATTGTTGTCATTGTTGTCCCTGTTGTCATTGTTGTCATTGTTGTCCCTGTTGTCATTGTTGTCATTGTTGTCCCTGTTGTCATTGTTGTCATTGTTGTCATTGTTGTCCCTGTTGTCATTGTTGTCATTGTTGTCATTGTTGTCATTGTTGTCATTGTTGTCCCTGTTGTCATTGTTGTCCCTGTTGTCATTGTTGTCCCTGTTGACATTGTTGTCCCTGTGTGTCATTGTTGTCATTGTTGTTGTCATTGTTTGTCCCTGTTGTCATTGTTGTCCCTGTTGTCATTGTTGTCCCTGTTGTCATTGTTGTCCCTGTTGTCATTGTTGTCCCTGTTGTCATTGTTGTCCCTGTTGTCATTGTTGTCATTGTTGTCATTGTTGTCATTGTTGTCATTGTTGTCATTGTTGTCATTGTTGTCATTGTTGTCCCTGTTGTCATTGTTGTCCCTGTTGTCATTGTTGTCATTGTTGTCCCTGTTGTCATTGTTGTCCCTGTTGTCATTGTTGTCCCTGTTGTCATTGTTGTCATTGTTGTCATTGTTGTCATTGTTGTCATTGTTGTCATTGTTGTCATTGTTGTCATTGTTGTCATTGTTGTCCTGTTGTCATTGTTGTCACTGTTGTCATTGTTGTCATTGTTGTCCCTGTTGTCATTGTTGTCATTGTTGTCCCTGTTGTCATTGTTGTCATGTTGTTGTCATTGTTGTCATTGTTGTCCCTGTTGTCATTGTTGTCATTGTTGTCACTGTTGTCATTGTTGTCATTGTTGTCCCTGTTGTCATTGTTGTCATTGTTGTCCCTGTTGTCATTGTTGTCCCTGTTGTCATTGTTGTCCCTGTTGTCATTGTTGTCATTGTTGTCATTGTTGTCATTGTTGTCATTGTTGTCCCTGTTGTCCCTGTTGTCATTGTTGTCCCTGTTGACATTGTTGTCATTGTTGTCCCTGTTGACATTGTTGTCATTGTTGTCCCTGTTGTTGTTGCCATGTTGTCCCTGTTGTTGTCATTGTTGTCCCTGTTGACATTGTTGTCATTGTTGTCATTGTTGTCCCTGTTGACATTGTTGTCATTGTTGTCCCTGTTGACATTGTTGTCATTGTTGTCCCTGTTGTCATTGTTGTCATTGTTGTCATTGTTGTCCCTGTTGACATTGTTGTCATTGTTGTCCCTGTTGACATTGTTGTCATTGTTGTCATTGTTGTCATTGTTGTCCCTGTTGTCATTGTTGTCATTGTTGTCCCTGTTGTCATTGTTGTCATTGTTGTCATTGTTGTCATTGTTGTCATTGTTGTCATTGTTGTCATTGTTGTCATTGTTGTCATTGTTGTCCCTGTTGTCATTGTTGTCATTGTTGTCATTGTTGTCATTGTTGTCATTGTTGTCATTGTTGACATTGTTGTTGTTGTCCCTGTTGACATTGTTGTCCCTGTTGTCATTGTTGTCCCTGTTGTCATTGTTGTCATTGTTGTTGACATTGTTGTCCCTGTTGACATTGTTGTCCCTGTTGTCCCTGTTGACATTGTTGTCCCTGTTGACATTGTTGTCCCTGTTGTCATTGTTGTCATTGTTGTCCCTGTTGTCATTGTTGTCATTGTTGTCCCTGTTGACATTGTTGTCCCTGTTGACATTGTTGTCCCTGTTGACATTGTTGTCCCTGTTGACATTGTTGTCCCTGTTGACATTGTTGTCCCTGTTGACATTGTTGTCCCTGTTGACATTGTTGTCCCTGTTGTCATTGTTGTCCCTGTTGTCATTGTTGTCATTGTTGTCCCTGTTGTCATTGTTGTCCCTGTTGTCATTGTTGTTAGTTTTGTTTTTATACCGTTGTTCTTGTTGTTGCTCTTCTTCGTCTTCTTTTTGTTGTTGTTGTTGTTGTTGTTGTTGTTGTTCTTCTCCTCCTTGTTCTTCTTGTTGTTATTGTTCTTCTTCTTCTGCTCCTCCTCCTTCTCATTCTTCTTCTCCTCCTCTTCCTCCTCTTCCTCCTTCTTCTTCTCCTCCTTCGTTTTCGTCTTCTGGTCTTTATTTTTAAGCGTATGACTTCTCTCTTTAATTTGTATGTGTACGTGTTTGTATTTTCCTTTGTCGAACCAGGAGATGATTTATGAACAAAAGGATGTCACACAAGTCACGTATCAACAAGAGGTAAAAAAAACCCGTATCAACGAAAACGAAATGGTTACTTCAAGATGATTAGTATGTTTTGTTTTCTTTTAAAAAAACCCAGGTTGTTTAGTAATATTAAAAATGCATAAGAAAGTACAATTCTGAATATTCCACACACATTCATCATGCGTAATTTGAATGTTAAGCTCTCTGATTCAACTTGTTATACTAGGTGCTGAAATCAGTGTCACGGATATCATAACAATGACCACATTTTAAAGACATAAAAAGCAAAAGCGCCAAAGAGACAGTTTTTTGTCCCAAGTCCTTGGAAGTGGAAAATGGAGCATGTTTCTTACACAGTTTCTCTATGTGTCTGCATGTCACGATTGTTTTCTGGGTGGCTTTTTACTAAAGTTGGTATAGTGAAACAAGTGTCACCCAATGAACGTTCTTTGGGATTACCAATGTAATGATAATCAGTGTATACAGGGACTTTTTAAATCGCAGAATCACAACACTTTCATGAAATATGGTAACTATTGTAAGAATGTCTTGCTTACGTTCTAGTGAGTAGCTACAAATAGCTAAAAACAGCAAATTACTTCCCTTTATCATCCTATAGAGTTAAGTGCTTAATGCAGTGACTGCGTCAGGAACTGCAGGAGAGGCAAAATGTACCCAGGACATTACTTTCCTTTATCATCCTATAGAGTTACGTGCTTAATGCAGTGACTGCGTCAGGAACTGCAGGAGAGGCAAAATGTACCCAGGACGTGTCTCTCGCTCGATGACACCTAAAGCCTGGAGCACACGACAGCTGCAGCAAGCTTGCTCCATCCAAGTCATTTTTTTAAATTAGTATGTCCACCCACTTTGTCCGCACACGTGGACATTGGAGTCAAGAGATTTATGTAGAAATAGCTATTTTTTTAAAGTATAATTATTGACGTTTCACTTTTTTTTCTATGCGCGCGCAGCTTGTTACATGAATTTGAAGGGACGTCACTGTGAAAAGTCAAGGTTCATTTTTTAGATTGATTACTCTTGATTATTCAAAAACATCGGGGCTTTCCTGGTATTGCAGTACTTCCAGGATCGTCCCAATATCTTTGTAGTTACAAATGTCCCACATGTATCTGTTCCAGGTCGGAGGACGTTAAAAGGACTTTCATTCAAGAAGTCAAGGGAACTAACTGCGCTTCAGTTGCTCGATTCTGATTGGCGAAACAGCTTCAAAAAGTGCAGAACTCAGCTGCCAGACTTGTCCTGAAGGCCTCGACCACACCTGCTATCCCTCCATTGGCTTCCCATCAAAGCACGTATTGATTACAAAATTTCCACTCTATGTTATTCTTATTTCTCTGGAAATGCCCCTAGCTACATTTCTGACATGCTTTCTGTCTATGCTCCATCAAGGCAATTGCGGTCTTTATTTTCAGATTCCAAAATTCTCTGTGTTCCTAGTACACGAACAAAAATGTTTGGTGAGCGCTCCTTGTCCTTTTGGGCCCCATCAGTTTGGAACTCCTTACCACGCGAATGTCGCCACATCCAGTCCTTGCAATGTTTCAAATCAGCTCTCAAGACCCACCTATTCAAGCTACATCAGAACGTTTAGGCCACATTACTTCTCGATTCTCTTCTCACCCCCCCCCCCCCTACCCTACCCCCCCCCCCCCCCATGTTAATTTAACTATGTGTTGACTGCAATGTCTACGTTAGCTTTGTTGCGTGAGAGAGAGAGAGAGAGAGAGAGAGAGAGAGAGAGAGAGAGAGAGAGAGAGAGAGAGAGAGAGAGAGAGAGAGAGAGAGAGAGAGAGAGAGAGAGAGAGAGAGAGAGAGAGTTAGATAGCTTTATGCTTTATTCAACTGATTGCATTATGTATTGTGTTCTTGGGTTGGGTGAGTGGTTGTAATGGTGTGTGTGTGTGTGTGTGTGTGTGTGTGTGTGTGTGTGTGTGTGTGTGTGTGTGTGTGTGTGTGTGTGTGTGTGTGTGTGTGTGTGTGTGTGTGTGTGTGTGTGTGTCAAGTCAAAGTCAAAGTCAAAAATATTTTATTATCACGTTAGGTGAAATTACAGCGTGGTCTCGTACAATACAATCAAAGAAACACATTTGCATGCATGAAAAATGGAAACAAAACTAAGGAAAAATGAATGACAAATCATGCTTCGCGAAAACAAATTGAACATAGTTAGGGTCGATAGAAGCGACTATCAAAGCATTAAGAACTGCCCTGTTTCCCACCATTTCTATTATCGCATTCATTTGTTCACCCCCACCCTACCCCAAACCCCCACCCTCTCCAAGTCACCCCAAGCTTTCACATATTTTTGGTCCCTTCCCGTTCCCAACATTTCATGCGCCTCCCTCTTCTCTCTCTCTCTCTCTCTCTCTCTCTCTCTCTCTCTCTCTCTCTCTCTCTCTCTCTCTCTCTCTCTCTCTCTCTCTCTCTCTGTCTCTCTCTCTCTCTCTCTCTCTCTCTCTCTCTCTCTCTCTCTCTCTCTCTCTCTCAAGCACACAAATACACACAGAGACATAGAGACATACGGACAGACAGACACACACACACACGCACACACGCACGCACGCACGTACGCACACACGCACGTACGCACACACGCACGCTCACACACATAGACACACACATAGACACACACATAGACACACACACTACTGTACAGATTGGCCTAAACTAATGCATAATTCCTCATTATTTGGTCTTAGCAGAGATCTTATTCAGAAGTTCAGAAGTTCGACTGACTTAGGGACAAACCTAGCTGAATTTTTAATTGTTCTACAACGAATAGTGCGGAACCGTCTATCAGATGGCAATAGTTCATAGCAATGCGATAGAACGTGACTTTGATCATTAGCGATCTCCCTGGCTTTTTGAACTACACGTTTTTTTATACAACAAATACAAGCTGTCTTGTTTTCTACCCACGATCTTGCTACCAACATTCACAATCTTATTTAAAACACCCTTGGGTTTTACATTCAAGCCACACATGAACGAAAATGTTATAATAGATTCAAGAAAACAATGATAAAAGCTTTGGAGAAGATCTGTGCTAACATTGAAAGATCTGAGCTTTCTCAGGCAGTGCATCCTTGTCTGGCATTTCTTGGAAACATGATCAACATGAGAACTAAAAGTAAACTTATTGTGTATGATTGTTCCCAGATACTTGTATTCATCTACCCTTTCGACTGTCACACCTTTGATTGTGAGATCTGGCATTGGTACCGGGGATTTCGTAAAGTCGACTACCATTTCTTTTGTTTTTGTTACGTTGAGGTCAAGATAGTTTTTCTCACACCAGGACACAAACTTTTCAACCTGCTCAAAGTAAGTACTGTCTGAGTTAGAAAGGTCAACTAAAGCTGTATCATCAGAGTATTTAATGACAGGGGCAGAATCTGTTCCTTTACAGTCATTTGTGTAAAGGGTGAAGAGAACAGGAGATAAGACAGTGCCTTGGGGACAGCCGGTGGATGCAGACATTGTGGAGGACAAAGCGTTTTGAAATCTCACAGTCTGCGTGCGTTTAAGTAGGAAATCTATAATCCATAAGACTAGTCTATTGTTGACACTCATGTTTATTAGTTTCTTTGCTAAAAGATGGGGTTGTATGGTGTTAAAAGCAGACGAGAAGTCAATGAAGAGAATTCTGACAAAAGAATTTCGGTTTTCTAGATGAGTGTATGCATTATGTAGAAGTGTGAGTGTGGCATCATCTGTGGATCTGTTCTGCTTGTATGCAAATTGAAGCGGGTCAAGATGCTCTGTTGTGGTCTGGAGAAGAGGTTGTAAAACGATTTTTTCAAAACATTTCATAACAATAATTTTATTGATGTGAGTGCGACAGGACGATTGTCATTGAGGCACGATGGACTGCGTTTTTTTGGGACTGGGCATATTGTAGAGGCCTTCCACTGCGCAGGAATTGTACAAACTCTAAGAAACAAAGAGAACAAAGAACTAAAAACACCTGATAGTTGGGAGGCACACACTTTCAAAATTCGACCACTAATGCCAGCTGGGCCCTTTGCTTTCCTAACATTTAGACGCAGAAACACAGACTGACCTACACTTTGTTCTACCTCATACTGTTCTTCACCCGTCCCCGTGTGTGCGTGCGTGCGTGTGCACGCGCGCGTGTATTGTATGTGTGCATACGTGCATGCTTGCGTGTATGTGTGTGTGTGTGTGTGTGGGGGGGGGGGGTGGGGTGGTGGGGGGGGGGGGGGTGTGTATGTGCATGCCTACTTGTGTGTGAGTGAGTGATTATTTGTTTTGTTTTTGTTGAATTTCTTGCTTTTAGATTTTTGTTGTTGTTAAGCGCATAGAGCTCCACATTTGGTGGAAGAGTGCGCTATGTAAATGATTCATTATTATTATTATTATTATTATTATTATTATTATTATTATTATTATTATTATTATTATTATTAAAGGATTTTGCTCAACAATAGAAAGTCGGCCTTTCCGGAGATCGATCTGTGGAAAAGTGTTTGGTTTTTTTGGCTTTTTTTATTTAACATTTTGCATAAACACAACTTTAAACAGACAAATAATAAATAAATCGAGGAATGAAATAGTAGGCTAATAACAAGTAACTATTGAATGAAAATTTCATGATTCGAGATCATAAAATCAGTACACAAAATAAATCATATTGTTGTAATAAAGCAACAGTTTCCATACATTTTGCATAAACACAACCTCAAACGACGAATAAATAAATCGAGGAATGAAATAGTAATAAGAATTAATTACT
>CM065698.1:15998909-16026409 GCA_017654935.2 Phymorhynchus buccinoides | reverse complement strand
AGTGGAAGAAAGAAGGATACATCATGAGGAAATTCGGACAGTTGCGCAAATCTTTTCCCTTCTTTGTTTCACTTATTTATAGATTGCGCACGGGTTTCCGCATGGAATATTCGCTATTGTGTGTGTGCACGGCCTAACACCACAACGATTCAAATCAAATGGGCCAGAAAAGGAACAGAAAGAACCAGTGACTCCACAAAAACAAAAACAGAATGTCCTTGGTTTGACACCATTGCTTGCTTACTCGGTCTACCAAAGGACACCCCCCCCCCCCCCCCCACACACACCAATGTCTGTTTACTTCTCTCTGTTTGCCGCAAGGGAAGATATGACGTCCGTACTTACAGCAATAACAATGAAATAATGAATTAAATAGATGGGCCAGATTGGATAATACGTAACAATAATCAGTGAATAATAATAATAATAATATAATAATAATAATAATAATAATAATAATAATAATAATAGTACATTTATATAGCGCTTTACCTCAGATGAGCCCAAAGCGCTTTACAATCAATTATTCATCAACAAATAAACAACAAAAACAGCATTCAAGAGTGACACAAACCAGCAACAACACATACACAAAGCAACTCTCTCTCTCTCTCTCTCTCTCTCTCTCTCTCTCTCTCTCTCTCTCTCTCTCTCTCTCTCTCTCTCTCTCTCTCTCTCTCTCTCTCTCACACAAAAAGTGAACCCACAAAACCAACAGAAAAACCCTTAATTTGACACCATTGCTTGCCTACTAGCTACGAAAGAAACTTCCCACCCACATTACTTCACTTCGTCCCTACTAACCATGTTTGCCACAAGAAGAGATTTGACATCCATACTTGCAACCACAACGAATCAAATCAAACGGGTCGTAAAACGGAACAGTGAGTCCACAAAACCCAACATAATCCCCTTGATTTGATACCGTCGCTTGCTTCCAACCAGTACAAAGGAACTTCCCACTAATGTCTCTTTAGACTGATTTCCGAACCATGTTTGCCACAAGGAGAGATCAGAAAGAGAACTAATGAGCCAGAAAACCCCCCTAACATTTATTGTGTTTCTCCTGGTAGCACCACCAACCGACTAAGCATTCAAACGCCGTCTAAAAAAGAGAGCTGTTTATGTGGATTTATTGTCCTAAGCCCTTGACACCGGGTGACGTTCTATCTCGAGGCAGTTTCCTAGCAACGGAAAACCGATTCTTTCTTTCTCTCTGTCTCGCTCTCGTCCGCCCAGGCGCGGGAACAATAGATTTTCTCTTCTGTTGGACAAAGGGAAGTAATATAAGACAAAAGAGTGATTTTCAGTGAGGCGACCAGAAGCGCTCATTTGCCAAGGGAAAAAGTCTCGTGCCGCTATATGGGACGCATTGGCTAAATTGATTGATACGGAAATGCAATTACTGAACTAAGCTGATAGGTTAGAAAGCAGCGTGTTCAAGCGGAAGAACCTAATTTGCTGTGTGCTACAGATACGCTCTTGCGCGTTCTGTGATTAAGAAATCAATATCGGAGCAAAGACATAACTGAGTAAAAACACCGAAGTAAAGCGCCGTGGGCCTTGTACTGGCTGAATGTCTATACAATCTATGAATGATGATGTCTTTCCATTTCTAAGACATCATACCCTGAAGAGAAATGTTCCTGACAGCTCGCTGCATGAAAAGAATATGTTTTCCCTCTTCAATTCCAGTTGAGTTACCCTCTCCCACACAACAACTCCCATTCCAAAGTGTCCCAAATCTCTGAAATCGCAGCATCGATTATCAAGCTAGGCAATCTGCATTGGTCACAAATGTAAAGCGCTGGAAGCGCAGAGGAAGGCCTGAAGCAACAACTCGTAGGAAGCAGTTTGTCGTGTTCCTTTCATCGGCGCATTGATTGGCCCACAGATGCAGACACGTCCAAGAGAGGGGCATTCAGCCTTTTCTTCTGTTAGATATTCAATCCACTACAGTGGAATATCCCTTATAAGACCTCATTTTGGATGATTTTTGAAGGTCTTATAAGGGAGGTTCCATTGTAAGTTTCCTAGCCCTTCTTTGTAAGTATTAAAATTACCTCTCTTATAAGACCCCTCCCTTATAAGACCTCATTTTGGATGATTTTTGAAGGTCTTATAAGTGAGGGGTCTTATAAGAGAGGTAATTTTTATAATTACAAAGAAGCGCTAGGAAACTTACAAAGAAGGGCAATGTCTCAGAGAAGTAGGTCATATGTGGTACGGAGTCTTATAATGGGAGGTCTTATAAGGGAGGTTCCACTGTAGTGCATTTGATTCGGGTTGTGGGTGGGGGTGGTGGGGAGATCTGAAACTTCCAGTGCTAAAATGCCTGTGACTTGATGGTGAATAGACGTGCCAACACCGTTTCCCTTTTAATCACAACGTTTACACGGAGGAACCATTTCAGAGAAGGCTTCTTCTTCTTCTTCTTCTTGGATCGCTCAGACAGTTTCCTGTCAATTATGAGCGCAGATGCGTCATGCTGCCGTTATGAGCCTAACTAAGAAATAGTAAGGCCCAGCAAGTCCGACTTCGGCTGAAGGAAATGTTTCTGAAAGTGTTTCGTGAAAAAAGGCAGGAGAATGGATGAGTAAGGCAGTAAGATAGTAGATGACAGTAAGCAAAGGGAAAAGGCAGAGTCAAAGAGAGTGACAGATTAGAGGAAGCTACAAGCACAGAACTTCCAGAAGGTGGGGGAACTATTTATGCAAAAGACACCCCCCCCCCCGGTATCCCCACGGGGGAAGAGAAGGCTAAAGGGCCAACCACACGTCAGTTAAAATCGCACGACTGTACGATACGATTAGATCACGTGATCTCGAAGCGCGAATCACATTTGTTCTTGGAGACCACGTGATCGAATCGCATCGTACAGTCGTACGATTTTAGTGGACGTGTGGCCGGCCCTTAAGATCACAGAAAGACCACTAAGTATACCGTGTCCCCTCTTCAGGGCCCGCTACACTACTGCATGCGATTCGATCCCGATGCGATGCGATTTGACCCTTGTGAGGCATGATTCTCGTGAAATTCAACTGTCTAACGTCTAACATGAACCTGGGACTGTATTCACGTTGAGATAGCATGCGACTTAGCATCATGCTAACTTAGAAGCTCTTCCAAAAGTCCTATTAAATCCTATAGGACATTGGAAGAGCTTCTAAGTTAGCATCATGCTAAGTCTCATGCTATCTCAACGTGAATACAGTCCCTGTTCACTATATTCGTAGCCCTCAGCCCCCCATCCCCACCCCCTTAAACGAATCTGATGAAATATCTATATTATTGTATGAAACATTTTATTTGATTCAAGTATTGAGGTCCACTTGAGTGGGCTATAGTGAGCCAAGATAGTAGAATTATTTGTAGACGGAAGTATTTCACGTGAATCACGACTCACAGACATCGTCACAATCGCATCGCATTGGGGTCGAATCGCATGCAGTGTAGCGGACTCTTTACACACACACACCCTCCTTCCCACGCACTCATTCATTCCCAAAATGAGCTGTTTAGGTGGAGTTACTGACCTTAGCCCTTTACACCAGGTGGCCGTTCCATTTGAAGGCATTTTGTCAGCGACGACAAGCTCTCTCTCTCTCTCTCTCTCTCTCTCTCTCTCTCTCTCTCTCTCTCTCTCTCTCTCTCTCTCTCTCTCTCTCTCTCTCTCTCTCTCTCTCTCTCTCTCTCTCTCTCTCTCTCTCTCTCTCTCTCTCTCTCTCTCTCTCTTAGATCTAATTTGCCCTATGTGTATGCAAGATGAGGAAAATGAAATACATTTTTTATTTTGTTGTCCATTTTTGGAAACTTTACGCCGACAGTTCATCCCAGGAAAATACTATACATACCCTTGCTTGTTTAGATTGCAATTACTGCTTAGTTCTAAGAGATATAAAGATATTAAAAATGTGTCTATGTTTTTGTCAAAAGCTTTCAAATTGAGAGAGTTACTGATATCATAGTTTTCTATTTGTTTTTCCAGTTATTTTCTTTGTTTCATGTATTTATTGTTCCCCCCTTCACAGGGGCCAAAGGCCTTTCTGAATAAATTTCCCGTGTTCCCGTGTTCCCGTGTTCTCTCTCTCTCTCTCTCTCTCTCTCTCTCTCTCTCTCTCTCTCTCTCTCTCTCTCTCTCTCTCTCTCTCTCTCTCTCTCTCTCTCTCTCTTTCGCGCGCACGTGTGCGAACAGCATAAAATATGACGCCTTTCTATTTGATCAAGGGAAATATAATAAGCCAGGGCAGGTATCTCTCGTAGGACCACTAGAAGTGCTCATTGCCCACAAGCACCATCTTGAGAGAGGAAGTCCGTTTAACGTCCTGCGACCTGAATCAGGCACATGTGGGGGACATTGTTAATTATAAAGATAATGGGACGATCCTGGATGTATTGCAATGCCAGGGCAGTCCAGAAGTTTTTGAATGATCAAGATGAATCAAACGACCATCTCCGCCTTGGCTATGTCAGACCAGCTGATATAGGCTAGAGCACCAAGGCTACATACAAATGCTGTTATGCTATGCACAGTTATGCGGGGTTTGTCTTTAGCCATGACAAGATCCTAGCATAACATCATCAGTCTCCAAAATCCTCCGAAGACGGAGTGTGGCTGCTCACATGGCGGGGTAATCTAAAAAGGCCACACATGTAATGTTCTCATCCATAGTTGGTGCATTTGTATCATAGTGTTCAAGTGCTTCGGCTTTTGGGATGATCATCCCTGGAGTCTTTTAGCCAGGGCACGTTAACAACAACAACAACAACAACAACAACAAAACGGTAATCTTGATTGCTAAGGGACGCAACTTGTATTGTTCTGAGACCTTAGCTCTTCACTGAAAGGTGGAAAAGGTAAGTACAGCGCTACATTGATTGGGTAAATGAAAAAAGTAATCCGTCTGATCAGGACCATGTAGGTTTAGGGTGTTCCGTTAACAGGAGCATTGCTCTGGTGGAAGTGGGGACCTGCCACGATGGAAAGAGGGGGAGAGAGAGAGAGAGAGAGAGAGAGAGAGAGAGAGAGGGAGAGAGAGAGGGAGAGAGAGAGAGAGAGAGAGAGAGAGAGAGAGAGAGAGAGAGAGAGAGAGAGAGGGAGTGGGTGGGTGGAACGTACAATGGGCAAAAGTGTAGTACACACACAGATCATCAGGAATAAATCCGCGCTAAAATGTGACTATCCAAACACATTCACTTCACATAAACATGCGCAGGCACACACAGAGGAATAAGTGCCATGCGGTGAAGGAAACTGTTTATTTGCTCCTCGCCAAACCGATTCATTAAATAATACTAAGCTTCATATTGATAATTACCCTTTTTATTTTTGCTAACAACATCTGATTAATTTTAGGCTTACACAAAGGGGAGATAATACCGTGAGCTATTTGACCAGAAGATCTTGTCGCCAGTTAAAAGTAAGTTTTACGTCATCATGGCATGTGCTAGGGACAAATTGTTTAAATGATTCAAAGACTTTTGTTCGTGTTCGTTTTATTGACTTTTTCTCAGCCAGCCGCACCTTTTAGCTATGAAACGGTTAGACCTCCATGTTGATCCTAAACTGACTCTCTGGCTTGTGAACTTTCTCCTCAACAGAACCCAATCAGTCCGCTATCAGTCTGTACTCTCCTCTCAACTCTCTACTTTAACCGGCGCTCCCCAAGGTACTGTCCTCTCTCCTGTTCTGTTCACCCTGTACACAAATGACTGTCAAGGTACTGAAAATATTCCCATAATTAAATATTCTGACGATTCTGCTATTCAAGATCTTTCTAATTCTGACTCTCAATATTTTGTTGAAATAGCCAAATTCTCCCTCTGGTGCCAAGGAAATTATCTGGATCTTAATGTTGTAAAAACGAAAGAAATGTTAGTTGATTTTAGAAAGGATCCGCTGCCCGTTCCAAGTGTGGTCATTGATGGTCAAGCTGTGGACAGAGTTACTGAATATAAATATTTAGGAACCATTTTAGACAACAAACTGACTTTTAATAACAACACAGAGTGCATTCACAAGAAATGCCAATCAAGAATGTTTATTTTACAGAGAATATTGGCATTGATTCTGGTATTTTACACACATATTATCGCTCTTGCATTGAGTCCTTGCTCACTGTGTCTTTTATTTGTTGGTTCGGGAGTTTGAGTGTGGGGAGCAAGAAAGTGTTGAACGATGTAGTGAATGTGTGCAGCAAGGTTGTTGGGATGAGAGAGACTGGAATGCAAGAGTTGTATGAAAGACGCGGAAAGCAAAAGGCCAGGCAGATTGCAATTGATACTTCTCATGTTTTAAACAAACACTATGATCTTTTACCATCAGGACGCCGCTACAGAACTTTTAAACTGAAATCCAGGGCCCAGAAATCTTTTACCCCTTCCTCTATCCATTTCTTAAACCCATCATGAATCTTTCAAAATTGTTGGCTCTTACTGATCGCCAGCATGTGTGTTTAAGTAAAGTGTGAGTGTATGGGAGGGGAGGGGAGGGGGGGGGGGGACGAAATAGAGTGTGTACCCTGAAGGTGTGCAATACGTTTATGACTGTGATTTTGGTCTTTGTTCAATTAGATATCATACATTTCTTTGCATTTTAAATTGTGCTTGTAAATATGATAATGCATGTGTGCTCTATACCTTTAATCTTCTATGCCATATTATAACCGTTCAATGTATTTTATTGCATGTTTAATGTCAATGTCTATGTCATAATCGTGGCACCTGGACGCAATTTCTCTTTTCAGAGATAATAAAGATGTTTTGATTTGATTTGATTTGATTTGAAATGTTTCTGGTGCGGTAGTCTTCAGTATACTGTGTGCTGATCCTGGAGGTACTGCAATACCAGGTCAGCCCGTGGCGCCTCTACGCCGTCTTTAAAACGTCAGATTGATACTGAAGCCCCCCCCCCCTCCCTTCCCCCGAAAAGGGGGCCTTACCAGACATCAAGTTAATATAGCTGGCCTACCGTTTATAACTTAAACTAGCTCCCACCCTTCTTGGCGGAGGTGCTGGAAGTCAGATTCTTTCAGTGAAAAATCTTTTCTAATGGCCGACTGAGCTAGAGCAAATCGTTTGCACGACATTTCCACAATACAAGCCTTCCTTGATACAATTTTTATACAGTTTACCAAAAGGAGTTTCGCTCACAACAAAGGAAATAACTCCAATTTTCTTTTACTGCACTACAAAGAAGGAAAAGCTTCAACCACTCTCTGTGGCCTCCACCCACCCCGTCCAAAATGGCTTATCTCTCCTGCAACTCCGCCAAGGAGGAATCGCCGTTTTGACTGTTTGGTTTCTAGGAAACCAGAGCAAAGTGAGTGTTCCGATCCGTGAAAAGGCTGTCTTTCTGGTGATCTCGACGTGTTTCTTGCAAAAACTAATCCGTCAGGGTCCATCTCTAAGCACCAACGCCATTTGATTGGCAGGAAATGCAACTCAGATCTGAAGGCCAAATTGATTGGTGGGAAAGGGCAACGAATGCAGAGCCAAATTGGTTGGTTGGAAAGCAGAATGTCCAATCAGAAGGATGCATAGTATAGTTAGTCGTGTACTGCGAAGAGAGAGAGAGTGACTATCAACAGGATCAGTACACTCTGAGAGAGAGAGAGAGAGAGAGAGAGAGAGAGAGAGAGAGAGAGAGAGAGAGAGAGAGAGAGAGAGAGAGAGAGAGAGAGAGAGAGAGAGAGAGAGAGAGAGAGTACTCAAAACATACGGACACATTTCAATAAAATATCATAGCGCGGACAGGTGGAGGTAAATATACAAACACACACACACACACACACACACACACACACACACACACACACACACACACACACACACACACACACACACACACACACACACGCGAGCGCTGAGATAAGATCAAAATGTACCCATATCCCTTTGCTACCTCATGATAATAGAATGTTTTAAGCAAAGCATACAAAAACATGTATAGAGAAACAAAAACAAAGTCACCTGGACGCCCTTCACATGCTTTCAACAAAAGTAGGTTATCCTTCTACAATTAATGTAACCTACACACACACACACAATTGCGGCACACAAGACAGCACACACACACACACACACTACACACAACACACAACATGGATATATCACACAACACACACACACTGTCCTATTTATCCTCATTGGATATATCCCTATTTATATCCTCAACGAGCGCTGAGGATAAACATTGATCAAAATGTATTTCTATCCTCAACATTGGATATATCCATATCCCTTTGCTACCTCATGATAATAGAATGTTTTAAGCAAAGAATACAAAAACATGTATAGAGAAACAAAAACAAAGTCACCTGGACGCCCTTCACATGCTTTCAACAAAAGTAGGTTATCCTTCTATAACAATTAATGTAACCTACAAATAGACAAACACAACAATGTATTTAAAAGATCTGTAAACAATTGCGGCATTTTCTTTTCCACTGAAGAGACGAGCACAATAAATTAATAATTAAAAGATCCACTATTATCGCTTATCTGTAAATAATTACGGCATTCGTTTTGATCTACAAATAATAGATAAGCACAACAATTGATACACTAACATGGATATATCTGTCCTATTTCTATCCTCAACATTGGATATATCTGTCCTATTTCTATCCTCAACATTGGATGTATATGTCCTATTTCCATCCTCAACATTGGATATATCTGTCCTATATTTTCTATCCTCAACATTGGATATATCTGTCCTATTTCATCCTCAACATTGGATATATCTGTCCTATTTCTATCCTCAACATTGGATATATCTGTCCTATATCTATCCTCAACATTGGATATATCTGTCCTATTTCTATCCTCAACATTGGATATATCTGTCCTATTTCTATCCTCAACATTGGATATATCTGTCCTATTTCTATCCTCAACATTGGATATATCTGTCCTATTTCTATCCTCAACATCTATTGGATATATCCGTCCTATTTCTATCCTCAACATTGGATATATCCGTCCTATTTCTATCCTCAACATTGGATATATCTCCTATTTCTATCCTCAACATTGGATATATCTGTCCTATTGGATATATCTGTCCTATTTCTATCCTTCCTATATATCCTATTTCTATCCTCAACATTGGATATATCTGTCCTATATCAACATTGGATATATCTGTCCTATTCTATCCTCAACATTGGATATATCTGTCCTATATCCTCAACATTGGATATATCTGTCCTATTTCTATCCTCAACATTGGATATATCATTTCTATCCTCAACATTGGATATATCCGTCCTATTTCTATCCTCAACATTGGATATATCTGTCCTATATCTGTCCTCAACATTGGATATATCTGTCCTATTTCCTCAACATTGGATATATCTGTCCTATATCTATCCTCAACATTGGATATATCTGTCCTATATCTATCCTCAACATTGGATATATCTGTCCTATTTCTATCCTCAACATTGGATATATCTGTCCTATTTTGAATATCCTCAACATTGGATATATCTCCTATTTCTATCCTCAACATTGTATATCCCTATTTCTATCCTCAACATTGGATATATCTCCTATTTCCCTCAACATTGGATATATCTGTCCTATTTCTATCCTCAACATTGGATATGCAAACACCCCATTTAGTCACCTCATCGTATCAAAGCCATCTTGATTGCCAAGGAAAGACACTCATATCCACGGGGATCTAAAAGCTGAACTGATTGGTCAGAAAGGTGAACGTGACACTAATCTGATTGGCTGGGAAGTGATGTGGTCAGGAGGGGGTGGTGGTGCAATTTGACGTGCTCTATTGAGAAGAACATGGCACTGTTATGAGAGAGAGAGAGAGAGAGAGAGAGAGAGAGAGAGAGAGAGAGAGAGAGAGAGAGAGAGAGAGAGAGAGAGAGGAGAGAGAGAGAGAGGGAGAGAGAGAGAGAGAGAGAGAGAGAGAATGAGAGAGAGAGAGAGAGGAGAGAGAGAGAGAGAGAGAGAGAGAGAGAGAGAGAGAGAGAGAGAGAGAGAGAGAGAGAGAGAGAGAGAGAGAGAGAGAGAGAGAGAGAGAGAGAGAGAGAGAGAGGAGTGAATTATTAGTAGACATATCAACAGGAACAAAAAGCATAATAATGCATAGGCAGACTGTCTAAAAAGACACACACACACACACACACACACACACACACACACACACACACACACACACACACACACACACACACACACACATGCATACATAATTATACACAC
The DNA here is from genome assembly GCA_017654935.2 of Phymorhynchus buccinoides. NCBI lineage: Eukaryota > Metazoa > Mollusca > Gastropoda > Neogastropoda > Raphitomidae > Phymorhynchus > Phymorhynchus buccinoides. Next base: position 16,016,176 of record CM065698.1, on the reverse strand, counting down.
ACACACATACACACAAACACACACGCAAAGAAGCTTCATAGTTGCCGAATAAGGCTACGTAGCCTTCACTAACCCAGTCATCACATCTAGAAAGCAACAACAGCAGCAACAACAGCAGCTACTTATCCTGCATTGGCTCACTCATAACTAAAACCCTATCGTCTATGCGTTCTCGCGCCACCTCAAATTAACAATAATAGTTCAGTGAATTGCCCCAAACACCAAGCACTCTTGGTGGTGGTGGCGGTTGTGTAAAAAAAAAAATGTAAATGGTAAAAATGGTATCCCAAGATCAGAACGGACCTGTAGAAAATGCAGTAGAAATACTTTAGGTAATGAAGACAATTTTATAATGGAATGCGCATATTTTCCTGATTTACGAAAGCAATTCTACCTAATAGATTACTTTATCCCAGATCTGTGTTTTCATTTTGTAATTTATTTTCTGCTAAACAAAAACAAAGACAAAAACAAAGAAGAGATAAGAAAATGCAATAGAAATATTTTAGGTGATGAATATAATTTTATAATGGAGTGTTCATATTTTTCTGTTTTATGAAAGCAAATTGTACCTGATACATTACTGTATCCCAGAAGTGTGTTTTAATTTTGTAATTTATTTTATTAGCTAAAAACGATATTTTACTAAAATTAAGCAAATAACATTCAAGCACGCATGCCATGTCGTATAATGAAATCCCCCATGCCCCAATAGGGGTGAAAGGATAATCAAATCTTGAATCTTGAATCTTGAATCTGGAATCTTGTGCTTCTAATACTTGAAAGCAAAAATGATTGATCGGAATACAAAGTGGTTACCATATAACTCACTCTTAGCATAACGCTGTCATTACTATTAGTGTTTGAGGAATGGCTGTTACAATAGGGAAGTGGGCTGTGCTGGATCTGTATCAAAATCGCTACTGCTGTCATTTTTGAAAAAAAATGATTTTGCTGTGCTGGATCTGTATCAAAATCGCTACTGCTGTCATTTTTGAAAAAAAAAAATCATTTCAGCGCTTATTTGACTGCTTTGTTGTTTTTAAGAAAAATTGTTATGTCAAATCTGTAAACATATTTATTTTAAGAAAAGTTAATTGCATAACAATAATGAACATACTATTATTATATCACAACCTGTTCTGTTGATCTGACAGCGAAAATAATTACTTGTATGAATAGAGAGAGTGAGAATGATGGGGGGGGGGGGGGGGGGGGGCAATGGGTGAGTGGGTATATAAATGTAAAATAAACCCCTATTAGCATGTAATGTATCCTTGTATACTTTGATTTGTAGGTATTATGTTTGTACATGAAAAAGATGAAGTTGTATGCATATGTAAACACTATGCCTATTTGCTCAATGTTCGATGTTATGGCATAGTTGGATTGTTAATAAGCTATTCATACTTATTGATGATGTTTGCATTAATTTTTGTTTGAATGTGCAAATCATTGGAGAAAAGAGAACCTTCTATGCAAGGGGCAAAAAAAGAAGAAAAAAAAAGATTGATCTGCTTACAGACCTGCAGCGAGTCTCATTATCTGTCTGTTAAATACAAGGCAAATAAAAAAAACCCCAACATAATCCAACTCTTTAAAGGTGTAAAAATTTAATTCTCTCTCTCTCTCTCTCTCTCTCTCTCTCTCTCTCTCTCTCTCTCTCTCTCTCTCTCTCTCTCTCTCTCTCTCTCAATTTAACTATTACTAGCGTAACGCCGAGTACCGGTAACGCCTAATAACGGTAACACCAAGTACTGGTAATGCTGAGTAGAGCAAATTTGAAGCGAAACGGCGGAGTTATAAGGCCCCTTTTCCAGTTGGCGCTGCTCTGAGAGTGACGCGCTCTCCCTAGTAACGGTAACGCCTAGCAACGGTAACGCCAAGTACTGGTAACGCTGAGTACAGCAAATTTGAAGCGATTCAGTTAAGAAAAGGCGGAGTTATAAGGCCCCATTTCCTGTTGGTGCTGCTCTGAGAGTGATGCGCTCTCCCTAGTAATGGTAACGCCTAGTAACGGTAACGCCAAGTACTGGTAACACTGAGTACAACAAATTTGAAACGATTCGGTTAAGAAACGGCGGAGTTATAAGGCCCCGTTTCCCGTTGGCGCTGCTCTGAGAGTGACGCTCTCCCGATTCTCTTCCAATTTGCTGCCAGGCTTTGCCCCGGCCACAGCAAGCCTGACGGCAAATGTGAAGCAATTCAGTTAAGAAGCGGCGGAGTTATTTGTGAAAAGGCGAAGCGGCGTATATCACGCGCGTTATGAATCGATTCGCTTTTGCTATGGCACACAGATAGGTACCGTCCTCGGTCATCTACCTACCAAATTCGAAGGCAATCCGTCCAGAAATACCAGAGATACGGGCGCCGAGAGGCCGGTGGATACGCGTTTCGCGCATATGCCAAACCGCGCAAATGACACGGCCGCCTCGGTTGTCGTTGCCATCGCCCCGTTAGGGCTCATAGCAAACTTGAAGCGATTCAGTCGAAAAACGGCGGAGTTATAAGGCCCATTTTGTGTTTCAGACAGACACACACACACGCACACACGGACACTTGTCTTTTTACTATATGATGATGCTATTGCTTACTTTTGTGCATTTGCTAACTATTCCCACCTCACCTTTTCCCAATATGACATGGGCAAATGGCCCTGATCACTCGTTTCGTTGATACACCCCTCCCTCCCTCTCTATCACCCCTCCCTCCCTCTCAGTCTGCAATTCACTGTCTTATCCCTTCTGTCTCACAATTGATATTTACCCACTCTCTCATTCCCTGTCTGTTTCTAAGTCTGTTTCTAAGTCTGTCTGTCTGTCTGTCTGTCTGCCCGTCTGACTGTCTGTCTGTCTGTCAGTCTGTATGATAATATTTCCTCTCAACACAACCAGACTACAGGCACCCATTCTCTTCTCAATTCAAACACCCATCTTCTTACTGAAAGAAAGAGCTTTTTACTCCAGCTGCAGACGATGGAGAGATAGGGGGGGGGAGAGAGAGAGAGAGAGAGAGAGAGAGAGAGAGAGAGAGAGAGAGAGAGAGAGAGAGAGAGAGAGAGAGAGAGAGAGAGAGAGAGAGAGAGAGAGAGAGAGAGAGACAGTCACCACATTGCTGAAAGACTATTGACCACAGAGAAAGAGGCAAATGTGACGATCACGCCCCTTATCACATTCCTGCGCATGTCAGCTGAGAGAAGGGGCGGGGCTTTGAAATGACTCATTCACAAGTGCGAAACGGGCATGCAACTTCTCTATTTTCTACAAACTTTTCTCATCATAAATGTATACTTAGAAGCAACATTCTGCTTTGTTCGAATAGTTCTTCTTTTTGGGGATAAGTTTAGTATTACGTTAGGTTTATTTTCTGAAAGGGAAAGAACAAAACCTCGCGAATGAAAGCCAAAAGCATTGTGAAGGGTGTGGCAGTGTATTTTTACCTCTATGAGATAAGTAGTCCTAGCCGGAAGTAGTCCTAGCGTAGCCAATCAGAATCGTTTGTTTGTCCGCCATTGTGAATTTTACGAAACTAAGTGCATGGATTTGTACATCGATTTCTCGGCAAATATGTAGATTTACACCCTCCTGCTCTATTTCCTGGTTCTTTCCGTGGTTAGGGATAGGGTTAGGGTTAGGGATAGGGTTAGGGTTAGATGGGTACAGTTCGCATGCGAGAGGTAGATATTTAATGACAGGTACTTATTTATCATAACAATGGCAAGCTAACCTACACGTCCTCCAAATTTAACTCTATAAGGAAAGTTAATTCATGGATACAAGAGGACAAAATCTTAATTGGCTTCTTTCCGTCAATGAATTATCTCCTTTTTTTTAAAGAATGAAGACAGTAATCACTGGTATATCAGCCCGTTTAACCTATCTTCGTGTTTAGCAGAGGGGAGACACTGGCTAACAGAACAGCCAGACGAATGAAAGGGGCGGAGCTTCACGAGGAAAGAGTGTATCCGGACGTGCGCGAAGGAACAGGTGCTTGGTCGTAACATTTGCCGAGGAAGAATAGCAACACGAAGAAAAAGAGAGAGGATCGTTTTGGGTTTTCATCCTTAAAAAGGTGCTCTCTCTCTCTCTCTCTCTCTCTCTCTCTCTCTCTCTCTCTCTCTCTCTCTCTCTCTCTCTCTCTCTCTCTCTCTCTCTCTCTCTCTCTCTCTCTCTCTCTTATCCCCCTCTGTGCCTCTTCCCCCCATCCTCCCTCCCTTTTATTCTCATTTCTGCATGTACATATATTATTTAGCTTTCTTGTTTGATTTATTTTATTTTTCCCCAGGGCTGGGTGGAAAAAAGCATGTAACTTGCTTATCTCATGTTCCCTGGTTAAATAAAATTTCGTTTTCGTTTTTTTCGTTTTCTCGTTTCTCTCTCTCTCTCTCTCTCTCTCTCTCTCTCTCTCTCTCTCTCTCTCTCTCTCTCTCTCTCTCTCTCTCTCTCTCTCTCTCTCTCTCTCTCTCTCTCTCTCTCTCTCTCTCTCTCTCTCTCTCTCTCTCTCCCCCTATAATGTGATTAGAAAGAAGTGTAAATTTTTTGAAAAAAGTGTTGCTGTATATTTGGATTTAGTTGGAGTTTTGAGAATGGACTATGATGATGAATCTATAAAATCCCTAGCTAAATATATTGCAGAAGCTCTGAATATTAGAACTAAGGAAAAGCAAATACAAGAAGAACATAGACAGAACATTGCTTCTTAATGGAATGTCTTGAATATTGTATTAGGATATAAGTGTAGGAATCTGATATACTTAATTTGAATATGATTGGATGGTCGAGACAGACATTTGTTTTTATTTCATTTTATTTTTATTTTTATTGCATTGATTGATTTTATTTCATTTTCCATTATTTAGTTCTATTCGCACCCCCATGTCATCTAAGCTATGTAAGCCAATGACATTAAAACAGTTCAGTGTTCAGTGTTCTCTCTCTCTCTCTCACATTGTCCAATTCAATTGATATAAAACAGGTCGTGGGTCTCAATTCACTTAACTTAAGCTTTTACTTAGGCTCTACTCACAGCTCACAATCTGTTTCTTTCCAGCACGTTAGACCAGTGTGAGTGGGGGACCATTATCAGAATCCTCGTTTTTCTCTTTTGTCCAAAAGTGGGATCCAGAATCGATCCAGCATCACGAGTGGCCATCCCTTCCCCCTCCTTATATTTCCTGGAGGGCTGAACAGTGGCCAGGCAGTCCGAGGTGTACATGAAGCGATGTCAGGAATGAATTAGTAGAAAGCACTGACGCACTACAGAGTAAGCCTTCATCACGAGAACACGGAAACGACGAGGCTTGGACACAAATCAATAAAGTTCAACACATGATATCTTGCACTTTACGCCTCCCCCTTCCCCTTCCCCGTCCCCGGCAGGGGCAGGATTGTCAGTTAAAGCTGAGCGGAGGGGGGGGGGGGGGGGGGGGGGGGGGGGGCACAGGCATGGGTGGATGGATCGTAGTAAATGTTACAAAACATGTTATGATTGTTTAAAAAACAACCCACCAATCAACAATAACAATGTATGAATGAAAGAAAACATTATGTGAATCAAATATAGTATTGAACATACAATAATATTATAGTCTTGTGAATATTCGACACGTTTCTGACCGCAGCTTGATAATGTATGTAAAGAGAAATGTGACCATATGTTATCTCTTCAATTTTCACTGCCTTTGGTTTTCCTTGGACAAATTGACAATTCTAAATCTGATGAAAATGTTGATCTTATACTGCTCCTTGCCAAATACTTTATTTATCAGTGGATTTTGACCAAATGACAACTTTTTTCGTTGTCACTGGGATTAACGTATGCTAAGTGCATGGGCACACGGGACCTCGGTTTATCGTCTCATCCGAAAGACTCCACGTTCAGACCGTTAAGGCCTAGTGCAGAATGAGAGGAAAAAATCCCCTGTACCCAGGTTCGAACTCGGGTTTACTTGACACGAAGCGAACGCGATACCACTGTGCCACTCTACACACCTACTTAAAGACACACTGACCCACCACGATTAAGTCCCTCGTTTTTTCTGGGTAGCTGTGACCCACATACAAATTCCACCAACTTCAAATTGAGACTGCTCTTTAAACTGATGTTTCGGTTTGAATTTGGGGGCATTTGTATGGGAGTGAAAAACAAGTTTCTTTCCAGCTAGAAGAAGGAAAACACGTGAAACCCGTGATTTTGACACGTGATCTGGTGGGTCTTTAAGGCAGCCGTCACACATGATGAAAATCCCACTACGTCCTCACTACGCGCTATATTCCCAAAGAAGGTGGCCAGAACGTGGAAATCCTCCCCAAGTGTGACTGGAACCGAGACCTCAATGTTACGGTCTGAGGAGTGGAGACCCGCAGCTGGAAACGTGTAAGTCAAGTCAAGTCAAGTCAAGTCAAAATTTTATTTCCGGATGGGAACATTGTATAAGCAAAAACATGCTTTAAAAAAAAAAAGAGTCAGATCGAGCCACGCTCTTGGCGCGCGGGGCCTACGCTGCCGCTACGTTCTCAGTACTGTGTCACTATTTCGGCTGTCCACGCACTCACCACGTTGTCCCCGTTTTCACTACGATCCCGCCACGGTTCTTTTTGTTAGCACGTCCTTGCTACGTGTGTTTTGAGCGTGTTCAAAATGCGCGCAGCCAGAACGCAGGACTACCACGCCCTTCACGTTCCTACCAAGACCCCACCACGCTCTTACCACGCTACGCCCGACTACAGTACGCCACGCCACGACCATGCCCCGATCAGCCACGTTCTGTTTGACTGTGGAGGACGTAACGACAACGTAGCCTAGGTAGGTGTGGTGGGGGTATAACTCTCCCGTCACTCTGTTCTCTGCTTTCATATATTATTGTATTGTTATATTGTAACCTTACATCCGTAGGCCTATTGCTAACAAATCGGGACTTTCCTGGAGTTGCACTGCCTTCGGGCATTGCCTCCAGGATCGTTCTCACCATCTTTATATCTACTAATGTCCCATATGTGTCTTCCAGACTGGAGGACGTTAAGCAGAATTTCATCATTCTCTGCTTTGTCAAAGACATTCCTCCTCTACTTCCCCTCCCCTCCCCCCACTCACCTAACGTTCCTCGATCCAGTCAACAATTAATCAAGAAAAAAGTGGGATGCTAGTTTGGATAACCGCCAACGGAGGAAGTTATATTCATAAACACACGCACACGGACACAGACACAGGCACAGGCACATGCACGCGCGCGCGCACACACACACACACACACACACACACACACACACACACACACACACACACACACACACACACACACACTCAGAGAGAGAGAGAGAGAGAGAGAGAGAGAGAGAAAGAGAGAGAGAACACGGGAACACAGGAACACGGGAAATTGTACTCAGAAAAGCCGTTGGCCCCTGTAAAGGAGGGGGGGTTAATAAATATGTAACAAAGAAAAGAACCAAAAAATAAAAATGAGAGACAGAGAGACAGAGAGAGACAGAGACAGAGAGAGACAGAGAGAGAGAGAGAGAGAGAGAGAGAGAGAGAGAGAGAGAGAGAGAGAGAGAGAGAGAGAGAGCGGTTTTCCCTTTACACCAGAATTTATAGCCCTTTTTGGCGGTCGTTTGACAAGCTTTTTTTGGTACCCCCAGTGACCGTGCTTATCCCGTGCTTATGTGCTCGGAAAATATGGAGATTGGAACACGTGACTCAAATGGCTTTTATCATTGGCTAGCAGTAGCTGCAAGTTTGGGCCAGCAGTAGAGAGAGAGAGAGTAAAGGGTTTTCTGCAGTAATGGAAAACCATGGCACAAGCTTGCTCTTTTGTTCATAAGATTTTCACTCTGCAACTGGGGGAGGTATTTGCACTGGCTCTTAAAGACCCACCACGTCACTTGTCAAAATCACGGTTTTCACGTGATTTCCCTCATAGCTAGTACGAAATCTTAAGAAATCTTCCTTGCATAAGAGGGAATGTGACACGTGACGTGGGGGGGTCTTTAAAGCTGCAGCTCATAGTGGATTGTTTGACCTAAAGTCATCCAGTAAACTATATTTTGTTTTCTATCCTAACCAGTCAGCAGCATTTATTAAATATCCATAATTAATTCTGGATGAACACCAACAACCACCCCCAAAATGGTCTTTCTTCTATCCTTATTCAGTCAGTATTATGTATGTGCTTATTTAATCATTATTTTGAATTGATTTTGGACCAATAGTGACAATGGAAAACAAAACTCCAGTAACACTCATTTTTTCTTTTGTATGTAGCCTACTCATAGTCAGTCACTATTTGCTCGGAAATTGAGTTCATTTTGAAATCGTTTTAAAACACACACCAAAACTGTGACCCAAATAAATATATATTACGGCGCCTTCCACCCCTCTCTTCTACAGAAAGCTTTCTTCCCATCTCCTCGTCAATCCCATCCCCGTTTCATTTGACACGCCATGGCAACTTATTGACCACCGTTTAGCCAGTGTCACTTTTGGTGGAAGTTTTGCCCCCTTGATTCATCACTGTGGGGTCATAAGGCCTCGCCATGGATTCTGGCCATGACAAGAAATAAGAGCTGAGTGCTGTAGCTCGTGTCTCCACTCGTCTAAATCTTCTTCTTCTTCTTCTTCGTTCGCTCAGACAGTTTCCTGTCATATGAGCGTAGATGCGTCATGCTGCTGTTATGCGCCTAACTAAGAAATAGTTAGGCCCAGCGCGTGCGACTTCGGCTGAAGAAATATTTGTCAGAATTTATAGAAAAAAGGAAGGAGAATGGACCAGTGAGATAGAAAGACAGCAGATGACAGTAAGCAAAGGGAGAAGGCAGGAGAATGGACCAGTGAGATAGAAAGACAGCAGATGACAGTAAGCAAAGGGAAAAGGCAGGAGAATGGACCAGTGAGATAGAAAGACAGCAGATGACAGTAAGCAAAGGGAAAAGGCAGGAGAATGGACCAGTGAGATAGAAAGACAGCAGATGACAGTAAGCAAAGGGAGAAGGCAGGAGAATGGACCAGTGAGATAGAAAGACAGCAGATGACAGTAAGCAAAGGGAAAAGGCAGGAGAATGGACCAGTGAGATAGAAAGACAGCAGATGACAGTAAGCAAAGGGAGAAGGCAGGAGAATGGACCAGTGAGATAGAAAGACAGCAGATGACAGTAAGCAAAGGGAAAAGGCAGGAGAATGGACCAGTGAGATAGAAAGACAGCAGATGACAGTAAGCAAAGGGAAAAGGCAGGAGAATGGACCAGTGAGATAGAAAGACAGCAGATGACAGTAAGCAAAGGGAAAAGGCAGGAGAATGGACCAGTGAGATAGAAAGACAGCAGATGACAGTAAGCAAAGGGAGAAGGCAGGAGAATGGACCAGTGAGATAGAAAGACAGCAGATGACAGTAAGCAAAGGGAAAAGGCAGGAGAATGGACCAGTGAGATAGAAAGACAGCAGATGACAGTAAGCAAAGGGAAAAGGCAGGAGAATGGACCAGTGAGATAGAAAGACAGCAGATGACAGTAAGCAAAGAGAAAAGGCAGGAGAATGGACCAGTGAGATAGAAAGACAGCAGATGACAGTAAGCAAAGGGAAAAGGCAGGAGAATGGACCAGTGAGATAGAAAGACAGCAGATGACAGTAAGCAAAGGGAAAAGGCAGGAGAATGGACCAGTGAGATAGAAAGACAGCAGATGACAGTAAGCAAAGGGAAAAGGAAGGAGAATGGACCAGTGAGATAGAAAGACAGCAGATGACAGTAAGCAAAGGGAAAAGGCAGAGTCAAAGAGAAACTCGTCTAAATGTTTCCAGCCTCTTTTGAGGATGGGAATGTTAGAATGATGTAGGGCTAAGGAAATGTTTTGAAGCGTCGATATATAAAAATAATAAATACTGACTATTACGCCTTGTGCACGTCGCACGCGGAATCCCATGCGCATATCCCATCCGCTAATAAACAAATAAAAGAAAGTAAGAAATAAGCAGACGGGATAATAATGCGCATGGATTTTTTTTTATTCCATCCCCTTATTTTTTACTTTCTTTTACTTCATAAGCGCATGGGTTTCCGTGTGCAACGTACACAAGCCCTAACTGTTCTTCCTTACGGGGATTTCAGACATCTAGGCCACACAGGCTGCCAGGAATACCGTTTGGATGTAACACCAAAAAGCCTGAATATACAAAGAGTTCGCACTCCACACCTGACTGAAGCCGTGGTTATTTTACTCCCACCCTTTCACCTACATTAAAGATGGGGATCATTGTGAACTCACTCACTGCCTCTGTTACCATGCTTAACACTTTTCACCTTCCAGGTGGAAAGTGAAACAGTTGGCTTCATTCTTTGCATGGTTGGTAGGCTGCGAAGTAATCACTCTTTGTGACATTTAGGCTTTTTGGTAACACCCCCCACCGCCATTCTCCTTCTCTGCTTCTCTGAGCTTCCCACAAATCATAACTAAAATGTTGGATTTTGATTGATGTTCCTCTCTAAAGGTCCCTGTACACGTGAATATTTTTCACCCTTTCCCCATGGCAACACCGTGATATACAAGTAATGCTTACGAATGGCTAACACTGTGTTGCCACGGGGAAAGAGTGAAAGATGCTAACGTGTATTGTGACCTTAAGCAAACAAGTAAAGACTGTTCAGGTTTTTTTTCTTTCTCTAACGGCTCATATCTTTTCTTCAGAAAGACCATCTACTCGCCCTGTTATTTCTCTTCCCCCCAATCTCCAAAAGCTCCCTCATCCTCACTTTCCAACCAGTCGATATTAATAATCAAGAAAGTCAGCAACCACTTTGGACCAGTGCCAGCGGAAGAGCTAGAAGCGCCCGTCCAACAAGAGAAGCGCTGTTCTCTCCGCATTTATCACCCCCCTTTCTTGGCAATGGCTTGACACGTTGCATCAACTCATTGACCCCGCTGTTTCTGGTATCATCATCTTTGGCACAATGTTTCATCCCGTCGTCTCAGGGTGTTGGCACTGTCCCATTTATTTATTTATTTATTAATTAATTAGTTAATTAATTAATTTATTCATTCATTTATTCATTCATATAATGTATGTATGTATGTGCTTATTTATTTGATTAATTATTAATTAACATCAATCAATTGATTAATTAATCTAATTATTTGTTTATTTTAAGAACTCAAGAACTGAGAAGATCTCCTAACATGTTCAGGTAGTAAAGATGAACACAATTTGACAGTCACATTTTGATTTAACATTGAGCAGTTTGATAACTGTAACTTGTTCGATCACACACGGCATTCTAAATATAACACGCAGATTAAATTCAACACAATGTTTGTACTAAAACAAACCCAACCCTTCATACACATATTAAGAAAGGAAATCAAAATCGTTACGGCAAAACAGTAAAATATTTGAACCATAGGTATTCTTTCAACAAAGGAAGGTAGCCAGCTCGCCCAGTCTGAGGTCTCTGCTACGTACGAGGAAGCCAAGACTCTCAGATTCAAAGCGGACTGGGTCCACAAAAACAACGGCTACCCGGCACACATGGACTCAATCCGGACACTGGAGAGGAGAGAACAAACTACTATCTTCCGCCTGCGCACAGGGCACTGCGGCCTCCGTGCACACCTACGAAGGATTGGGGTCGCAGACTCATCTCTATGCCAGTGCGGACAAGCTGACCAGACCCCTTCCCATGTTCTCCAAGACTGCCCTCTGTATGGTGGGATGCAGCAACAGATCTGGCCTGGAGGGATGGACCTCAGAACCAAACTCTGGGGGACGACAGGCGACCTTCACCGGAAATCCATGTTTGTGGCAGCACTCGGTGTGAGGTTTTAATGCCTAGCCAGTTGAAGAAGAAGAAGAATTCGTACTATTCACATTTTCTTATTTTACCATTTTTACAAGAATGTAAAAAAGGAGATACATATATACAAAAAACATTACTTAAATACGTATGTAATTATCCCAACTCAGCAATTCTTTTTACTTTCGCGTTTTACAACTGAAAAAAAATCTGCGTTCATTAATTCAATTTGTAGTGAAAATCGAAGCCATAAAAAAGAAAACGTGATAGTTCTTTACATAGGGACATTATGTCGATAATCGCCCGTATTTTATTCCAGATCTTCAATGCCCTGTTCTTCCCTCAGGATATAATTTTTGCATGCACTCTTCTATTGACATTCATCAAGAAAGCCCCAGGCCCATTAGGACAAGTGCCAAGGGACAGCCAGCCCTTAGTGAACGCACTGTCTTCTTTCCCCCAATTGATCATCAGTTGTATGCTCGTTAGACAACCCATGTCGTCTAACTGGCTGTATAATCAATCATCTTTGATGAATATTTTTATTCCATCATATTTTATTTTGTCAGAATGAAGAAATGGCCCCAATTGGAAAACATCAACAACTAAACAAACAAAACACAATGTAGAATAGGGACAAAAAAAATTGTCTGTCTTGCAGAAGACATCGTGGTGTTTTTAAAAACAATACTTTTTATGTCTGTTTTATGCAGTCGTTATATGGCACTGGCCCAAATTGGAAAACATCAACAACTAAACAAACAAAACACAATGTAAATAGGGACAAAAAAATTGCAGAAGACACAAAAACAATATTAGCATTTTATGTAATATGCACTTCACATAGAAATCAAATGAAAGCGTGCACACATATTAGCATTTGTAACGCATTCACATAAAACACACACACACACACACACACACACACACACACACACACACACGCACGCACGCACGCACGCACACACAAGCACACCTTTAGCTTAAAGGCACAACTGGGGTATTTAAGAGCCGATCCCAGGAATCGAGTAGTCAGTTGTGAGTGGGAGAGAGAGAGAGAGAGAGAAACAAGCCAGCGACACTCCTAGCTGCAGGCTTTCGCCTGCGCAAGTTTAGATTTCCCCTCCTTTTGCGTTTGAAAAGGGATGCTTTCGCTGCGAGCGCCAAGCAGAAACTGACATTTTTAGCCTACTGCTTGCTTATATAGTGCCGCGCTGGCTTTAAAGCTTTTGGAAACGTTATCATAATCTAACACCCGTTCATTCACCGTTTTCATCAGTGACGTCTTTCTGTCCAGCCACATCACTGGTTGACGTTAGGGACGACAGTAAAGCGAGAGCTGGGCGGTCATTATCATAATCTAACACCCGTTCATTCACCGTTTTCATCAGTGACGTCTTTCTGTCCAGCCACATCACTGGTTGACGTTAGGGACAACGGTAACGCGCGAGCTGTACGGTCATTATCATAATCTAACACCCATTCATTCACCGTTTTCATCAGTGACGTCTTTCTGTCCAGCCACATCTCTGGTTGACGTTAGGGACGACAGTGAAGCGAGAGCTGGGCGGTCAGTTATTGTCTTTCGGAAAATATAGAAAATCAAAGTACACTTGTGTCTTTTGTGAATCATCATGGATATGAAAGAAAATCCATACATCCAGCAAAAGACATCACGCAGTAGGGATTCGCGCAGTAAGGTTTTCGCACAGTAGGGATTCGCGCAGTAGGTTTCGCGCAGTAGGGATTCGCGCAGCAGGGGCCACACCTCTCAAGGTAGGCCTATAGGGGGCATTTGCGATGGCTCCTAGTAATGCAGCCAGAGGGATGCGTCGGCCTTTGGGGACCTTCCCCAACGCCAGCAGTCCTCGGCTCCTGTTGGTAAAGAGAGTGGGGATGTTCCCTGGGCAAGGCTTCTCCACCATTAACACATTCCAGAAAACATTTTCGCTGAGATCTCTGTAATTTAAATGATCGTCAATGGAAATAACCAGGTTGGGTATTCACGAGTGCGTGTTAAACAGTCAACACGGGTAGTAACATGCGAATTAGCATAAACAGCCAATCATACTGGCAGTTTCTTTTAATGTACATGTCACTACCTGTGTCACCTGTTTAATACGCACTCATGGTTACTGCACCAGAACATTTCAGCCCACAGCTAAGCAGCGATTAAACGCTATCTTACACCACTGACACCAGCAACAATAAACAACTAGTATGGGTCGTAGATTTATATGTTAATTTGATTTGAAAGGCAATTATTACGCAGTTACGTGCATGCCACCAGCAAGATAGAATAGAAAGCGATCTGACCAAATCAGGAAACCATTTCCCGCCTTCCACGGGTGGAAACGGGGCACCGGTGGAGGGGTAGTGGTGCTAATGGTTGTGGCGGTGGAGATGAAGAGAGGAGAAAGAAGATTGGCATGGGAGGAGGGGCTGGAGGTGGGGGGTGTAACTCACTTGCTCTTTTGGACCATTGATGTTTTGTAGATTCATTTATAAGTTCATCGGAATTAGCGCTCTGTGGGAACAAAGTGTCAAATGTTTTCTTGTCCATTTCTGTGTGTGCTTCATTTCGTCAGTCAAAGACCTACACACTCCATTCTTGCTTTGGCTAAGTTGTAGTTTGGACACCCCCCATCAAATTGTCGAATTGAAAACTTTCACTGAGAAGCAACAATCTGCCGTTGTCAAGAATGGGTTAGGATATGCCTAGGGTTATTGTCATGAAAGGGAAAGAACCAGACTTTGAGATTGACAGTCGTAAACTTGAGATGGTGTCTAAGCTACAACGTCGCCCTTGTCTTGATACTAAGTTGTTCATTAACACTCAAACTTACTTACTTAGACTTAGGTGCTTCCTGGTTGATTGATGCATGAGGCAGTCAAGGCATTTACCTCCACAGCCGGGTCCTCAGCCAGCTTGTCCATGTCGCTCCAGCCTCTACTGACAAGCTTCAGGTCCCTCTCCAATGTCTGTTTCCACTTCATCACGTGGATGTCGCTCCAGCCTCTACTGACAAGATTCAGTTCCCTCTCCAATGTCTGTTTCCACTTCATCACGTGGATGTCGCTCCAGCCTCTACTGACAAGCTTCAGGTCCCTCTCCACTGTCTGTTTCCACTTCATCACGTGGATGTCGCTCCAGCCTCTACTGACAAGCTTCAGGTCCCTCTCCAATGTCTGTTTCCACTTCATCATGTCCATGTCGCTCCAGCCTCTACTGACAAGCTTCAGGTCCCTCTCCACTGTCTGTTTCCACTTCATCATGTCCATGTCGCTCCAGCCTCTACTGACAAGCTTCAGGTCCCTCTCCACTGTCTGTTTCCACTTCATCACGTGGATGTCGCTCCAGCCTCTACTGACAAGATTCAGGTCCCTCTCCAATGTCTGTTTCCAGTTCAACATGTCGATGTCACTCCAGCCTCTACTGACAAGCTTCAGGTCCCTCTCCACTGTCTGTTTCCACTTCATGTCGATGTCACTCCAGCCTCTACTGACAAGCTTCAGTTCCCTCTCAATGTCTGTTTCCAGTTCATCATGTCCATGTCGCTCCAGCCTCTACTGACAAGCTTCAGGTCCTTCTCCACTGTCTGTTTCCACTTCATCTAGGGCCGCCCTCGTCTTCTCTGTCCTGCTGTCATCCATCTGATGTTACAATAGAGTTTGATTGTGCCAGGGTTTGTTGCAGGCATAGTGCACAGTGTGCTCTCGTCCATGTGATGTTATAAATAAGAGAGTTGGATTGTGCCAGGGTTTGTTGCAGGCATATTGCACAGTGTGCTCTCGTCCATGTGATGTTATAAGATAGTTTGATTGTGCCAGGGTTTGTTGAGAACATAGTGTACAGTGTGCTGTCGTCCATCTGATGTTATAAGAGAGTTGGATTGTGCCAGGGTTTGTTGAGGGCATAGTGTACAGTGTGCTGTCGTCCATATGATGTTATAAGAGAGTTTGATTGTGCCAGGGTTTGTTGAGGGCATAGTGTACAGTGTGCTGTCGTCCATCTGATGTTATAAGAGAGTTTGATTGTGCCAGGGTTTGTTGAGGACATAGTGTACAGTGTGCTGTCGTCCATCTGATGTTATAAGAGAGTTTGATTGTGCCAGGGTTTGTTGAGGGCATAGTGTACAGTGTGCTGTCGTCCATCTGATGTTATAAGAGAATGTGATTGTGCCAGGGTTTGTTGAGGACATAGTGTATAGTGTGATGTCGTCCATCTGATGTTATAAGAGAGTTGGATTGTGCCAGGGTGTGTTGAGGACATAGTGTACAGTGTGCTGTCGTCCTTCTGATGTTATAAGAGAGTTTGATTGTGCCAGGGTTTGTTGAGGGCATAGTGTACAGTGTGCTGTCGTCCATCTGATGTTATAAGAGAATTTGATTGTGCCAGGGTTTGTTGAGGGCATAGTGTATAGTGTGCTGTCTCATTCCATAAAGGTAATTTAACAATTTATACCACAATGCTCACAGAAATAAAATATAAACCAGCCCTTTGATGTATTCCTCACCTCGTGGGAATGCGTCCATCCCTTTCTGTTTTAAACGTTTTCACACAATAAACATTAATTATTAACACATATTAGTATATACGATTTGCTCATGCATCAAATGTTGCCTTAACCTTTAGACAATGACTTGTTCAACTCTACCAAAGTAATGATAACGTTAGGCCTGTTGCTTCTGATAAGGAAACAATATAGTATTAGCTGAATTTGGCAAATACAGGGGTTATTTTGCACTTCCGGTTCGAGTCAAGCCCTTTTGCATGAAGTTATATCCATATGTGAAGATTACATTTTATTTAGTAGAGGCAAGCTTCCCAACTCATTATTTCAAGATGGCCACCAAGATGTAGTCACCTAACAGGCTTTATATTTTGAAGTACTACAAACAAAATTATATATTCTGTGTCTAAAACAGGGTTTCTGAGATCAAGCTTTTTAATTCATTTGATTGATTGACAAAGGCACTATGGGGCTAACAAAGACGTCACAATAACTGAGGAATGACTGTGATGTTGCAATCGATCAAATATAAAAAAATCCTAACATTTGTTGACAAAAAAATCAAACGTTTAACCTTCGCCATCTTGTCTCATATAGCAAAACAACCTCCAAGAACACTTACAAAGCCCTCCTGGAACAATTGACGATCTGGTGTGCAAATGGAGGTAATGTAGCTTGTTTTTGTCTTAACAGAGCGCCCCATAATGTTAGCACTTAGGCAACGTTGTTGCACACTGGTGCCATCGACTGTTAACTTGATTGATCGCTTAGCGGAAGGGTCTGGGAGGGAAAGCTTGTCTGGGTGGTGTTTACTCACCCTCCTGGATTAGTGAATTGGTATTGTGGAACACCCCCCTTCCCCACCCCCCTTTGCACCCCTGTCTATGTCTCTCTTTCGCTCTCTGTCTCTGTGTGTCTCCGTCACTTTGTCCCTGTCTGTTTGTCCACACCCTTGCACCTCTGTCTTTGTGTATCAC
>CM065698.1:15988909-15996409 GCA_017654935.2 Phymorhynchus buccinoides | reverse complement strand
ACGCACACGCGCGCGCACGCACACACACACACACACACACACACACACACACACACACACACACACACACACACACACACACACACACACACACACACACACTCGCGCAGAAAGGCACGAATTGACTTGGTAATGAACGAACGAGGAGAAATTGGATCACACTGCAAACAATGACATACAGTACGAGGCAAAACAGGAATCAGAGAACTGGGAAGGGACAAAACAATGAAGTAGAAAATTATGTTGAACCGAGAATAAAGCAAAATGGGAGTGAATCAAAAAGGTGAAACGAGAAAAGGCGAAATAGAAAAAAACACACCACACAATGGAGAGAGAAAAATGATACATGAGATCCATAATGTTGAAATGGCAAATTGCTCCTCCGAAATCGGAATGTGTCGGCTGAATACAGCGAGGACACCAGTGAAAACTGGAAAGCGGACACATGCGTACCCATTGTGGCCTTATGGAAGATGGAAGAAGAAGAAGAAAAAGAAGAAGAAGAAGAAGAAGGAAATTAAGAATGAAGAAGAAACAAATGGGAACGACTATCAATGTCAAAAAACAAATGTTTACGACTCTCAAGCTCAAAGTCTGATCCTCTCTCTATCCCTTTTCCGAGAACGGCAGACTGTTGCCTCTCATTGAAAATTGTCAATACGACAATCTGCCAGGGGGTGTCTGAACCACAACTTTGCCGAATGATGTAACTGATTGATTCATGACCTTTGCTCTTCACGGTAAATCATGCTCTATGAATTATTGCTGAAGGTCGAAATACACGTTATTTTTCACTCTTTCCCCATGGCAGCACAGTGATGCTCTAGACATGATAATACTTGCCTGTCACTGTGCTGCCATGGGGAAAGAGTGGAAACTAACAACGTGTATCTCGACCTTAACTAAAGCGGGGGACCACTCACTTCTGTGAGTGTTGGGGCGAAGTAAACAAGATGGCTGAATTATTCAGTGAAGTCGTTTTTACTTAAAATGGGTTTCATGGCATGGATAAAATCTGAGTGTGGAATAATTTGGAACGTTGTTATCATGCAATGATGAAATGGAAAGGACACACGCACGCTCGCACGCAGGCGCGCACACACAGACACACGCATTCGGACACACAGACAGACAGACCGGCAGACACACACACATGCGCATGTACGTGCACACACACAAGCCCTGCTAGTCACCCTCGAGAAAATTACATTTTTGTGTTCCAAAGAAGCTGGGCAAACACAAATACAAACGCATGCACACGCATGTATGCACATTCACACGCACGCGCACGCACGCACACGCACGCACACACACACACACACACACACACACACACACACACACACACACACACACACACATCACACACAAACACACACACAGACACACACACACACACACAAGCATGCACGCGCAGGATCTGTGAGGATCTTGACAACTCTCAGGCCATTTTGCATTAATACTTTTCTGTAAGAACAAAATGCGCGCACTTTTGTTTTTACGTCATCCATCTTGCAACACAAAACACAAATAAATAAATAAATAAATAAACAAACAAGCAAAACGTTATCCGTGAAAGTCGTAAAAGAATCAACAAATCGTTAGAATCGACTGAGACGCAAAGTCGTGCACGACGCATGAACAAAATGTTGGAATCGACCGAGAGACTTGATGACTAACCGACTCAATCAATCTCAGTTCCTTGTGCAAACAAACCGTACAGTATCAAGCTGAGAGGTTCCCCTTTTTAGTCACCAATTATCTATGAACCATCGTTATGCCCTGACACGTCAAGAGCAGGTTAGATTTATATATTGAGAGCTTCTGTCCGTCAAACCATTATATCGACTTATATCACTTGCCTTTGTCAAACAAACGGCAAAATCTATTTTTGGGGCGCGTTGGCGAGAGGGAGCGAAACACAGAGAAATAGCGTTTCGCGTTGCTAAGAAACGGTCTCTAAGTGGAACGACGCCTGGTGATAACTCTGCCTAAACAGCCCGTTGCAAACAGAGCTGATCCAGTCACTCGACAATCCTTGAACCGTTGTGATCTCAAACGGGTCGATCCCTATACAGACTTGGCAGCAAACAATTTGGGAACCATAGAGAAAGAGAATGAATGGAGGGTGTGCAAATTGACTCGCCATCATTGACACTCGCTAACAAGCACCAGGGTGGGTACATGATTATAATCGATCAAAAAGCAGTTTGGTTGGGCAATATTGCCATCGAGCACCGCAAGCTCGGTTTGTTCCCAAACGGTTCAGAAGTATGCTATTCTTTCAGCCATGAGATGTGGACCGTTTGGGAACAAACCACAGCCTACGGTGCTGGAAGAAGATAAGGCCTTTGATTTAATCAGTTGCACAGAATATTTAGATACATTGTTTTTATCTGAATTTGACCAACAGCTGGTTTGAGTGGTTAAAGACCCGTGTAAATGACTATGTAAAAAGATGTGTGGCCTAAGACTTGTCTCGTCAAGCTCTAAAGTTATAGGCTGCTGATCTAATGATATTATACGAAAATACATACTATATATGTTTATTTCCTGTATCTCATCTTAAAGAAAAAAATGACGCATGCATCTTTCCTCTCTCGCATCTTCTAAAATAGGATAGACGCAGTTTGAAAACACACACACACACACACACACACACACACGCACACGCACACACACACACACACACACACACACACACACACACACACACACGCGCGCGCACACACACACACTGCTGTAACAAACTGCCATTTTGATGATCTTTAGGAACCAACCAGTAAGCAATAACAACGCACCTGCAAACAAGCACTGCGACTCGGAGTGAGATTTACAAATCTTTTAATTAAAGGTACACTTTGGTATGTTGTGGAATAAAAACCTTCAGTGCAAGTGAATTGTGGTTTAAATCCAAAGGAACAAGTCACTTATGCTCAACGTGTACGTCTAGTCATTTTTCCTATCTTCTTTGACATGTTTAAACATGAAGTTCATTAATGCAATGAAGAGATGTCTTAGCCTGGCGTGAAGTCAGCCATACAACGGAAGAACATGAAGTAACGAAGTGGTTTTTTTAAGTTGTCGAAACGTGTAAATAGCTTTTATTTCTTCACGTTTAGATTTCAGCAATTCCATTCTCTTTGGCCTTCCTACAGAAGAAATTACTCGCCTACAGCGAGTTCAAAACAGTGCAGCTCGCCTCATACTGCGTAAGCGCCAGCGTGATCACGTCACGCCACTTCTGAAGGAGCTCCATTGGCTCCCTGTGCCGTCCCGCCTTCAGTATAAGCTGGCTGTCCTATCTTTCCGTCACTTTGAACAGACCCTTCCGCCTTACCTCTCCAGTGCTCTTCACACCTACACTCCTTCCCGCTCACTCAGGTCCTCAAACACAAAACTTCTGAAAGTTCCAAAAACAAATCTAAAATCATTTGGTGACCGCAGTTTCAGTTTCAGTGACCCTGCTGTTTGGAATTCCCTCCCAGTCGATCTCCGCCATGAATCAACTATATCTAGTTTCAAAGCTAAACTTAAGACTCACTACTTTCAAAGCTCATTCGTTTTGTAAATTTTTCCTTCTTGATCTTGTACCTGGGTGAATGATTGTGTAATAATGTTTTGTGTGACTGCGGGTGTATCAGTGAATGGAAGCGCCTTGAGTGTAAAATAATTATAGAAAGGCGCTATAGAAATGCTATCAATTATTATTATTATTATTATTATTATTATTATTATTACTAGATAAACCCGTGCTCCGCACGGCAGCATGAAGCTTCTGCGTTCATAATTGATAGGAACCTGTCTGAGCGATCGAAGAAGAAGAAGAAGAACTGGTTAGATGTAAATAATGAAGAAAAGAGACCCAAATATATGTGGTGGTGCCCCATCCCTTCCGCCCACTCCCCTCTCCTTTAAAAAAAAAATGATGCCCCTCCTCCCGAGAGAAAAAAAAAATTGTGGCTAGGGGCAGACTCGAACCCGCGACCACGGACGTGCCTTGATCTACTGATTTGCGCCGCTTTACCCATTGACCTATCAAGGCTTGTACGGCAGTCGATGTAAAAAAAATATTATAAGAGGAAGAAGGGAGGAAGAAGGGAAAGCAGTCAAGTCAGTCGGACACCTGACGCAGCTTCATGAAAGCAATTTTAGACTTAGGTTTTGTCACTTTGAGAAAAATAAATGTTGTGAAAACACACACACACACACACACACACACACACACACACACTGTAGTAGACAGCACACACTTAATGCTTGCTCGGTTTCTGTCAATTCATGACCGTGTTTAGCAGACGACACATTTTGCTTCTACGTCACGGCTATTCCACTGCCGTGAAACTGTCTTTCTTTCAAATCACTCCCTCCGTTAAGCAACTTTTATGTGAAATCCCGGCTTTAAACGACGACTTGGCGAATTTCACTCGGAAGAACTGTTAAGCACCTACACGTGCCCCTATATTTCACAGTTGAAGTCAAAAATCGCCGCTACTTAGGAGAAAATAGAGATTAAAAATTCTTGTCGGCACGCGTATTATAATATAGATTATTATTATTATTATTATTATTATTATTATTATTATTATGTTACTCTATTCTACATGACAAGTGACATTAGATTACAGAGAATGCAACTACGAGGCCCTATTTAAAAAGAGTAACAAAAGAGACACAAAGAAATCAAAACAAAATAAACAAACAAATAATAAAAATAATTTAAAAAAACCACACAGAGAAACTATAAAAAAAACCTGAATTGAATTGTGAGTCAATTTAGAGTCGATTCTCATAACTTAGTATGATTGTTTGATTACATTGTTTACCTGCTTTTTTCTCCAAAAGTTGCGCTTATCATCATTTCTCATTTTCTTCCCCTTTGTCACACGTGTATGTCTTTAACTCACAACAGTTGTGAAAAATGAGATGCAGTCTATTGCTTGTTTCAAACATATGTTTTGCATACGTTTCATAAGCCTTGACTTGTCTCAATTTATGTTGCAGCAAATTTGTGTCAATAAAACATGTGTTTAAAAAACTTGAATTTTGTATACAGCAGAAAATGCCTACCTATCGGTGCAAAGCCATTGAGATCATTAGGTGGTTTCAGAAGGTGAGAATATTGTATTTAATCAGAAAAGCATTATGAGCATTTTCGACCTAAATTTGACAAACACTATTCTTCACGCGACAATTACATCAAAACTTCTCCCTGCTTCTCCCACAATGGATCACCTTGAGGAACTCCTCCCTGAATTTTCTCCCTGTCAAGCAGTACAGGTAGAAATTGACTGCACTGTTGAGGTCACACAACAGGAAAGCGGAGTAGTAAAAGAAAATTGCTTCCGCTTGTTCTTCAACACTACTGATCTCGTTAGTTGCTCGGGCAAATAACGACAGGATGACATCAACGGACACGGGTAAGGTCAGGACAACGAAGGTCAAGGACACTACAATGACGGTCAGGATCACGGAGTTGGCCGCCTTTTCACGCGCCACGATCTGATTGGTCGTTGTTCCTTGGGTCAGTTTCTGGCGAGTGTCTTTGACGGACGCTAATAACTTCCACACCAAAACGGCGTTACCAGCAACCATGAAAACAAAGGGCAGCAAAGAGTAGAACCCTAGTTCCAAATAAACGAACACATTGAAGAGGAATGCCATGTAGGATTCCGAATTCGACCAGCATATATAGGTCTCTCCACCATCCACCGAAGCCAGTTCAAAACCGTAGAGGTAATGAGCGTAAAGCGCGGTAAAGAACACGGCGATTGCTATCAGCAGGCCAAGAACAGTGCGACGACCGCACAGCACGTTGATTCTGTGCGGGCACACCACAGATAAAGCTCTGTGCAGGGTTAGAGATACCAGGAACCAGCAACTGATCGTCCCCGAGCCTGCGTACAGCCATGTGATGATTTTGCATACTGGGGTGTTCATGTTCTGCACGGGATAATGGAACATGGTCTTCATCCATATGAACAATACCGACGCTAAGAGGCAAAGCAGATCCATGACAGCTATGGCGGTGAAATAATACTGAACTCGGGAATCTTCTGATGTAGTTCTGTGCATGATGATGATTGTCATGACGTTCCCAAACACCCCTAAAACATAAATGAATGGCACGCACACGCATACGAGGTAATTGGCGATGATGTAAAGAGGAATGGACTCCAGAGGGACGTCATGAGACTGTCCAGTGCTCTCTGCTGACGTGGAATTGTCCAACAAACCGTTCATGGCGGATGATCCAGTCATCATTATCAAGTTCTGATGGTGTAGAAACGAAAGAATATTTGATATCTTTAACGCATCTGATAATTATGTTTTTTCACGATAATGTGATGGCTGCTTTTGTACTGATCTGAATTATGGCACATTCCCTACATAACAAGATCTGGCACTGTTTTATTTTTGCTAATGTGTTATTTCAAGCAAAATTTGCATTTTCCTGTGGCGGGAAACCCCAAACCAGGTTCATATAGATAAACACCTTCTCCCTTAAGTTGACAAAAGAAAAGATTTGTGATACCGACAATAGCTACATTAATATAAGCCACTGTTGCGGCGCAACATGTTGCCTAAAGCCATGGCGACTACTCAGATATCTAATCCTAACGACAAAGCCATTCAGAAACACACGCCTCTTTTCATTTCCTCTTCAAAATATTGAGAAGCTTTGGTAGCGTTCGTACAAGCAGAAAGGGTAACAGGATCAGCTGCAGTTTCTAAATATATAAGCGAGAAGCGCGCGAGCGCGCTCGTGTGTGTGTGTGTGTGTGTGTGTGTGTGTGTGTGTGTGTATTCGGGATAAAACCATATTTAGCGTGGTTTTATCGCCGCCAAGCTTTCACAGTATAGAGATGGATGATCCCTGGTGAACATAGGGTACATTACATTTTGCAACACGCTCCGTAATTAGCGTATACTGGCCATTCTATACTGGCCAGTTGTTTCCCCTTGCAAACATTCTATTCTTTGCATAGGTTACCAAAACATTATTTTCTAAATAATGGTAACAGATACAAATGTGTAATTTTGGCAATATGTACACAATATACAGGCCTAACAACTGCAAAAGTTTCAAAGCGTCCACTTTATTACTTTTGATTTGTAATATTTTAGAATAATTGCATGTTTCATAAAGCGAAAAATATAAGGGTACCCCCCAGCCAGTCAGCGTCGAGGCATGAATGAAACGTAGTAGTGGCCCTCTGAGCCACTTTGAAGCACGCATGACTGTTAGCCTATGAACTATGATAGTCAAATAATAATACAGTGGATTCTTAATACAGTTGACTACGCTTATAAAGAAATTTTCCGGAAGACGGGGAAATGAGGGTACGAGAAAGGATACCCGCGAAGCGGGTAGTAAGTGCTAGTAACATATATATGTTCTAAGAATGCAAAGAAACTCGAGGGCGAGCTGAACAATAAAGGGTCGTCCGAGAAGAAGCGTTTCGGCCCTGAACTCTTTACACACTAAGGTGGCCGGGC
>CM065698.1:15948909-15983909 GCA_017654935.2 Phymorhynchus buccinoides | reverse complement strand
AGCACAAAGACAATTACGCACGCACATACACATGCACACAGAGAGAGAGAGAGGAGAGAGAGGGAGAGAGAGAGAGAGAGAGAGAGAGAGAGAGAGAGAGAGAGAGAGAGAGAGAGAGAGAGAGAGGAGAAAGAGAGAGAGAGAGAGAGAGAGAGAGAGCATGTGAATTGTGCGTTTGCCAACAAATGAACTGTACATGACTGCGATTGCGTTCACATGGATGCATTATGTGCCACATGGATGCATTATGTGCCACATGGATGCATTATGTGCCACATGGATGCATTATGTGCCACATGGATGCGTTATGTGCCAATGCATTATGAACTTATGTACATGGATGCATGCGCCACATTGCATTCCACATGGATGCATTATGTGCCACATGGATGCATTATGTGCCACATGGATGCATTATGTGCCACATGGATGCATTATGTGCCACATGGATGCATTATGTGCCACATGGATGCATTATGTGCACATGGATGCATTATGGCCACATGGATGCATTATGTGCCACATATGCATTATGTGCCACATGGATATATATATATATGAGAGAATGTGTTTGGTGATTGATTTATGTCATTGTTTTCTAAGACTTTTTTTGTAATTTTTTTATTTTTCAGATTTTTTACATAAAAACCTACAAGATTCCAAGAGACATAGTCACATAAATTTTATGTGATTATGTCTCTTGAAATCTTGTAGTTTAAAAAAAATTTATTTATTAAAAACTCAAGACCTGTTCGGGAGACGTAGTGCATTGTCATGTCATGTGTGAGGACGCAAAAAAATATTTTTGGCTCCCCGCCTATGTGCATGCATGTGCCTCACTCTCCCTCCCTCACTCTCCCTCTCTCGCTCCCTCCCTCCCTCTCTCTGATGATTTATTTCGATTTCTACGGCTTACAACTACTTGCTTAGGAAAATTCGGAATCTTCCTGGGAAAATTCCGAATTTTGTCCCATTTCAGAATCTTCCCGGGAAAATTCGGAATCTTGCCAAGAAAATTCGGAATTTTCCCGAGGTTGGGAAGATTCCGAATTTTTCTGGCGGAATTCCAAACTTTCCCGGGAAGATTCCGAATTTTCCAGGATTCCAAGATTTCCCGTATGTACAAAATAGAAAATCGAAATTCAATACAGTGTTTTCTAAATTTTCTAAAAAGCATCATCTCATGTATTCCAGTTAGTCACAAGAAGACAAAGAATCAAAACAATCTAATAATAATCAAAATCTCGTATCTCAATTTTTGGCTGATTTGGTGTTTTTTTTTAGATCCCTTGAATTCTTGCCCATGTTCCAAACAAACCTCGAAACTGAGCAATAATAATTACAAATAGCTTTAATTGCCGTGTAAAATAAAGCTTGTAACTGATCCCTGAACCAGAATTACCTCGTTAAGAGGTCTTTCGGGACAAAATTGCGCGAAAACGAACCATTTCTTAGAGTTTACGAGGTTAGTGCAGCTTAATGCCCTGTGGATTTTCGGCGATAATTTGGCGACCCATTGCCAAATTGTCGCCAGCGACAATATAGATGTCACATCGTTCACTATTGTCGCTATTTGACTTCTCTCTCTCTCTCTCTCTCTCTCTCTCTCTCTCTCTCTCTCTCTCTCTCTCTCTCTCTCTCTCTCTCTCTCTCTCTCTCTCTCTCTCTCTCTCTCTCTCTCTCTCAGAAAAAGAGATACAGACCGACAAATACATTGTATGCCAGTCAGTCGTTTCCGATCGTGAATGCCAGATCTACTATCTCTACTACCTGGCAAAATGGTTTGCGCGGATGCCTTCCTCTCATGGTGACACACCAGCACACAAAATTTGACGTGATTCTGTCAACCCGTTCGAAAGATATCCTTGGGACAGACAGAAGGAGAAAAAATGATCCTCCGATTTTCAGGCTCCAGCGATCTTTTTGACCTTGACCTTGACCTTGATCGGTATGCCATCATCAGAACGGGCATAAGCCAAACCACCTTCATACCAAGTTTCAGCATCATATGTTGATCGGTGCCCGAGATATGGCTAAAAATAGATTTTCGGTTTTCAAGGTCGTACGTCAAGGTCAAGGTCACGACGGCAAAATGGTTTAAGCCGATCTCTTCCTATTATGGAGGCACATCTTCACACAAACTTTGACGCGATTCGGTCAAGCGGTTCGGGAGATATCCTTGGGACAGACAGAAAAAAACAACAACAACAAAAAAACAACAACAGACAAACCAGCCCATCGCAAAGTCCGATCACCTTCGGTGACGGACAACTATATCAATCCCGTATTCAAACGACGGCCCTCACACGCACTCCTGCAATCCGTCCGTTATAATAGTATTACATTATACGAAACCAAAATGTTTAAAAACCAACACATTACTGCTCCACTAGATCGGGATGCCTTCCCTTGTTGTCCTGGTTACCCATCAAACTGCTAGACCCCACCCTCGGCGTCCATGTACTATACCAAACAATCCCCATCTTCACAACATCCATTTCTGTCCCTGATTACAGTATTGTCCGTCACCGAAGGTGATCGGAATTTGCGATGGGCTGGTTTGTCTTTTTTTTTCTTTCTTTTTTTCTGTCTGTCCCAAGGATAACTCCCGAACCGCTTGACCGAATCGCGTCACATTTTGTGTGACGGTGTGCCACCTTAATAGGAAGAGATCCGCGCAAACCATTTTGCCGTCGTGACCTTGACCTTGACGTACGACCTTGAAAACCGAAAATCTATTTTTAGCCATATCTTGGGCACTGATCGACATAGGATGTTGAAACTTGGCATGAAGGTGGTTTGGCTTATGCCCGTTCTGATGATGGCATACGATCAAGGTCAAGGTCAAGGTCAAAAAGATCGCTGGAGCCTGAAAATCGGAGGGTCATTTTTTTGTCCTTCTGTCTGTCCCAAGGATATCTTTCTAACGGGTCGACCGAATCACGTCAAATATTGTGTGCTGGTGTGTCACCATGAGAGGAAGGCATCCGCGCAAACCATTTTGCCGTCGTGACCTTGACCTTGGCGTACAACCTTGAAAACCGAAAATCTTTCAGGGGCCATCACTCCCACACTGTTAGTGTTAGAGTCTTCAAAGTTGGCATGGAGGTACTTTGGCTTATACCCGTTCTGATGGTGGCATACCGATCAAGGTCAAGGTCACGGTCCGGGCGATTGGTAGGCCTTGAAAGTGGTAGGGGTCTACACATTGGGTTTTAATCCATATTTTCCACATTTGTACTTGACAGAAGCGCTTCAGATTGTGTGTGGTACTGTATACCCTAGAGAAGAAAACATCCGAGCATAAATTATCACCCTGCTGAACTTGACCTTGAAGTGTGACCTTGAAAACCGAAATTTCCTTCTTTGCGCTATATGTTTCTTCTTCAAGCTGTATCTCGTGAACTAGAAGACAGAATCCCTTCCAATTTTGTGTCAGGATGTGATACTCTACGGGGTGTCGCAAGTGCGTGGCATTGCTGGTGACGGACATGTCTGCCGCTCGGCGACGCCCTTGTTAAGAAGTTCATCTCTGGCTTTACGTTTATATTCGGCTTCCTTGCCTGACAACATTTTTGTGTACTTTTCACGTGTGCTACAGTACGATTCTCTGTCAGGCGTAGAGGTGGATCGTAAAGAAATACGGAGAGCAAACCTGGTATATTTTTTCATGTGTGCATTCTTCATCATACTAATTTCATTCTTGTTCTTATTTCCCCCTCCCATTTTTCATATTCAGGCAAATCAAGGTTACTAAGATACGTTTCACGCAAATCCTCTGACCAAGCAAGTTTATGAAAGGAATCGCAGCTGTCAGGAGGAACAGATCTCTGTATGCAACAGACAAAGCATGATATGGGCATAATTCTGGGACTCAATACGTTCCTCTACAAACGTTCTGTGGGGTATTTATCTATACCTATTATAATAAAATGCATTGTGCTTCTGTTTCTCTGTGTGTGTTTCTGTGTCTTCATTAGTTCACCCTGTAACTCACGAACCAGTGCACATAATCGCTTCAAGTTTTGTGTGTGGATGTATCTTGGCATGCATATGGTCTCATATAAAATTTGAATGTCCGATGCAAACCTCCGCCAAGGTAGATTAACTTTTCTGTAAAACATGTTCGTCCTGTAACTCACGTACCATTTGACAGAATCGCTTCACATTTTGTGTCGGGTTGTGCCATGATACTTAGATGGTCCCATATGAATATTGAACATCCAGTGCAAACCTCCGCCAAGTAAGACTCACGCATTTGTTTCCAAAATAATCGAGAAAATTGTCCTTGCACAATTGTCTAACCATCTGTCAGCAAACAATTTGTTCAACCCTCTCCAGTCTGCAAATCGACCTGCTCACAGCACTGAAACGGCTCTGACTGAAGTTCTTAACGATCTCCTCTTAGCTCTTGACAATGGAAAGGTGTCAGTCTTGACTCTCCTAGATGTGTCGGCAGCACACCATTCTTCTCTCTCGGCTGGAACGTGTTTTTGGAATCCATTCTACAGTGGTTCTCCTCATATCTAACAAATCGCTTTCAGACTGTCTTGATTAACAACTGCAGTTCAGATCCAAAGTTAATTTCTTGTGGTGTACCTCAGGGATCTGTATTGGGGCCAGTTCTCTTTGTCCTGTACACTGCTCCTCTCTCTGATGTTTTTGCTAGTCACTCTGTTATTGACCATTCCTTTGCTGATGGTACCCAGCTTCAAACATCGGCAGAACCTACCCAACTTGACAGCGCTATTCAGTCTATGGAATCATGCATTCATGATGTCAAATCCTGGATGACATGCAACAAATTAAAACTTAATGATGACAAGACGGAAGCTCTGATTGTTTCCTCTCAGCGTATGTCTGCAACTATCTCTCTTCCAGAAACTCTTACAGTTGGCAATGCTTGTGTTCAGTTTTCTAAGTCAGCAAAGAATCTCAGAGTTACCCTCGATTCAAATCTTACAATGCATACACAGGTTATTAATCTCATACTTTCCATCAATTATGAGCTCAGACGAATCAGAGCTGTTCGACACTTTCTGTCTGTTGAAGCCACGAAAACTCTTATTTCTGCCTTTATTCTTTCCCGCATTGACTATTGCAACTCTCTTCTCTGTGGCTGTCCTCAGTATCTCCTGCAACGTGTTCAAAAACTGAAAAACAGTGCAGCACGCCTCACTCTCAAGATTCCACGTTCTGATCATATAACACCTCATCTTCGTAACTTGCACTGGCTTCCAGTAGAGGCTAGAATCAAGTATAAAATAGCTTGCCTTTGTTTCGGTGCTGTTCACTCTTCTGGTCCCGTCTATCTCTCCAAACTAGGAACTGTCTACACACCTGCTCGCTCCCTACGTTCTTCCTCTGACAGCTGCACACTCAAGGTTCCTCGGGTCCACACGAAATCTTTTGGTGAACGATCCTTCTACTATTTAGCACCTCACTTATGGAATTCCCTCCCACAACATGTCCGCTCATCTGACTCTATCTCCGCCTTTCGCTCTGCCCTTAAAACTCACTTGTTTCGGACATATTATGATTGATTAGTGCTTTGTGTGTGAGGTGGGGGTGGGGGTTCCGTTTCATTGGTCCAGTGAACGTCAACACGAAGAAATCAGAGCAAGTAATGGCAGTTCTCCTGACAGGCGTGATGACTTGCAGCCAGAGGAGGTGAACCCTTCAATGAGTACTGAAGCCAGAAGTGAAGATGGCAGAGACCCGGGCCTCTGTGTGACGGATGAAGACCAGAACGAAGCACAAGGCGCTGAACAGACACGTGAGGATAGTGGGGAACTAGTGGTTAGGGGGGGACCTGGTAAAGTGATTGAGGAATGCGTTCTTTTGTTTCCTGATGTGGCACGCCCTTGTGCCCAGAGTGACTTGGTGGTTGATGATGGGCAGTCTCAAAATATACAAACAGCACAGGTTGATGAACAGGGGGCTAGTTCTGACATAGAAAAACAAGCAAATAGCACATTAGGTGACAGTGAGAAAGACTTGGACACACATCATCCTGAGAGACAGGCTGGCTGTGATAGATCAGCCGAAGCTGAAAATAATGACCATGCTGTTATGTAATTAATGATGTCCCTCCCCCGTCCCCCCATTCAGAGCGTGCTCTAAGGAGCAGGAAGCCAACTCGTGAGGCTATAGGTCAGCTAGTCAGAGTAGCATTATAGACTATTTTAGGCGGGCTCAGTCCACTGATAAGGGGAAGGGTGCTCGGGACAAAAGTAACAAAAATGCATGTACTAATGCCACTAAGCAGAAATAGGGCATTGGCCGGGCCACAACTCATTATGACACTGTAAGTGTTCGACATGATTCCCCCGCTCAAAGAAATGTTGATTTTGAGCCTCACGGTGATAAGAGATTTGAAGTTAAATTTGCCAGTTTTAATGTAAATGGGCTTCTATCGAAGCTTGATAATAAAGATTTTGTTTCATGTATACATCAGTATGATTTTGTTTGTCTAACAGAAACGTTTATTGCTTTTCATTTCGAGTCTTTCAATTTTTAATGATTATATAATATTTACGTCAAAAGCACAAAAGTTGTCAATCCAAGGCCGATACTCAGGGGGTGTCATTGTGCTGATCAAGAAACAGTTTTCTCAGTATGTTAGTCGAGTTAACTACAATACTGACAATACGATTATAATCAACATTGATAAAAGTCTTTCTGGGACAGACTTGAATATATTTTGGATGTGTATGTATATAGCACTGTTTCGAAATAAAAACGGAAGTAACAGACGAGTTGTGTGCCCGTTAGGACACTTAGTTCCGGTTAGGAAATGCTGTAAACACGGCATGGCTGCTCCGTAATTGAAATAGAGGGGTGTTTAATTGCTCAGTTATCAGTTTGCAGATTTAATAATATTAAGTCCTGTTTCATGTTTCTTTCTTAAAGTGTTTGCATTCGTTGACTATAAACAGTTATGTTTTTATTCGTATCGACCACATTAATACCCCAAGACTTGAAGACAAGAACAAAATATAGTTGTTGTTGAAGGTAGGTAACTTCCATTTTTTAATTATAATTTTGAACCGGAACTACCCCAAACCGACTTCAAGACGAGACAGTAGGGAAGGATAACCCCAAAAGACCGAATCATGAAACAGTGATATACCACCCGTGTGGAAAAACACTGGAAATATCTTTGGTGTAGATCAGTTAGAGCTATGTTTACTGGATCTGTATGATTCCCATGTTTTTCATGTTCCTATTTGTGGGAATTTAAATGCCCGAACAGCTTCAGAAAATTATTCTCAGATCAATGTAGAAGACACCGTAGAAAACCACGCATTTTCTTGAATATCACATGATAAAATAAAAAATACCTTTGGGGAACAACTTCTTGCTTTTTGTAATGCATTGGACATTGTGATTCTAAATGGATTACATAAATATGGTTTTGATGGAAGTTATACTTTTTTATATCTAGTGCGAGTGCAAGCACGGTTGACTACTTTTTGATGTCGTGTGACCTTTTGGCTTGTGGTTGTGTCAGACCTGTTTCTTTAACTGTTGAAAATGCCATTGAATGAAAATGCCATTGAATCTGATCATCTGCCTGTCATTTTATTTTTAGAGTGTTCAATCAAAAATCTAAAATGTGTCAATTCTGATCGATGTGATGCTTCATCTCTGTATACAGAAAGAATTGTATGGGATAAAGAAAAAGAAAAAAACATTTATTGAACAACTAAAAAGTACACAGTCACAAAATAAATTGAAAGTTGCCTCTAATAGCTTGCAAGTTAATGTTGATGATGCACCTGATGTGTTTGTTGGTTGCCTTAAAACTGCAAGCAGCTGTATGATTAAAAAAAAGAAGCTTAAATGGGCCAAGAAAAGAGTCTTTTAACTGGTTTGATAAGGAATGTGTTCAAGCTAAGAAACTCACCAGATATAAACTCAGAATGTTTAGACGTACAAGAGAAGAAGATGACAGGAAAGTGTATGTGGAAGAAAGAAAAAAAGTATAAATCTCTAATAAGAATGAAGAAATGAAGTTATCGAAGAGAAAAACTTAAATCACTTGAATCACATCTGCCAAATTCGTCAAAGTTTTGGAAACAGCTGTCTGATATGGGTTGTGGAAAGACAAAAACGAATATTAGTAACAACATCAGTCTTGATGAATGGCAAAATCACTTTAAAAATGTATTCTCTATGGATGATGACGCAGGCACTATTGATCATTTGGAAGAGTTTAATCTTTCGGATGATGAAGACCATGTCTTGAATGGAGAAATTTCAGAGACAGAGGTTCTCAATGCACTTGGTAAGTTAAATGAAGGTAAAGCTTGCGGATTAGATGGGGTCACATCAGAAATGTGAAAGCGGGTCATGAAGTCACTGTACGATTTTTAACAAAGCTATTTAATATTATATTTTCCCAAGGAACGTATCCAAAAGAATGGGCGAAAGCCATTGTTATCCCTCTTTTTAAAAAAGGTAATGTTGATGATGTTGACAATTACAGAGGTATCTCTCTTTTAAGTATTGTATCTAAATGTTATACAGTTGTGTTAAATAATAGATTGTATAAATGGTTAGAGGAAAATGATAAGATTACAGAATGTCAAGCCGGTTTTCAGAAAAAAATATTCAACAGTTGACCAAATTTTCACTTAATATGCTACTGTACAAAAATGTTTTTGCAAAAATAAAAAGTTGTATGTTGCTTTCATCGACTTCCGGAAGGCC
The DNA here is from genome assembly GCA_017654935.2 of Phymorhynchus buccinoides. NCBI lineage: Eukaryota > Metazoa > Mollusca > Gastropoda > Neogastropoda > Raphitomidae > Phymorhynchus > Phymorhynchus buccinoides. The sequence continues at coordinate 15,975,194 of CM065698.1, read as the reverse complement.
TTTGATTCTGTAAGACATGATAAATTATTTAAATGTTTACAGGATCAAGGGGTATCCGGGAGAGCTTTTGGTTCTCTGAAGGTCATGTATGATTCTTTGTTAGCATGTGTGAGAGTACATGGAGAATGTTCTGAGTTTTTTGAATGCCCAATAGGTGTGCGCCAGGGATGTGTAATGAGCCCAACATTATTTTCTGTCTTTATTAATCAAATTGCTAATCATATGTCTGTATCAGGCAAACATGGTATTCAGTTATCACCTGGTTTAATGGAACTGTTCATTCTGCTTTTTGCGGACGACATAGCTTTATTATCATGCACTCCTTCAGGACTCCAAAATCAGCTTAATATTCTAAAAAGATGCAGTGATGAAATGAAATTAAAAGTGAATCCTCAGAAAACAAAAATAGTGGTCTTTTGAAAAGGTGGATATTTAAGTAAATTCGAAAAATGTTTTTTCAACAATGAAGACTAAGAGATAGTAAATGATTACTGCTATTTAGGGTACACATTTACATCTAAAATTAGTCCCCAAAAAGGGACTGCTAATTTCGTAATGAAAAGCAAAAAAGCAGCAATGAGTCTTATCAGGGCATTTCAAAAGTTTAAAGAAATGTAATACGCAACTTTTTTCAAAATCTTTGACGTGAAAATCCAACGAATCCTGTTATATGCATCTGAAGTTTGGGGTTTTCAAAGGTTATACAATATTGAAAAAGTTCATTTACTTTCATGCAAAAGATTTTTGGGTACACCAACTAAGACTCCTAACAAGATGGTGTATGGAGATTTGGGCAGATTTCCATTATTTATTAATTCTTATGTTACTACATTGAGATATTGGTTTCGCAAAAATGGATCAACACCGTTTACCTTTTTTGGCATACCAAATGCCTCTTGATTTAGACAGAAATGGAAAGTTATGCTGGGCCTCTAAAATTAGAGAAATGCTGTGTGAAAGTGGCTTCAACTTTATTTGGCTTCAACAGGGTGCTGGTAATGTTAAAGGGTTTCTTTACGTCTTTAGACAAAGGTTGATAGATATGTTTATTCAAGAACGGTCAGGTAGTACAAGAGACAGGGACAGGTATTTGTGTTACAGATCAATTAAAACAATATTTGAAAAGGAAATGCATACATGCCAGGCTGAAACTTATTCATTTAGAGTGGCGCTGTCTCAAATAAGATTTGGTGTGCTACCAATAAATAATAACGCGTTAACATATAGTGACAATGATATGTTAAAACGGTGCCCTTTTTGTCAAACTGAATGTGAGAATGAAGAGCACTTTCTATTCAGTTGTGATATGTATTCTCTCTCTCTCTCTCTCTCTCTCTCTCTCTCTCTCTCTCTCTCTCTCTCTCTCTCTCTCTCTCTCTCTCTCTCTCTCTCTCTCTCTCTCTCTCTCTCTATCGCTCTTCTTCTTCTCTCTCTCTGTGTCTAGATCCCTCTGTTATTGTGCCAGGTGTTCGGCAGCATTTTCTGCTCCAGTGACATTGACCTTTGACCTATGACCTTCATTTTCAAACGTATCCTAGATAATCTTAGTACCTATCTGCATGTAAAATGTGAGCATCCTAGGTCCATTCGGTCAAACATGATCGTGTTAACATAGTCATTGAAAACCTTACTAGCTTCGCTCTCTTCGTTAGCGGCTGGTAAAAAAAATAGAGAGAAAGGGGATGGGGAGGAGTGTGTGTGTGAACGAACAAACATAGGGGCAAGTTCGAAAATACACATAATTATGTTCGAGTCTCAGCATTATATTCTGTTCAGCAAGGTGGTATACTTTAATTAGATTGCTAAAAAATACTGGGTATCCACGTTTCTAAAGTTTTGCTGTGGTTACAGAAAAATACCCAACACAACCAAAAAGGGAAAAAGAAGAAAAAACACGTGTCAGAAAAAAATGAAGTAATTTTGAAATAAAAGTATTTCTTTCTTACCCTGTGCTATTCTTTACATGTATGTGATGTGTTATTTCTTGAATGCAACCCTATTATTATGACTGGCCGAAAACAGTGCCAGTATATTGTCAGATCAACCTGATGCTCTTCTGACATTATTCTGACAACTGGATCCAGTCTAGTCACTGCTGCATGTAGTGGAGGCTTATTGATAAGTACCTGTCACGCAATTCGTACCACCTGGTTTCCTACCAAACGGTAGAAGATTTGGGGTTAATATTTGTATGTGAAGTTTGGACAGAGGAACGGAAGTATTTTATCACAACAAAAATGCAACGAAGCGGAACACTCTTTGCAAGACAAACGAAATTCCATTTTGGCAGCATCTGATGTAATTTTGGGTAACGCTTTTTTGTTTGTTATTCAGTGCACACATGCAAAGATTAAAACTGGAAATGCCACTTTAAAATCTTTAAGGTCTTAGGGTCAATGTTGTCCACTTTGTAAATTAAAATATTCCAAGGAAAAATAATTGGGCCATAGTTATGCAATTCGTACCGCTATCACGTAATTCGTACCTCCTATGTCTTTTGAATGGCGCAGCCAGAAAAAGACATATAGGAGCCTGTTTTACGTGACATCAACCTTTGATGAGAAAATGACATAAGAATTAATTTGACGTCAAAGAGACTAACTTGGAAATTTAGAAGAGAGAATGGCCTATAGCTAAAGCCAAGTCACGAGCACCGTACATTTTGTGTGTGCGCGCGCGCATGCTTTGATTTGCTTTGTCTTGTTGAATTTAACTTCTATTCACTTAAAGTTTTTACATGACTATGATATTGTAAATGATTGACATCAAAATTACACTGATATTATTTTAATAAACTAAAACATAAAACTTAAATCAGTTATCAAGAACTACCACATCTAATCCTGTTTAAAAACAAACATGAAAATCTCATACTAATGTACCAAAGGGACTCTGAAACAAATATTTTGATAAGTGTGTGTGTGTAAATATTTTGATTGTGTGTGTGTGTGTGTGTGTGTGTGTGTGTGTGTGTGTGTGTGTGTGTGTGTGTGTGTGTGTGTGTGTGTGTGTGTGTGTGTGTGTGTGTGTGTGTGTGTGTGTGTGTGTGTGTGTGTGTGTGTGTGTGTGTTTGTGTGTGTGTAAATATGAGACTATGAAGTAAATATTTTGATATATATGTGTGTGTGTGTGTGTGTGTGAGAGAGAGAGAGAGAGAGAGAGAGAGAGAGAGAGAGAGAGAGAGAGAGAGAGAGAGAGAGAGAGAGAGAGAGAGAGAGAGAGAGTATGTGTGTGTGTGTGTGTGTGTGCGCGCGTGTGCGTGTGATTTTGCTACATTTAATAAGACTTTTCTTTTAACCACCACAGAGCAAATGACAATAGTTGAATACGGACTTTACGCGTGTACATTTTCTGGAGCTAAACTGTCTTCTAACATGATCTAATACATACGTGCATCACATATGTTAAGACTGAAAACAATTAGGTGTGGTCTGGAGGGTCTGTGTGGCACAAAGAAAAAAAAGAATAAAAGGAAATCAATATACAAGCTAGAAGAATACTCTGCTTGTTGACACAAAAAAGAAGTGATGTTATGACCAACAGCCTACAGGTTTGTCAAAGATAGGCAGACATTTCATGAGCCAGTTAAGATCGAAATACACGTTGCTAGTTTTCGGTCTTTCCCCATGGCAACACAGTGATACTCTACTAATGATATCACTTGCCTATCGTTGTGCTGCCATGGGGAAAGAGTTGAAAATAGCAGCGTGTATTTCGACGTTTAGGTGTCTGTTCCTCTGGCAAAAAACTCTGGATGGCGCCCCCCTCTACTCCAGAAGTTAGTGCAGACATCCGCGTCCTGCCAATTTGCATAATTTTGGTGAACGATCTATATTGGAACAATTGGCTGTAATTAGTATCAACTGGCTAGAACTAGGATCTTGTCTTCAGCTGTGCGAATTTGATTACCCCAACCCCTATCCCTCCCCCCTCAAAAACAAAAACAGCTGTTTCACTGTTCCTCGATTCCTTTATCATTGCTATCCACAATCCATTATCTGGTTCGTTTTTGTTCTTTCAATCTTGAAGTTAATAATTAACCCTTTCATCGCCAATGTCGCCTCTTGGCACCACAATGACTTAACACCCATGTCACTAAAAGGCATCAAATGAGGGTCTGGTATCCAATGGCCTTATGTTCTGAATTTTGGGAGGTCCTAGTTTATGCACGTCACAGAAGAATCCCCAAATATTGCAGACATAATGTTTTTCTCTACCCAGGTAAGTTTAATGGAAAGTTTTAGCTGCACAATGGGTGGCGTTGAAAGGGATTTAAGCTTCTGTTCCATTCATTCACTTTATCCATAAACAGAAGGCAAGTGTTTTTACTTTTCACGACACAGGGAATGTATAATGGTGATATGAGGCACAACGCTCCCCTCCCTCCGTCCTCCCTTAGCAAGACATCCTTTCTCTGTTGTCTTTGAACCTACAGACATGTTGTATTGAATGTAAACGACAGAGGCCCAGCCACACTACAACATGTATCCTAACCGTTTACAATTTGAAAGAATTATTCGTAGGCAAGAGGGAATAAATGGAAAAAAGGTTTTGCCTTGTTGCCCGACCTTACCATAGAGATAAGGAGACGCCCAAGAGTTTAAGATAAGAGAAGATGTAGGGATATGGGTACATGACTGCTGTTTAGTCACTTTCAATCTCTGTACAACTCCGACCCTCGTTAACCTATCTGCGCGTTTGCTAATTTGTACTTCAGTAACTAACGGCGGTTTTGCATTTGATAGAGAAGATATTATGTACTCGTTTTAATAGTTGAAAGCAACTAAACATGGCGAGAGAATATACGGGCACGTACGCGCGCGCGCGCGCGCACGCACGCACGCACACACACACACACATACCATGGAAGGTCCCCCCAAAAGGCCAACCAATCCTTTTGGCTGCAGCACCAGAGCCAGTGCCAATGCTCCCTGGTTTGAAAGTCAAAGTCAAAGACTAAGCTGTACCATGATGTTCCGACAATTGTAGAAAATCATTTGATAAACAGCTCTCATTTTACCACTGGCCCCTACTGCAGACTGACGTCGACCAGTTATAAAAGCCGTTAGTAACAGATACTAAATTCCTTTTAGAGCATCAGATACATTCACGGCCTGCATCAGAACGACGACTCCCCCCTCCCCGTCCCCGGCAGGGGCAGGATTGTCAGTTAAAGCTGAGCAGAGGGGGGCACAGGCATAGGTGGATGGATCGTAGTAAATGTTACAAAACTTGTTATGATTGTTTAAAGAAACAAAACAATCAACAATAAAAATGTATGAATGAAAGGAAACATTATGTGAATCGAATAGAGTATTGAACATACAATATAGTCTTGTGAATATTCGACACGTTTCTGACCGCAGCTTGATAATGTATGTAAAGAGAAATGTGAGCATATCGTATCCCTTCAATTATCACTGCCCTGTTTGGACAAATTGACAATTTTAAATCTGAAGAAAGTTTTGATATTATTCTGCTCCTTGCCAACTACTTTATTTATTAGTCTAAGTATGGAGAACATCTACCTAATTTACGCGGCTTGTATCTTACCTTAAGGCCAGATACAGATTTCAAAAGTCCATTGCGTTCATGAACATCAAACAGATTACTGAGAAGTGGATGTTGTACATCCCATTGTTAGACATGTAATGTATTAATAATAAAGGTGAAAAGCAATACTATGCATGATGAGAAATCGGTTTAGTGAATCATCTGCCACTTGCAGTATTATCATTATTATTGATGCAGTTATTGTCGTCCTACGGATTGCTGTTTGCATTTTACACTAAGTATCGTTCATGCTTTGGATGTGTTGTAGCGCCATGTTCCTGCACAACGAATACATTATATGAATGAATAAATTAATTAATTAATGGGACAGTGCCAACACCCTCAGACGATGGGATGAAACATTGTGCCAAAGATGATGATACCAGAAACAGCGGGGTCAATGAGTTGATGCAACGTGTCAAGCCATTGCCAAAAAAGGGGGGATGATAAATGCGGAGAGAACAGCGCTTCTCTTGTTGGACGGGCGCTTCTAGCTCTTCCGCTGGCACTGGTCCAAAGTGGTTGCTGGCTTTCTTGATTATTAATATCCACTGGTTGGAAGGGGAGGATGAGGGAGCTTTGGGGGATTGGGAGGCAGAGAAATAACAGGGCGAGTAGATGGTCTTTCTGAAGAAAAGATATGAGTCGTTAGAGAAAGAAAAAAAACCTGGACAATCTTTACTTGTGTGCTTAAGGTCTCAATACACGTTAACATCTTTCACTCCTTCCCCGTGGCAACACAGTGTTAGCCATTCGTAAGCATTACTTGTATATCACGGTGTTGCCATGGGGAAAGGGTGAAAAATTTTCACGTGCACAGGAACCTTTAGAGAGGAACATCCATCAAAATCCAACATTTTAGTTATGATTTGTGGGAAGCTCAGAGAAGCAGAGAAGTAGAATGGCGGTGGGGAGTGTTACATGCAAACAGTATTCCTGGCAGCCTGTGGCCTATATAAATATGCATGACATCCCCGTTATGTAGAACAGTTAGGGCTTGTTGGACGCGCTGGGCCTAACTATTTCTTAGTTAGGCGCATAACGGCAGCATGAAGCATCTAAACTCATATGACAGGAAACTGTCTGGGCGAACGAAGAAGAAGAAGAAGAAGATTTAGACGAGTGGAGACACGAGCTACAGCACTCAGCTCTTATTTCTTGTCATGGCCAGAATCCATGGCGAGGCCTTATGACCCCACAGTGATGAATCAAGGGGGCAAAACTTCCACCAAAAGTGACACTGGCTAAACGGTGGTCAATAAGTTGCCATGGCGTGTCAAATGAAACGGGGATGGGATTGACGAGGAGATGGGAAGAAAGCTTTCTGTAGAAGAGAGGGGTGGAAGGCGCCGTACTATATATTTATTTGGGTCACAGCTTTTTATTTTATTTTTCAAAGGGAATTCAAAACGGACTGTTATTTTCCGAGCAATAGTAACTGACTATGAGTACATGCAAAAACAAAAACAAATAATTCCGGAGTTTTGTTTTCCATTGTCACTATTGATCCAAAATCAATTCAAAATAATGATTGTTAATTAATACTGAGTGAATAAGGATAGAAGAAAGACCATTTTGGGGGTGGTTGTTGGTGTTCATCCAGAATTAATTATGAATATTTAAAAAATGCTGCTGACTGGTTATATTAGGATAGCAAACAAAATATAGTTTACTGGATGACTTTAGGATTTTAGGTCAGCTGGCGTCAAGGAAGGTCCCCAAAGGTCAAGCAATCAACTATGAGCTGCAGCGTTAAGGGCCATTGCAAATGCCTCCCAGTTGCAGAGTCAAAGTCTTACTAACAAAAGAGCAAGCTTGTGCCATGTTTTTTTTTATTACTGTAGAAAATCGTTTTCTGTATACAGCTCTCTCTCTCTCTCTCGTTACTGCTGGTCCAGACTTGCAGCTACTGCTAACCAATGATAAAAACCATTTGAGTCACGTGTTCCGTATCGCTATGACACACCGGGATAAGCACGGTCACTGGGGTACCAAAAAAGCGTGTCAAACGACCACCAACAAGGGCTATAAATTCCGGTGTAAAGGGAAAACCGCTCTCTCTCTCTCTCTCTCTCTCTCTCTCTCTCTCTCTCTTATTTTGTTGTTCTTTTCTTTGTTGCATATTTATTACCCCCCTTTCACAGGGGCTAAAGGCTTTTCTGAGTACAATTTCCCGTGTTCTTGTGTTCCCGTGCTCTCTCTCTCTCTCTCTCTCTCTCTCTCTCTCTCTCTCTCTCTCTCTCTCTCTCTCTCTCTCTCTCTCTGTCTCTCTGAGTGTGTGTGTGTGTGTGTTTGCGCGCGCGCGTGCATGTGTGTGTGTCTGTGCCTGTGTACGTGTGCGTGTGTTTGTGGATATAACTTCCTCCGTTGGCGGTTATCCAAACTAGCATCCCACTTTTTTCTTGATTAATGTTCACAGGATCGAGGAACGTTAGGTGAGTGGGGGGAGGGGATTGGAGGTAAAGGAGAAATGTCTTTAACAATGATGAAATTCTGCTTAACGTCCTCCGGTCTGAAACAGACACATATGGGACATTAGTAGATATAAAGATGGTGGGAACGATCCTGGAGGCTATGCCCGGAGGCAGTGCAACACCAGGAAAGTCCCGGAGTTTTTTTAATAATACAGATGTATGGTTACAATAATACAATACAATAATATATGAAAGCAGAGAACAGAGTGACGGGAGAGTTATACCCCCACCACACCTACCTAGGCTACGTTGTCGTTACGTCCTCCACAGTCAAACAGAACGTGGCTGATCGGGGCATGGTCGTGGCGTGGCATACTGTAGTCGGGCGTAGCGTGGTAAGAGCGTGGTGGGGTCTTGGTAGGAACGTGAAGGGCGTGGTAGTCCTGCGTTCTGGCTGCGCGCATTTTGAACACGCTCAAAACACGTAGCAAGGACGTGCTAACAAAAAGAACCGTGGCGGGATCGTAGTGAAAACGGGGGCAACGTGGTGAGTGCGTGGACAGCCGAAATAGTGACACAGTACTGAGAACGTAGCGGCAGCGTAGGCCCCGCGCGCCAAGAGCGTGGCTCGATCTGACTTACACGTTTCCAGCTGCGGGTCTCCACTCCTCAGACCGTAACATTGAGGTCGCGTGGCTCGATCTGACTTACACGTTTCCAGCTGCGGGTCTCTACTCCTCAGACCGTAACATTGAGGTCTCGGTTCCAGTCACACTTGGGGAGGATTTCCACGTTCTGGCCACCTTCTTTTGGAATATAGCGCGTAGTGAGGACGTAGTGGGATTTTCATCATGTGTGACGGCTGCCTTAAAGACCCACCAGATCACGTGTCAAAATCACGGGTTTCACGTGTTTTCCCTCTTATAGCTGGTAAGAAATCTTGTTTTGACCAGGTCTCACTCCCATACAAATGCCCCCAAATTCAAACCGAAACATCATTTGAAAGAGCAGCCTCAATTTGAAGTTGGGGGAATTTGTATGTGGGTCACAGCTACCCAGAAAACCAAGGGACTTAATCGTGGTGGGTCAGTGTGTCTTTAAGTAGGTAGTGTGGCGGGAAGCCTTGGTCCTCTGAAGAAGGAATCAGGTGATCTCATCTGGTGAACTCATCTTTTGAAAATGGCTTAAAACGATGAACACACAGCCCCTGAAAAGGTTTTCTCTTCGTTTTCCTTGTACGTTTCTGATGCCGTAGTACGAAGATCTGAACAAGTTCAAAACTAAGTTATCTCTCTTGATTGAGCAATTCAATAAACAACGATAGACAACTCTCTAGTCCTAAAAGGCACACGGCTTCCTCTGTACGCCTTTCTGACACTGAGCTAGGTGAATAGGTACCGTAGGCGGTAATTTGTTTCGAACAAATTCTGTACTGTATGTGGTTATTTGTTTGATTAATTTGTTAATTAACATCAATCAATTGATTAATTAATCTATGCAGTTATTCTAATTATTTGTTTATTTTAAGAACTCAAGAACTGAGATCTCCTAACATGTTCAGGTAGGAAAAAACAACACAATTTGACAGTTACGTTTTGATTTAACATTGAGCAGTTTGATAACTGTCACTCGTTCGATCACACACGGCATTCTAAATATAACACGCAGATTAAATTCAACAAAATGTTTGCACTAAAACAAACCCAAACCTTCGTACACATACTAAGAAAGGAAATCATATTTGTTACGACAAAACAGTAAAATATTTGAACCATTATTTGCAAAGGAAGGTAGCCAGCTCGCCCAGTCTGATGTCTCTGCTACGTACGAGGAAGCCAAGACTCGTGGCAGGTTCAAAGCGGACTGGCTGCAGAGAAACAACGGCTACCAGACACACAAGGACCCAATTCGAACTTTGGAGAGAAGATATCAAATCACCATTTTTCGCCTGCGCACAGGGCACTGTGGCCTCCGTGCACACCTACGAAGGATTGGGGTCGCAGACCCATCTCTATGCCAGTGCGGACAAGCTGACCAGACCCCTTCCCATGTTCTCCACGACTGCCATCTGTATGACGGGATGCGACAACAGATCTGGCCTGGAGGGACGGACCTCATAACCAAACTCTGGGGAATGGCGGGTGACCTTCTCCAGACATCCATGTTTGCGGCAGCACTCGGTCTGAGGTTTTAATGCCTAGCCAGTTGAAGAAGAAGGAGAAAAGGAACCATTCGTACTATTCATATTTTCTTATTTTACTATTTTTACAAGAATGTAAAAAAGGAGATACATCTATGAACAAGGGCGTCGCCGAGCGGCAAACATGTCCGTCACCAGCAATGCCACGCACTTGCGACACCCCGTAGAGTGTCACATCCTGACACAAAATTGGAATGGATTCTGTCTTCTAGTTCACGAGATACAGCTTGAAGAAGAAACATATAGCGCAAAGAAGGAAATTTCGGTTTTCAAGGTCACACTTCAAGGTCAAGGTCAGCATGGTGATAATGTATGCTCGGATGTTTTCCTCTCTAGTCAAGTACAAATGTGGAAAATATGGCTTAAAACCCAATGTGTAGACCCCTACCACTTTCAAGGCCTACCGATCGCCCGGACCGTGACCTTGACCTTGATCGGTATGCCACCATCAGAACGGACATAAGCCAAAGTACCTTCATGCCAAATTTGAAGACTCTAACACTAACGGTGTGGGTGTTATGGCCCATGAAAGATGTTCGGTTTTCAAGGTCGTACGCCAAGGTCAAGGTCACGACGGCAAAATAGTTTACGCGGATGCCTTCCTCTCATGGTGACACACCAGCACACAAAATTTGACGTGATTCGGTCAACCCGTTCGAAAGATATCCTTGGGACAGACAGAAGGAGAAAAAATGACCCTCCGATTTTCAGGCTCCAGCGATCTTTTTGACCTTGACCTTGACCTTGATCGGTATGCCATCATCAAAACGGGCATAAGCCAAACCACCTTCATACCAAGTTTCAACATCCTATGTCGATCGGTGCCCGAGATATGGCTAAAAATAGAGATTCGGTTTTCAAGGTCGTACGTCAAGGTCAAGGTCACAACGGCAAAATGGTTTGCGTGGATCTCTTCCTATTAAGGTGGCACACCTTCACACAAAATTTGACGCGATTCGGTCAAGCGGTTCGGGAGTTATCCTTGGGAGAGACAGAAAAAACAACGAAAAAAAACAACAACAACAGACAAACCAGCCCATCGCAAAGTCCGATCACCTTCGGTGACGGACAAAAAAACCCATTACTTAAATACGTATGTAATTATCCCAACTCAGCAATTATTTTTACTTTCGCGTTTTACAACTCAAAAACCTGCATTCATTAAATCAATTTGTACTTAAAATCGAAGCCATTAAAAAAGAAAACGAGATAGTTCTTTCTACATAGGGACATTATGTCGATAATCGCACGTATTTTATTCCAGATCTTCAATGCCCTGTTCTTCCCTCAGGATATTATTTTTGCATGTACTCTTCGATTGACATTCATCAAGAAAGCCCCAGGCCCGTTAGGACAAGTGCCAAGGGACAGCCAGCCCTTAGTGAACGCACTGTCTTCTTTCCCCCAATTGATCATCAGTTGTATGCTCGTTAGACAACCCATGTCGTCTAACTGGCTGTATAATCAGTCATCTTTGATGGCATCTTTTTTATTCCATCATATGTTATTTGGTCAGAATGAAGAAATGGCCCAAATTGGAAAACATCAACAACTAAACAAACAAAACACAACGTAGAATAGGGATAATTATAAAAAATGGTCTGTCTTGCAGAAGACATCGTTTTTTTAATTACTTTTTATGGCTGTTTTATGCAGTAATTATATGGCACTTTATCTTGATAGAAATCAAATGAAAGTGTGCATACACATTAGCATTCGTAAAGCATTCACACACACACACACACACACACACACACACACACACACACACACACACACACACACACACACACACACACACACACACACACCCCTTTAGCTTAAAGACCCACCAGGTCACGTGTCAAAATCACGGGTGTCACGTGTTTTTCCTCTTTTAGCTGATAAGAAATCTTGTTTTGAACAGGCTTGACTCCCATACAAATGTCCCCAAATTGAAAACGAAACATCATTTTAAAGAGAAGCCTCAATTTGAAGTTGGGGACATATTGTATGTGGGTCACAGCTACCCAGAAAAAACCCAAGGGACTTAATCGTGGTGGGTCAGTATGTCTTTAAAGCTTTTGGAAATGCTATCATAATCTAACACCCGTTCATTCACCGTTTTCATCAGTGACGTCTTTCTGTCCAGCCACATCTCTGGTTGACGTTAGGGACGACAGTAAAGCGAGAGCTGTACGGTCATTATCATAATCTAACACCCGTTCATTCACCGTTTTCATCAGTGACGTCTTTCTGTCCAGCCACATCGCTGGTTGACGTTAGGGACGACAGTAAAGCGAGAGCTGGGCCGTCAGTTATTGTATTCCGGAAAATATAGAAAATCAAAGTACACTTGTGTCTTTTGTGAATCATTATGGATATGACAGAAAATCCATACATCCAGCAAAAGACATCACGCAGTAGGGATTCGCGCAGTAAGGTTTTCGCATAGTAGGGATTCGCGCAGTAGGTTTCGCGCAGTAGGGACCACACCTCGCAAGCTATGGGGTATTTGCGCTGGCTCCTAGTAATGCAGCCAGAGGGATGCGTCGGCCTTTGGGGACGTATCTTACAGCACTGACATCAGCAACAATAAACAACTAGCATGGGTCGCAGATTTAGATGTTAATTTGTTTTGAAAAGCAATTATTACGCAGTTACGTGCATGCCACCAGCAAGATAGAATGGAAAGCGATCTGACCAAATCAGGAAACCATTTCCCGCCTTCCACGGGTGGAAACGGGGCACCGGTGGAGGGGTAGTGGTGCTAATGGTTGTGGCGGTGGAGATGAAGAGAGGAGAAAGAAGATTGGCATGGGAGGAGGGGGTGTAACTGACTTGCTCTTTTGGACCATTGATGTTTTGCAGAATCATTTATAAGTTCATCACCATTAGCGCTCTGTGGGAACAAAGCGTCAAATGTTTTCTCGTCCATTTCTGTGTGTGCTTCATTTCGTCAGTCTAATACCTACACACTCCATTCTTGCTTTGGCTAAGTTGTAGTTTGGACACCCCCCATCAAATTGTCGAATTGAAAACTTTCACTGAGAAGTAACAATCTGCCGTTGTCAAGAATGGGTTAGGATATGCCTAGGGTTATTGTCATGAAAGGGAAAGAACCAGACTTTGAGATTGACAGTCGTAGACTTGAGATGGTGTCTAAGCTACAACGTCGCCCTTGTCTTGATACTAAGCTGTTCATTAACACTCAAACTTACTTACTTAGACTTAGGTGCTTCCTGGTTGATTGATGCATGAGGCAGTCAAGGCTTTTACCTCCACAGCCGGGTCCTCAGCCAGCTTGTCCATGTCGCTCCAGCCTCTACTAACAAGCTTCAGGTCCCTCTCCAATGTCTGTTTCCACTTCATCATGTCCATGTCGCTCCAGCCTCTACTGACAAGCTTCAGGTCGCTCTCCACTGTCTGTTTCCACTTCATGTCGATGTCACTCCAGCCTCTACGGACAAGCTTCAGGTCCCTCTCAATGTCTGTTTCCAGTTCATCATGTCAATATCGCTCCAGCCTCTACTGACAGGCCTCTACTGACAAGCCTCTACTGACAAGCCTCTAATGACAAGCTTCAGGTCCCTATCCACTGTCTGTTTCAAGTTCATCATGTCCATGTCGCTCCAGCCTCTACTGACAAGCTTCAGGTCCTTCTCCACTGTCTGTTTCCACTTCATCTAGGGCCGCCCTCGTCTTCTCTGTCCTGCTGTCGTCCATCTGATGATACAATAGAGTTTGATTGTGCCAGGGTTTGTTGAGGACATAGTGTATAGTGTGCTGTCGTCCATCTGATGTTATAAGAGAGTTTGATTGTGCCAGGGTTCGTTGAGGACATAGTGTACAGTGTGCTGTCGTCCATCTGATGTTATAAGAGAGTTTGATTGTGCCAGGGTTTGTTGAGGGCATAGTGTACAGTGTGCTGTCGTCCATCTGATGTTATAAGAGAGTTTGATTGTGCCAGGGTTTGTTGAGGGCATAGTGTATAGTGTGCTGTCGTCCATCTGATGTTATAAGAGAGTTTGATTGTGCCAGGGTTCGTTGAGGACATAGTGTACAGTGTGCTGTCGTCCATCTGATGTTATAAGAGAGTTTGATTGTGCCAGGGCTTGTTGAGGACATAGTGTACAGTGTGCTGTCGTCCATCTGATGTTATAAGAGAGTTTGATTGTGCCAGGGATTGTTGAGGGCATAGTGTACAGTGTGCTGTCGTCCATCTGATGTTATAAGAGAGTTTGATTGTGCCAGGGATTGTTGAGGGCATAGTGTACAGTGTGCTGTCGTCCATCTGATGTTATAAGAGAGTTTGATTGTGCCAGGGATTGTTGAGGGCATAGTGTACAGTGTGCTGTCGTCCATCTGATGTTATAAGAGAGTTTGATTGTGCCAGAGTTTGTTGATGGCATAGTGTATAGTGTGCTGTCGTCCATCTGATGTTATAAGAGAGTTTGATTGTGCCAGGGATTGTTGAGGGCATAGTGTACAGTGTGCTGTCGTCCATCTGATGTTATAAGAGAGTTTGATTGTGCCAGGGATTGTTGAGGGCATAGTGTACAGTGTGCTGTCGTCCATCTGATGTTATAAGAGAGTTTGATTGTGCCAGAGTTTGTTGATGGCATAGTGTATAGTGTGCTGTCGTCCATCTGATGTTATAAGAGAGTTTGATTGTGCCAGGGTTTGATGAGGGCATAGTGTACAGTGTGCTTTCGTCCATCTGATGTTATAAGAGAGTTTGATTGTGCCAGGGTTTGTTGAGGACATAGTGTACAGTGTGCTGTCGTCCATCTGATGTTATAAGAGAGTTTGATTGTGCCAGGGTTTGTTGAGGACATAGTGTATAGTGTGCTGTCGTCCATCTGATGTTATAAGAGAGTTTGATTGTGCCAGGGTTTGTTGAGGACATAGTGTATAGTGTGCTGTCTCATTTGATAAAGGTAATTTAACAATTTACACTACAATGCTCACAGAAATAAAATATAAACCAGCCCTTTGATGTATTCCTCTCCTCGTGGGAATTCGTCCATCCTTTTCTGTTTTAAACGTTTTCACACCAGAAACATTAATTATTAACACATATTAGTGTATACGATTTGCTCACGCATCAAATTTTACCTTAACCTTTAGACAATGACTTGTTCAACTCTACCAAAGTAATGATAACGTTAGGCCTGTTGCTTCTGATATGGCAACAATATAGTATTAGCTGAATTTGGCAAATACAGGGGTTACTTTGCACTTTCGGTTCGAGTAAAGCCCTTTTGCATGAAGTTATATCCATATGTGAAGATTACATTTCATTTAGTAGAGGCAAGCTTCCCAACTCATTATTTCAAGATGGCCACCAAGATGTAGTCACCTAACAGGCTTTATATTTTGAAGTACTACAAACAAAATTATATATTCTGTGTCTAAAACAGGGTTTCTGAGATCAAGCTTTTTAATTCATTTGATTGATTGACAAAGGCACTATGGGGCTAACAAAGACGTCACAATAACTGAGGAATGACTGTGATGTTGCAATCGATCAAATATAAAAAAATCCTAACATTTGTTGACAAAAAAAATCAAAAGTTTAACCATCGCCATCTTGTCTCATACAGCAAAACAACCTCCAAGAACACTTACAAAGCCCTCCTGGAACAATTGACGATCTGGTGTGCAACTGGAGGTAATGTAGCTTGTTTGTGTCTTAACAGAGCGCCCCATAACGTTAGCACTTAGGCAACGTTGTGCACACTGGTGCCATCGACTGTTAACTTGATTGATCGGTTAGCGGAAGGGTCTGGGAGGGAAAGCTTGTCTGGGTGGTGTTTACTCACCCTCCTGGATTAGTGAATTGGTATTGTGGAACACCCCCCTTCCCCACCCCCCTTTGCACCCCTGTCTATGTCTCTCTTTCGCTCTCTGTCTCTGTGTGTCTCCGTCACTTTGTGCCTGTCTGTCTGCCTCTCCGTCCACACCCTTGCACCTCTGTCTTTGTGTATCACTCTCTCTCTCTCTTTTGTGCGCGCATACCTCTCTCAGTCTGTCTTTCTGACTGTATGTATGTCTGCCTCTCTCTGTGTCCTACAGACATATAGAGATGGTTAGGTTACGAAAAGGACAACCTAAAAAACGGAATGAAATCTATGTCTTAATTAATTGCCTAAGAGAGAGAGAGAGAGAGAGAGAGAGAGAGAGAGAGGAGAGAGAGAGAGAGAGAGAGAGAGAGAGAGAGAGAGAGAGAGAGAGGACAGGCAGGCAGACAGGCAGACAGACAGACAGATGGACAGACAGACTAACAAATATACAGGCACTAGACAGACAAGCAGACAGACGAACAAACCAACAGAGGGAGAGACAGGGGTGTTTATTGAATTGAAGAAGCAGCCAAGCAAGAAGAGACTTCTGACGACATTGACAGCCAGTTGTTCAAACAGGGAACAATTCAGACAACTGTCTCTCATCTTGCTGTTGGCCCCAACTGCAGACTGATCTCAGTCTACAAGGTGTAAAGGGGATGGAAGGGGAGGGGAGTTGAGATAAATATGTGCACAGGGCGCGAGCGTGTGTGTGTGTTTGTGTGTGTGCATGCTTGCATACATGCGTGTGTGTGTGTGTGTGTCAAAGTCAAAGTCAAAGTCAAAATTTTTATTTTCAGATGGAACATTGAATAAGCAATAATGGTTTGCTTTTTTTACATCAAGCCATCACAACAGTTAAAGAAGGAAATAAACATGAGAACACCCCCACCACCGCCACCCACACCCACACACAGACACAAACCAAACCAAAACAAACAACAACAAAGACATGCAAGCACACACCCGAGTACTCGTATACACTCTCTCTCTCTCTCTCTCTCTCTCTCTCTCTCTCTCTCTCTCTCTCTCTCTCTCTCTCTCTCTCTCTCTCTCTCTCTCTGTGTGTGTGCGTGTGCGTGTGCGTGCGTACGCTCGCGCATATAATATTATGTGTGTATGCACACAGAAGTGTATGCGTCTGCATGCATTACATCTTCGTACCCACGAATTCATGCGGGCATGCGTAACCATGATTTTTTTAATCCTATTTCCAGTGTTATCAAAATCCTTTCCTCATAAAATACGGGATCAAGCGTTCTTCATCTAAGCAAGCCCATCGCAATATCCTATCATACCTTTTTTATGTTTGTCAATAATGCTCGTGTCCATCTGCACACCCTCCATTCATGCATTCTCTTTGGTGCAAACCGTTTATCGCCAATTCCGGTATGGATCAAATATAGTAGCATAGGCTATCTGAAGCAGCGACCGAGGAATCAATTCTGCTGACGTAATGTCACTAACGAAGGTTTGTAGCCAACGGGGAAAGTTTATTTGACTAAGTGTTTGCGCTCGAATGAAGCACTTGTTGTCGAAGAAACGACTTCCCATAGGCAACGACATTGGAAGGCAAACTGTTATTTAAAAAAGAAGGAGAAGAGAAACAGAAAAAACAAGAACGAAAATATCGCATAACAGAATTGAGGCAATATTTATAATAGAATTGAAGCAATAAATAGAATTGAAAACGATCTATCAATGATCGGACGACTTGCTTCTTTCTTTCTGTATTTGTCACACATAAAACATGCGCGCGCGCGCACACACGCACCCACCCACGCACGCACGCACACACACACGCACACACACAGAGAGGCATACACACACACCACACACACAAACACACACGCAGAGACAGACAGACACACAGACAGACAGACACACAGACACACAGACACACAGACACACACACACACACACACACACACACACACACACACACACACACACAGAGAATGGCATGAATTGACTTGGTAATGAACGAACGAGACATACAAACAGACAGACAGACAGACAGACAGACACACAGACAGACACACACACACACACACACACACACACACACACACACACACACACACACACACACACACACACACACACACACACACAGAATGGCATGAATTGACTTGGTAATGAACGAACGAGACATACAAACAGACAGACAGACAGACAGACACACAGACACACAGACACACACACACACACACAAACACACACACACTTCTGTCCGTCAAACGGGGACCAGTCTATCGACATATATCACTTCCTTTTGTCAAACAAAAGGCAAAATCTATTTTTGGGGCGCATTGGCGAGAGGGAGCGAAACAGAGAGAAATAGCGTTTCGCGTTGCTAAGAAACGGTCTCTAAGTGGAACGACACCTGGTGTCAAGTGCGAAGGATGATAACTCTGCCTAAACAGCCCGTTTGCAAACAGAACCGATGCAGTCACTCGACAATCCTTGAACCGTTGTGATCTCAAACGGGTCGATCCCTATACAGACTTGGCAGCAAACAATTTGGGAACCATAGAGAAAGAGAATGAACGGAGGGTGTGCAAATTGACTCGCCATCATTGACACTCGCTAACAAGCACCAGGGTGGGTACATGATTGTAATCGATCAAAAAGCAGTTTGGTTGGGCAATATTGCCATCGACGAAGAAGATAAGGCCTTTGCTTTAATCAGTTGCACAGAATATTTAGATACATTGTTTTTATCTGAATTTGACCAACAGCTAAAGTTATAGACTGCTGATCTAATGATAGTATACGAAAATACAAACTATATGTATATTTCCTGTATCTCATCTTAAAGAAAAAATGACGCATGCATCTTTCCTCTCTCTCATCTTCTAAAATAGGATAAACGCAGTTTGAACACACACGAACACACACGCACACGCACACGCACGCACGCACGCACGCACGCACACACACACACACACACACACACACACACACACACACACACACACACACACACACACACACACACACACACACTCACACACACACAGACACACACACACACATACACACACACACACACACACACACACACACACACACACACACACACAGAGGCTACGCACGCGCACGCACACAGACACGCGCACTGCTGTAACAAACTGCCATTTTGATGATCTTTAGGAACCAACCAGTAAGCAATAACAACACACCTGCAAGCAAGCACTGCGACACTGAGTGAGATTTACAAATCTTTTAACTAAAGGTACACTTTGGTATGTTGTGGAATAAAAACCTTCAGTGCAAGCGAATTGTGGTTTAAATCCAAAGGAACAAGTCACTTGTACTGAACGTGTACATCTAGTCATTGTTCCTATCTTCTTTGACATTTTTAAACATGAAATTCATTTGTATGCAATGAAGAGATGTATTAGCCTGGCGTGAAGTCAGCCATATAACGGAAGAAAATGAAGTAACGAAGTATTTTTTAAAAGTTGTTGAAACGTGTCAGTTTCTTGTAGGTTACTCTACTTTACATGACAAAATACATTAGATTACAGAGAATGCAACTGCAAGACCCTTTATAAAAACAGTAACAAAAGAAACAAACACAAAGACCTGAATTGAATTGTGAGTCAATTATTTTTTAAAGTCGATTCTCATAACTTAGTATTGTTCGATTACTTTGTTTACCTGTTTTTTCTCTCCAAAAGTTGCGCTATTATCATTTCTCATTCCTCCCCCCCCCTTTGCTACACGTTAGCTCCCGTCAATTTTTTAAAATGAGATGCAGCCTATTGCTTGTTTCAAACATATGTGTTGTGTACGTTTGATAGGCCTTGGCTTGTCTCAATTTATGTTGCAGCAAATGTGTGTGTCAAAAAAACATCTATTTCAAAAAATTGAATTTTGCAGACAGCAGAAAATGCCTACCTATCGGTGCAAAGCCATTGAGATCATTAGGTCGTTTCAGAAGGTGAGAATATTGTATTTAATCAGAAAGGCATTATGAGCATTTTCGACCTAAATTTGACAAACACTATTCTTCACGCGACAATCACATCAAAGCTTCTCCCTGCTTCTCCCACAACGGACCACCTTGAGGAACTCCTCTAGCCTCGGGAAGCCTAGCTACCAATGTGGTACATACCAGGCAGCAGGACGTATCCCCCCTCTTGCCGACTTTTAACTGTCTTGAGAGTTTTACGTGCGTAAAAGCGCACAGGTCAGACTTGCTTTAAGTCCCCATCCGAAGGACTCGGCGTTCAGTTCGATTTCCCGCCGAACTGGACAAGAAAGGACGAGGCCCGGATCCCATTTCGAACCCGAGTCAGTCGTGCAATGAATTGGCAGGCGAGCGCCTTCAACCTGCCACCTTCCATCCCAGGGTAGCGTCGCACACAAACACTTGACACTTTAACTCCAACTCCTTTCCTGTATCTACCCCCCCCCCCCTCCCTCTTCTCTCACCCTGCACGTGCCCCCTCTCCATTTCTAGAACTAATCCCGGAAGGTGACTGAACACTGTGGAGGCAAAACGTCCCTTTCTAAATCCCGCCACTGTCTGATCGATTAGCATAACAATATTAAATCGATGCCATAGGTTGGAATCCAGTGTTCGTTTCACAAGGGCTAACGTTACGTTGCGCTCGGTCAAATCGGCAAAAACGGTCTAAGAAACACCCTTCGTTTGCCGATAGTTCGCGTGGCGTTTTGTTCTTGCCAAACACTGAGCAAGCGGCGAACTATCCGGAACTAGTAGGGGGTGAATACATGTCTTGTCGTTGATTGGTCGATTAAAGTTTGCTTAGAACAATTTTTTTGGACCAATCAAACAATTCAAGAGCTTGTAATATTCTTCTGCATACGTTTTCTAGAGTGTTTCTTAGGCCCCCTTTTGGCGTAAGCGTTATTCGCGCGGCGACCGTTATCTAGAGAAACATGACCCATGAGTAAGTGTTCCACCCTGACAGGCAGCTTGGTCACGAGCTCTGATATTTTTCACTGTAGTGTTGTACCTAGATTGTCTATTGTTGTAAAAAGTGTACAAGTGTAGCATGATGGAGTGGTGCGTGTATTGGTGTTTGTTTTGTGCAGTTCTTCCGCCTGATTTGCTAGTTATTTGGACTGCTTTTTTTGTTTCAACTGTCCAACTCTCATGCTAACCAAGAAACGCCATTCCCCTACCAGCCTGCTTGCCAACATGAGGAACCCATTTCTTCCATCCCCTATCCTCCTCACCCCTCCTCTCCCCCATTATTGTACGGGCCTCTCCCTCCACTTGTTGACTCTACTCCATCCAGTCAAACCACCCCTCACCACTCCACCACCGCGCCTCTTTCTCGAATCTCCTACAGTCGAGAACAACTGCTGTCTGCTGCCCCAGCACCACTGGACCCCTCTGTAATAGAGGCCATCAAAGGAGTGGGAATTGGATATCATCTTCCTCGCATCCGCAAGCACCGTGGTGGCCGGTGGAAACAGAGAAAGATCAGCACAGTGTGTGGAAACAGACCTGATTCGGCCACCACTAAGCTGCCAACGCCTGACATCAACCAACACTGGGTCGGTCCACACGCCTTGCATGTCTACCCACCACCTTCCTCTCACTGCCATCCTGTGGAACAATCCCTGAACTCTACAAATACTAACTGTACAACCAAGCGTTTCCCTGACAACCTGATACGCATTCCAACTACCCATGGGCCCTCCAGCACAACACAACGTAACGATTCCAACGGTCTACAACTGGCCCTCTTTAACGCAAGATCTGTCAGCGACCCATTGAAACGAGCAGAGATCCGCTGTTTCATTACGGACAACGACTGTGATGTATTCGTAATAACAGAATCCTGGCTTCAAAAACAAGGCGATGAAGCAAAGTGTGCTGACCTGACACCATCTGGCTACACACTCTCTTCCTTCCCCCGCCCTTCACGCGGTGGGGGGATTGCGCTCATCTCTAAGAACTCTCTGGCCAAGCATCTTTCCACCTCCTTTGCCTTTCCCTTCAAACAACCAAGCTTCGAAGCAGTTCGCGTTACCCTGGCAACGTCATCTTCTCCTGTCCACTTCATCTGCGTGTACCGACCTCCACCAAGCCACAAAAATAAACTGACTGATGCTATCTATGTTTCTCAGTGAATTCCCTGACCTTTATGAGTACTGTAATAACCTTTCTGGAAAGTGTATTATACTAGGAGACATTAATGTTCATTTTGATACTCAGCACAGCCCCGTAACTGCTAAGACGATCAATGCTTTGGATATGTTTCATTTTAGTCAATCTGTTACCGAGCCAACTCATGAACGTGGCCACATTCTGGACTGGGTAATTTATAAACCTGATGATGATTTGCTATGCTCTACTCATGTCACTCCATCTCTTGCTTCTGACCAATTCTGTATTGTTTGTGAACTATGTTTGTCTGTCCCGTCTGACACCCCATCGTACAGACAGTCTCGTAATGTACGCAGCATGGACAGATCAGCATTTCAAGCAGAGTCGCGCGCGACTATCTGCCCTGAATCATGCCCCACGGTCAACGAACTTAACAGCGCTCTCACTCGCGTTATCGACACACACGCGCCTTTACGTCACCACCAAGAGCGTGCCGATAGACTAGAGCAGTGGTATGCTTTAGTTAGTACTGAACTGAACTCGGCAAAGTCAGAAAAGCGTGTAGCTGAAAGAGCGTGGCTTAGGACCCCCCTTACCGTTACGAAACAAATCTTCAACGCTGCGAAACGAAAAATAGCGAACATAGTGTTTACAGCAAGATCCTCCTTTTACACTGACCAAATAAACAATGCAGTGACCTCTAGCCGATTGTTTTCTATCTGCAGCAAACTACTTGGTTGCAGTCCCTCCACTGGCTCCCGGTTCAGAGTCGCATTGACTATAAGCTGGCTTCCATCTGTTTCTCTTCTGTCTCTGGTACTGGACCACAATATCTTTCTGACATTCTACACATCTACACCCCATCCCGTCAACTTCGTTCTTCTGCTGACACTCGTCTCTTCCGTGTTCCTTCTGTCAGAACAAAGTCCTTCGGTCAACGTTCTTTCTCCTTTCAGGGACCAACTGTCTGGAATACACTTCCCATCAATATCAGATACTTACCTTCAACTTCTTCCTTCAACTCTGCTGTGAAGACACACTTTTTTCAACGATCATAATTCTTCCCCCACCAATCCGCTCCTCTCCACCCCCTTGTACTCAGTTTCCGTGAAATGATGAAGTGGCTGGCACATGGCGTGCTCGCGCGCGCGCGCGCGTGTTTGTGTGTGTGTGTGTGTGCGTGTGTGTGCGTGTGCGTGTGCGTGCGCGTGCGCGCGCGCGTGTGTATGTGTGTGTGTGTGTGTGTGTGTGTGTGTGTGTGTGTGTGTGTTTCTGTAAGTTGTGTACCTTTTTCAAGATATGCGTTTTTGTTCATTTGTATATATATACTTTTCTATATTCTACTCATGTAAAATTTATGTATGTTCGTCATGTTCTGATTGTATAAGATAATTATATTCTATGTTGTATTTGTATTAACTATGTAAAGCGCTTAGAGCCCTAAATCAGAGAATAGGCGCTATATAAATAATCATTATTATTATTATTATAAAAGCACCCCTCTCCCTACCACCTACCCTGTCAGTGACCTTCCAGATGTCTTTAACGACTACTTGTTCAGAAAATCCAGCTGATCAGAAACGAACTTGATCAGGCTTCTTCTACACCTAGGCCTACCACCCAGTTTGACCAAATAGGAACAACATCCACGTTCTTGGAATTTCAGCCAGTTACTGCCTTTGAATTGAAGAAGATCATTCTAAAAGCAAAACCCACTTCCTGTCCTCTTGACCCTATACCGACGCCACTTTTCATAGAATATCTTGATGAACTACTCCCTACTCTCACCCATATTGTCAACAACTCTCTAACATCTGGCTCCTTTCCATCTGTGTTCAAAACTGCCATTGTCAAACCACTTCTAAAGAAATCATCCCTTGACCCAAACACTCTAAAGAACTATAGGCCTGTATCCAACCTCTCTTTCATATCGAAAATCATTGAGAAATTAGTTCTTCATCAACTCCTAGGCTATCTCAATGAACATCAACTCATCAGTCGTTCACAATCAGCGTACAGGCCATTTAACAGCACTGAAACTGCACTGTTGAAGGTAACTAATGGCATTCTCTTAGCTCTTGACTCTGGTGACGCATCTATATTAACTCTTTTGGATCTTTCAGCTGCTTTTTATACTATTGACCACCATGCACTCCTTAAGAGGCTTCAAATCACCTATGGGATATCAGGCACTGCTCTGTCATGGTTCTCGTCTTACCTCTCTGGTCGAACTCAGTCTGTCTCCATCAATGACTCATCTTCTGCAATGGTTGGCCTCACATGTGGGGTTCCTCAAGGCTCAGTACTTGGACCAGTCCTCTTCATCATGTATACTAAACCTCTGTCCGAGTTGATCACTTCTCATTCAGTTGATTCTCAGTCTTTTGCTGATGATACACAACTCCACAAGCCTGTATCCCCATCTACCATTCTTCCTTCTATATCTTCACTGGAATTCTGCATTCGCAACATCAAATCATGGATGCTACAAAACAAACTGAAACTGAATGACGACAAAACGGAGGCCTTGTTCATCCACTCTCCATCTAGACAACTTTCGTACCCAAAGCCTGATTCCATCTCTGTCTGTGACACTCAAATACCCTTTTCTCCTTCTGCTAGAAATCTTGGCTTCCACATCTCTCATTATATGAGTGTTGACTCACAAGTTCAAACTATCTGTCGGTCAGCATACTGTGAGCTGCGTCGCATTGGTATGATTCGCCATCTCCTGCCTATAGATACTGCTAAGATACTAGTCTGCGCTTTTGTTTTCTCTAAATTAGATTATTGTAATTCACTCTTGTATGGCTGCCCCCAACACCTCATTGACAAGCTTAAAAAAGTCCAGAACTCTGCTGCCAGACTTGTCCTCAATGTCTCTAAGTATCATCATGTTCAACCACTCCTGATATCCCTCCATTAGCTTCCCATCAAAGCACGTATTGACTACAAAATTTCCACTCTATGTCATTCTTATTTTTCTGGAAATGCCCCTAGCTACATCTTTGACATGCTTTCTGTCTATACTCCATCAAGGCAATTGCGGTCATCTTCAGATTCCAAAATTCTCTGTGTTCCTAGTACACGAACAAAAATGATTAGTGAGCGCTCCTTTTCCTTTTCGGCCCCATCAGTTTCGAACTCCTTACCACGCGAAATTCGCCATATCCAGTCCTTGCAACGTTTCAAATCAGCTCTCAAGACCCACCTATTCAAGCTACATCACAACCTTTAGGCCACATTACTTATCGACTCTATTCTCACATACACCCTCCCCTCCCCCCTCCCCCCATATTAGTTTCACTGTGTGTTGACTGCAATGTCTACGTCAGCATTGTTGCGAGAGAGTCAGAGAGAGAGAGAGAGAGAGAGAGAGAGAGAGAGAGAGAGAGAGAGAGAGAGAGAGAGAGAGAGAGAGTGTGTGTGTGTGTTGATGCTTTCTTCAACTGATTGTATTTTGTATTGTGTTCTTGGGTGGGGTGAGTGGTGGTGATGGTAACGGTGTGTGTGTGTGTGTGAGAGCGCGTGTGTGTGTGTGAATATGTGTGTGCCTGCGTGTATGTGTGGGTGGGGGGGGGGGGTGTGTGTATACATGCCTATTTTGTATGTGTGTGAGCGATTAGTTTTCGTTTTTGTTTTTGAATTTCTTGCTTTTAATTTTTGTTGTTGTTAAGCGCATAGAGCTCCACATTTGGTGGAGGAGTGCGCTATATAAATGAATCACTATTATTATTATTATTATTATTATTATGACAGGCCTGGACAAAGTTCACAGAAACAAAGCAGGTTCAAGGTCGAGATCTCACGTGATCGCCCTTTACGCACAATGATGTAAAAAGGCTGCGTCGCAACGTTTTGTGGCGTTTCAACAATAACAAGATGGGTTTTGTTTAGCATGTCTTGTGCGATTTTAAAAGATTTTTTTGGCACAGCCTTATATTCATGGGTTGAATATTATTATTTTCTTTATAATAACGACGGAAAGTGACCACTGACTGATAACTCATCATCGCGTGTCTGCTACCAAGGGCGTGTAATCGTGAGCACGTCTTAGACAGTCAACACGGGTAATAGCATGTAAGTTAGGCCAAACAGCCAATCGATTTTGGAGTTTAGTCTCATTTACGTACTACTACCCGTGTTGACTGTATAAGACGCAATCATGATTACACGCCCAGGCTGGACCCCAGGAGGCC
>CM065698.1:15938909-15943909 GCA_017654935.2 Phymorhynchus buccinoides | reverse complement strand
TCTCCGCCTTTCGCTCTGCCCTTAAAACTCACTTGTTTCGGACATATTATGATTGATTAGTGTTTGTGAGTGAGGTGGTGGTGGGGGTCCGTTTCATGGCAGAAATCTTGTAAAATATTTTGTAGAATGTCTACGTCTTGTAAACTTTAAATGCTTGTAAATGAGTTAAAAGGGTATTTTTGATCTTGCAAAATTTGTCTGTTATAATTAGTCATGTAACTGGTATGTCGATGGCAGTATTATTTTATTTCAAGTTGCATATTGTATCAAAATTTGATTGAGAACGTAAATGTGGTCTATGTTTCTTCTTAGAATTTTCATATTGTAACTATTTTACTCTTGTATTATTAATTGTGTGTGTGTGTGTGTGTGCGTGTGTATGTGTGCGTGCGTGCGTTCATGTGTGTGTGTGTGTGTGTGTGTGTGTGTGTGTGTGTGTGTGTGTGTGTGTGTGTGTGTGTGTGTGTGTGTGTGTGTGTGTGTGTGTGTGTGTGTTTGTGCATGTATGTGTGTGTGCCTGCATGCATGCAGGCGTGAGTACGTGCGTGCGTGCGTGCGTGTGTGTGTGTGTGTGTGTGTGTGTGTGTGTGTGTGTGTGTGTGTGTGTGTGTGTGTGTGTGTGTGTGTGTGTGTGTGTGTGTGTGTGTGTGTGTGTGTGTGTGTGTGTGTGTGTGAGAGAGAGAAAACGAAAAAAAAAAAAAAACGACATTTTTTTTAAACCAGGGAAACATGAGATAAGCATTACAATGCTTTTTTCCACTCAGCCCTGGGTATATATATATATATATAGCAAAATTTGATAAAAACATTTTTGTCCAAATGTCTTAAAAGAATAAAACAAATATTAAAAATGTCTTTATAATCGAACATCAGAAACAAGACCAGTTACAAGAACTTGGAATCTTGATCTATGTTCTAAAAGACATAGAGTGCTAGTTTGGCTTTTCCTCCTTTTTTAAGGGAGGCAGACAGAGCCCAGTCCACGACAGCTGTTTCGATCCTGTGAGGATCTCGTCAGGTGAACACGGCATTGGGATCTACCCAAGTCATGTGGAATTTGTTACCTCAACACCAAGGTCCTTCCACAGTGGGAAGGGTTTCCCCTGTTGTATATTAGCAGCAATTCCAAAAAACCAAACCAGCACTCAGATAAAAAAAAAATAGAAATAAGAATCTTACGTAAAGTGCCAATCTAGCACTCTATGTCTTTTAGAACATAGATCAAGATTCCAAGTTCTTGTAACTGGTCTTGTTTCTGATGTTCGATTATAAAGACATTTTTAATAAAATAAAAAGTTTTTTAAAGACATTTGGACAAAAAAGTTTTTATCAAATTTTACTAGATAAGCATTTCAAATGCTCCAACTTTCA
Source organism: Phymorhynchus buccinoides (assembly GCA_017654935.2). Classification (NCBI taxonomy): domain Eukaryota; kingdom Metazoa; phylum Mollusca; class Gastropoda; order Neogastropoda; family Raphitomidae; genus Phymorhynchus; species Phymorhynchus buccinoides. Next base: position 15,942,538 of record CM065698.1, on the reverse strand, counting down.
AGTCCTTTAGATCAGAGGCACGGTGCACAGCAGTATACTGAGATTTCATTTCAAATCTATGCATATATATATACGTTTTCTTAGACCAGTGTAATTTAGTTTTGTTTCTTTGTATGGCATTTGTGTCCGTTGTGCTTAACAACCCAACTTAATCTTTGAGCAAATGCTTTGGTAAATATATGAGCGCTAATTATCTTTTTATGTATTAAAACAAAGTCTTTGCCATTTATAAGTGAACTTCTCGCATATACATAAGATATTCACGTCTTTTATAACGCTCCTCCAATGCCTCTTCCTTTTTTAATTTTTTAATTTTTAATAAACGTTTTTGGTTTGCTGTTCGGTTGTTTTCTTCATTTTCCCCCCACTTACTATTCTTTGTGTGTGTATTGAATGATTTATTCCCTGCTTAATTTATTTATTGCTCATCTGTCTGTCTTTATCAAGTTAAAGAAAAGGAATGGATGTATGCTAAATTGTAAATTGCATGTATATGTTTGGTTATGTTTGATTCATTCATTCATTAAATAAAAGTTTGAAAACCCCCAAAATCAAAGCAAAACAAACAAATAATAAAAGAAAAAACACACACACACAGATACAAACAAAAACATCTGAATTGCATTGTGAGTCAATTTAGAGTCCCTTCTCATAACTTAGTATGATTGTTTGATTACATTGTTTACCTGCTTTTTTCTCCAAAAGTTGCGCTTATCATCATTTCTCATTTTCTTCCCCTTTGTCACACGTGTATGTCTTTAACTCACAACAGTTGTGAAAAATGAGATGCAGTCTATTGCTTGTTTCAAACATATGTTTTGTGTACGTTTCATAAGCCTTGACTTGTCTCAATTTATGTTGCAGCAAATGTGTGTGTCAATACAACATCAGTTTAAAAAACTTGAATTTTGTATACAGCAGAAAATGCCTACCTATCGGTGCAAAGCCATTGAGATCATTAGGTGGTTTCAGAAGGTGAGAATATTGTATTTAATCAGAAAAGCATTATGAGCATTTTCGACCTAAATTTCACAAACACTATTCTTCACGCGACAATCACATCAAAGCTTCTCCCTGCTTCTCCCACAATGGACCACCTTGAGGAACTCCTCCCTGAATTTTCTCCCTGTCAAGCAGTACAGGTAGAAATTGACTGCACTGTTGAGGTCACACAACAGGAAAGCGGAGTAGGAAAAGAAAAATACTTCGGCTTCTTCTTCAACACTACTGATCTCGTTAGTCTCTCGGGAAAATAACGACAGGATAACATCGACGGACACGGGTAAGGTCAGGACGACGAAGGTCAAGGACACTACAATGACGGTCAGGATCACGGAGTTGGCCGCCTTTTCGCGCGCCACGATCTGATTGGTCGTTGTTCCTTGGGTCAGTTTCTGGCGAGTGTCTTTGACGGACGCTAATAACTTCCACACCAAAACGGCGTTACCAGCAACCATGAAAACAAAGGGCAGCAAAGAGTAGATCCCTAGTTCCAAATAAAAGAACACATCGAAGAGGAATGCCATGTAGGATTCCGAATTCGACCAGCATATATAGGTCTCTCCACCGTCCACCGAAGCCAGTTCAAAACCGTAGAGGTAATGAGCGTAAAGCGCGGCAAAGAACACGGCGATTGCTATCAGCAGGCCAAGAACTGTGCGACGACCGCACAGCACGTTGATTCTGTGCGGGCACACCACAGATAAAGCTCTGTGCAGGGTTAGAGATACCAGGAACCAGCAACTGATCGTTCCCGAGCCTGTGTACAGCCATGCGATGATTTTGCATACTGGGGTGTTCGTGTCCTTCACGGGATAATGGAACATGATCTCAATCCATATGAACAATACTGACGTGAAGAGGCAAAGCAGATCCATGACAGCTATGGCGGTGAAATAATACTGAACTAGGGAATCTTCTGATGTAGTTCTGTGCATGATGATGATTGTCATGACGTTCCCAAACACCCCTAAAACATAAATGAATGGCACGCACACGCAGAAGAGGTAATTGGCGATGATGTAAAGAGGAATGGACTCCAGAGGGATGTCATGAGACTGTCCAGTGCTCTCTGCTGACGTGGAATTGTCCAACAAACCGTTCATGGCGGATGATCCAGCCGTAATTATCAAGTTCTGATGGTGTAGAAACCAAAGAATATTTGATATTTTTAATGCATCTGATAATTATGTTTTTTTACGATAATGTGATGGCTGCATTTGTACTGATCTGAATGATGGCACATTCCCTACATAACAAGATCTGGCACTGTTTTCTTTTGCTAATGTGTTATTTCAAGCAAAATTTGCATTTTCATATAGATAAACACCTTCTCGCTTAAGTTGACAAAAGAAAAGATTTGTGATACCGACAATAGCTACGTCTGGCCGTGACGGAGGGGAGGGGATGATGTAGTCAAGAGTAAGAGCAACTCCCTAAAACAAATAACAGACGCATTACGAGATTACGAGGAGAGGTAGGAGGGAGACGTGAGACCTAGAGAGGGAGGAGAAGTGAGCGACACAAGAGAAATCTAATCCTAGAGAGAGAGAGAGAGAGAGAGAGAGAGAGAGAGAGAGAGAGAGAGAGAGAGAGAGAGCAACAGACCTTTTTTCAGACTCCAGACTCCAGACAGACGGACAATCTGTCCAACAGTCCGTCAAGAGTACTACATGGCAGGAGGAGCAGGTAAAGGGAAGAGGAGGTGACAAGTCAGCTACATAGAAACATCCTCCACATTTATAAAAGCTACCCCAGGTGCTCTCATTTTAGGGAGGCAACTTTATTAAAAAATATGGGCAACAAAATGTATAGGCCTACCTTAGGGTCACAGGGCTCCCTTCCTCCGAAATCTGCGCACTGGGCTGGGTTGACTCACAATGCCTCTCTTCTTGATTATTCTGTTGTTTCTCCTTTTTCTTCTCGACTCCCCCCGTCTCCTTCTTAGCCTGGGGGCATCCCTTGCTTTTTGTTTCCAAGAGCCCTAATTAATATTCATGCGATTGCCCATCACGTGGACAGAACGCATCCGCTTATTTGTTTTGGAATTTAGGGGGGCTACCGGTGACGTAGGTAGCTACCACCTTGGACCTTATCCTTTATATCGTCTTGATTCGCCCTTTCCCGCTTAACCCTTTTCCTTACCCCGTGATAATATTATGCTGCCGTATTACGAAACGAAATATAGAGTGGCACAGTGGTAGCGCGTTCGCCTCGTGTCAAGTAAAACCACTTTGCACTAGGCCTTATGGTCTGAACATGGAGTCTTTCGGATGAGACGATAAACCGAGGTCCCGTGTGCCCATGCACTTAGCACACGTTAAACTCAGTGGCAACGATAAAGTTGTCATTTGGTAAAACAAATTACCCCCCCCCCCTTCCTTCCTCAACAGTCACACAAAAATAGCATGAAATTTTAATTAAAAAATTGCGTGGCGCGCCTCTGGCTGCGACACGCTCTCCAGGTGGGAGCAACCCGAATTTCATAGAGACGCCTCTGTGACTATAAAGTACCTAATACCTAAAATACACAATAATGAGCCAATGACCGGATGAAAATCGGGATCAGTTCCAAAATGTAACGAATTAAAAAACAAAAGTGAAACCATAGCTGTCTACAAGGTTGATAA
>CM065698.1:15928909-15933909 GCA_017654935.2 Phymorhynchus buccinoides | reverse complement strand
GCTAAAACTAGGATCTTTTCTTCAGTTGTGTGAATTTGATTGCATTTGAAGTGTGGACACCTTCGTATGGCAGTATAGAGTTGCCACAGCAGAGCAGAGTAGACATGCCCGAAAGATGCGTGCAAATGCTCCCCAGACCACCCAGGACATCTTCCCTTGTCCATTTTGCGATAAGATACTAAACTTCACACACATGTTTACAAGAATCGGCCCTAGGGTACGACAATGATAGTGAAACATTGTGTTGGGTCCAAAAAGACCCCAGCAAGAAATGTATGTCTTATGATGTTATTGTCTTCGATTTTAAATGTGTGGTAACGTGTTACAGTTAACCATGGACAACAGAGCTGGACCCGCAAGATATACAGCAGCAGAAGCTTTCAAAATACTTTATGCTCAAAACGACCAAGCTATTTTACCGACCAAAATGACCAAGCGGGATCCATTATGAACCCAGTAAAGTTTATGTTGAAATGCTTGCTTGAAAACCATAATTACATTAGAATATTAGATACTATTTGTCATAATTAAAAGAAGCAGTAAAAAAAAAATTACTTAAAGGAAAATTGATGATTTGATGAAGACAAATTCATCAACTCCTTGAAGATTTTACTTCGATTTGATCTGTAATGACGAAAAACTGCCATTTTTTGTGTGCTAATTTCGTCAAAAGGTGGGCGCCTAGCGCACAATGTAACATTTGCGCAGTTGTTACAATTTGCGCTGTCACAATTGTATCCTAATCGTTTACAATTTGAAAGAATAATTCGTAGGCAAGACGGAATAAATGGAAAAAATGGTTTTGCCTTGTTGCCCGACCTTACCATAGAGATAAGGAGACGCGCAAGAGTTTAAGATAAGAGAAGATATAGATATATGGGTACATGACTGCAGATTATTCACTTTCAATCTCTGTACAACTCCGACCCTCGTTAACCTATCTGCGCGTTTGCTAATATGTACTTCAGTAACTAACGGCGGTTTTGCATTTGATAGAGAAGATATTATGTACTCGTTTTAATAGTTGAAAGCAACTAAACATGGCGAGAAAATATACGGGCACGTACGCACACGCACACGCACACGCACACGCACACACACACACACACACACACACACGCGCGCGCGCGCACACACGCACGCACGCACACACACGCACACACACACACACACACACACACACACACACACACACACGGTTATTTGACCCACTAAACCCGCTGACACCCTCCACCACTACCACCACCCTCTGTCTCGTATTCAATGCAGCTGGAGTTAGGCTGTTCTTTAATTACTGTGTATGTGTGTGAGATCAAAAAATTGAAAATGTAAACACGCTCCACCATGTCGGACACGCCCACTGCAGATTCCGTCTCATCGGAATCTTCAGAAGCCAGGGATAAACATCTTCTATTAATTGATACTGCTGACCCTCTCCAAACAAATTTGACATGTTCCCGATTAGAACTTGGCCATTGGAGGCAATGCCTGCTTTTCAGTCTTCAATGTGATAACCTGCCACCCGACAATAATACAATTACAGAAACCAGAGACTTCAATAAGTGCGTGCTAGAAATAGAAGAAAATACCCCCATCGATCTATTCTCACCTCTCCCTCCTAACTCATCCAAAACTGTGATACGTGTTGCATACCAAGAACATCAGCTATTAGTCATTACCAGACATAATGAAGATGAAGGAACTGTTCTGCTACAGGGCTCTGAGTGCCCTTCATTTGGTGTGGATATATACAACATGTCAGTGGCACAGTGAAGAAAGCAGTAGCAAACCAGGCCCAGTCACCGTCTCCACCAGACAATACGGCAAAGTCGGTGTTACATCAGGGCCACTCCCCTGCTACAGGTCCACAAACAAGCCGGCAACCAGCCCAGTCTGCTGTCTACCCTATGGCAGCCCCTCCATTCAGCTACTCCTCCCCCCTCCCCCCCCTCCAGGATCAGCAACGCCTAGTCCAACAGACAACCCTCACTCCTACCCAGGGTCACTCAGCTTCACCCCCCATTCATCCAAATGCCACCGGTGTCCCTCAACTATCCCAGGCAACAGCTATCAGCTCAGGTCATGCTGACTTTCCCCCTCAACTCCCCCCAACCTCCCACCCTCCTCCACCCAACCAAACTGTCCCCATGGCACCCTCTTCCTCATCAGCCGCATTTCCCGTCTAGTCTGTCTCTGTGTCCAACCGTTTTGAGGCACCCCCACCTGCATCCCAGTTCCAAAGAATCCCCATCATTGTAGGCAGACAACAATCCCCTCGCCCCACCCCCCTTCAGTATCTACAACAACAAAAAACATAGAGACAAACACGGACTATTTGTTTGTTGGGGACTACACCCTCCAACACCCAGAAGATGAACACAGGGCAATTTGCGTCCACACAAAAAGTCTGTGTTCCAGCCCTGACCGTTGTCGACCTACAGCTCTGGATTGACTCCCTTCTTCCCAACCCCAAATTACCCAACTTGTCATTCACACAATGATGCAAATTACAAAGGGGGGGTGATCACTGCTGAACACTGGAGGGCGCTGCTCTCCAAGTGTCGTTCCGCTTTCCCCTCTGCCACCATTGTAATGTCCTCCATTGTTCCAGCTTTCGGCAAGCATCTAATGAACCCGTCCATCACCCAGTCCAGCCATAACCTGGCCGCTGTGTGTGCCGAGTTGCAGGCCATATGGATGGCTTGGAGTCAAAACGGACTATCTTTAGATAGCCCATGGACGTATTAATGAACAGATTGTGAAAACTAATGACTTGTTTCAAAAAGAGAACGCAGAAATTTGAAAAGCATAATCCCCATTTTGCGTTAATTGCAGTCTTTTTTAATACAAGTTCTTAGGTTTTGCAATGGCATCAATAATAAGTCAATGGACTATCCAAAGATAGTCCGTTTTGACTCTAAGCCATCGATTATACATCGACCACACAGAGTCCTTCATTGCGAAGAGTAAAGCGCCCCAAAAGGACATGTACGCCTCCACCCTGGTCATCAGTCACAGAGGTCTTCTCAAACTAACCCGTAACATCAAGTATCTAGATAAACCTCCACCCTTTAACTTTTGGGCCACTGCAGAAAGCGCTAATCTTCCATCAAACCAGCCCGTTTCTTCCCAACCACCCCACCTGGTCTACACCCCCTTCACTACACCCCCCAACTATTCCCATTACTATCAAGAAGGCTCAACGCCACAACACCAGCCTGTGTCACACCCCACCGCTCACCAGCCCTACTACGCCTCCACCCCCACACATCCTCTCATGGCTACCCGTCCTTCCATCCCGGTGTACCACCCCCCTCAGTGCCACCCTCTGCTCCGTACATGGTCAGCGCCATGGTGTCTGATAACCCTTCTTTCGGCTCTACTCCTTCAGACCACTTAGCGACAATGGCCCAATAGTCAGTTTCCACTGGCCCTCCTCCCCCCTCCCCCCTTGACCGTATGGAGGCAATCGCACAAGCTGTCCGCCTCTTACAGTCGGCCTGCGGTCTTTCCTCAACGTAATTGTAAATCTGACCACCACCCTCCTACTTCTTCATCATCCATTCCTCTCCCAATCCCCTAGCCCCTGCATGAGAGCGCGCACGCAATGCGCGCGCGCGCGCGCGTGTGTGTGTGTGTGTGAATGTGCGTGTGTTTTTGTTTGTGTGTGTGTGTATGTGTATAAAAAATTGTATGTGTGTGTATGTGTGTGTATATATATATGTGTGTGTGTGTGCATGTGTGTGTGTGTGTGTGTGTGTGTGTGTGTGTGTGTGTGTGTGTGTGTGTGATTCTAGTCCCAACTGAATCCCATTTTGTTTTAAACTATTATAATAACGTTACAAATTGCATTTTAAAAAAACCCAAAAACAAACAAGTTTTAGTATCCTTAATGTGTTGCTTTCACGTTTTCTTCATTGATATAGTGTCTGCTTCCTTAGCTTTGCTTCATTGATATGTTTTGCTTTAATAATACATGCCTGCTTGATATACATTTGCCATAATGTGTATATGCTTTAAAAATATGTTGCCTTCTTGATATGTCTTCTTTGATGTTGCTTATTGATATAATGACATGTGTACGCTCTATTGACATAACTTGATTTAATGACACATGTTTCTTCTTCTTCTTCGCCTTAGGCAGCCAACTTCATCACGCTGAAGATTCTGCTAGTTTTGCATTTTGATATGGTTGCCTTAATAGCATTGCTTAATTGATGATTTGCTTTAATAATATATGATTGCCTTATTGAATTATTTTCTTTAGCGAACCATTTTGCTTTAAGATGTGTGTGTGTGTGTGTGTGTGTGCGTGTGCGCGTGTGCGTGTGCGCGCGTGCGTGTGTGTGTGTGTGTGTGCGTGTGTGTGTGTGTGCGCGCGCGCGCGTGTGTGTGTGTGTGTGTGTGTGTGTGTGTGTGTGTGTGTGTGTGTGTGCGTGTGCGCGTGTGTGCGTGCGTGTGTGTGTGTGTGTTTGCGTAAGTGTGTGTGCGTGTGCCTGTGCGCGCGCTTGTGTGTAATAATGTGCGTTTCGTACATGTAAGAATATGGGTTTATAGCCTATGTCTTATAAGGATCCTCTAAAACTTGCTATCCCTGGACGATATGCGTGTCGACATGCTGTTCTTACTGTGTGTGCTACGTACAGAACTGTGTGGATTCTATTTCGGCTATTGCGCCTTCGGTGTGATTATAAACAGTGTATTGCGAATAGATGGTGAATCGACTCTGAACTGACTGTGCTTGATGTCAATATGGACTTTGTGCTACTGGATAGTGAATACTTACCTTACAGACTGTGGACAGAGTGCTGTGCATTGACTGTGAAGATCACTCGGTGATCACGCATCGTTTTTTATAATGGTAGAACCTGATATACTCGTGTTGGACACTTTTACCTCTGTGCATTGACTGTGAAGATCACTGGGTGATCACGAATCGTTGGTTCTACTGACAGAACCTGATATACTCGTGTTGGACATTTTTACCTCTGCCTGCCCTG
>CM065698.1:15903909-15923909 GCA_017654935.2 Phymorhynchus buccinoides | reverse complement strand
GTGTACGCGCTTGTGTGCGTTTGCTTGTCTGTGTGTACGTGTTGTGTTGTTGTTGTGTGTGTATGTGTGTGTGTGTATGTGTGTGTGTGTGTGTGTGTGTGTGTGTGTGCGTGTGCGTGTGCGTGCGCGTACGTGTGTGTATGTGTATACGTGTGTGTATGTGTGTGTAACAATAACAATATTTTATTTTCGGTCTTTTCAAGGCCATTTGGCCATTTGGCCCACAAGAAGTGAACAAATACAAACACATGCAGCAGGGAAAAGAACAATGCACGAACGGAGCTCAACACTGTTGTTGTTGGTTGTTGGCTTACCCTGGCTAAAAGACTACAGGGATCATCCCAACAGCAGAAGCACTTGAACACTATGGTACAAGTGCATCAGCTACGGATGAGAACATCACGTGTGTGACCGTTTTTAAAACCCCGCCACGTGGGCAGCCGAGGAAAATCCCATCGCGAAAAGGAATCCAGTTCGCGGAAAGTTAAGTATATAATATGCAGCACACTGCTTTTTCAGTCACTCTAATGTGCAGTACATTTGCCTCGAATAGCAGTTTTTAATCATGGGATAGTCTCATGATTGTGGTCGTCGCCGGGCTCCGTTCCCTCCAAACGGTCACGGCAGTTGTCAACGTTCTCGCCGAAGTTGTCCAATTTTCTGTCCAGGTCCTTCATGCACGCCATAATGGTTCGGATATCCGACTGTTCCCCCAATGACTCGCTCGATGCAGTCATCTGCAGTTCGTCTTCGCAGTTTCTGTTGTTGGCCTATCGTGTTGCGCTGTCTCATACACAGTTTCACAACGTTCTTCCTGATGCGACTTATTTGACTCAATGTCAGTCTCCAAACCTTGTTCACATTTCACTGTCACTGACTGTTTACATTCTGACGTATATCAATGTGCCCGTCGTTGCTGTTGTTGGTTTTGTGTGAAAGCACCGGCAGAGAGTTGTTGCTGGTTTGGAAAATGTCCATGTCAACACAATTCTCATTGTCATGGGAAAAAGCATTTGGTGGCGTTAGCAGGAACAAGTCTGATGATAAATATTCACTTGTCTGGTTCTGCTGACGCTTTCGATGCACATCTGCCTGCTTCTTATCTCTGGCAACCTTTGACGGACATTTGCGCTGAACCTGAACCTGAACCTGAACTTGCAGTTTGAGTGGAAGTGGGTCGGCCGGTCGTAGGTGTAGACCTGAGATTTACCGTCAATCTTGTAGGAATTCAGGGGTATTGTTTGAATAATTACACTCAACATACTCTCCAAAAGCAATGGTAAACCATTCAGGGGCATTAACCTTGATTTAGTAAGTAAAACAGCTGATATTTACCGCAGCAGTCGAAAATGCGTCTCGCCCGGAATCCAAGGCTAGGTAACCGTGTCAAAAATACTCTAGGGACTAGTTATATAGTTATATAGGGTCCTTGACCGTGTGTGTGTGTGGGTGTGGGTGTGGGTGTGTGGGTGTGTGTGTGTGCTTGCGTGCGTGTGCGTGTGTGGTAGAGTAGGTATTAGACAGGATTTGGAGATTTGGGAATATAATAGAAACTAGATTGTAGGAAATTATGTTTTACTTACTTTGTTTTAATATTTGTGGACTAGGACCAAGCATGATTAACTTAGGATTATTTCCCTTGTTGAAGTTAACAAGTCACTTTAGTGAACACTTTTCAGCCAATAGAATCTACCTAGGCCTTGATGTTTTCCACTGACTTTCACTCTGTGATCAGACAAGCGAAGAGAAGGGCTGTTGGCCCAAGTTTTTGTCAGCTGTCAAGTTGAACTGCATTCAGCTTGAAGATTTGATGTGCTTTTCTCCCATTACTCTGGGTAAGCTCAAGTTATTTTATTTTATTGGAGTTTGTCACTCATTGTAAATGATTGACTTGAAAATATTTTGTTTTGATTTTGTGAACATGAATATTTAACAGGAAGATTTGAGTATTCCTGTGAAGGATGGTTTTCATAATATGAATTCAGTTTGTAGACTTTTGATAGTTATAAAATCTGCCTTGGTCAAATTAGTCTTAGAGGGGCATTTTAGTTTTGTGTTTGTAAATATAAAAGGGAATGAGGACAGTGAGGAAGTTATAATGGTTATTGAGGTTGAATAGTGATTCCAATTCAAAGGAGGGACATTTTGGAAATCAAAGTCAAACTGGCTTTCTATTTTGGTTTAGTTCACTACATTGTTACTCAATGTTAGTAAATAATGAATGGGACTTTAGTTGTTCATTGCTTGTGGCATATTTCTGAGCAAGAGTTTAACTTTCAGTAAGCCTACGGGCAAGTTATTGTGGACATTTGTACATAAGTATATTGGATTATAATTGAAATTCACAAATCAATTATGATTAGGTTTTCTATGGAAATTGTCTTAGCTGAAACTAGTAGAGACAAAGTAGCATGAGTACAGTTTACATTGTACGCGGGTTTTGTTTCAGGGTTCCTCTTGGGGTTCCTCTTTGTGTTCCTTCACGGGTTCCTCTACATTTCCTCTCCGGTTTCCTTTCCCAGTTCCTTACATGGTTCTACCCCTTGGATCTTCATCTGCCATTGTTACCCTCCATCCTCATCACTGATTCCCCTTTTATCCCTTTTCCAATTCCATTGCCCAGGCCCCTGCTCCTTGAAACTTGAAAGCAATAAAGAGCGAGATCATCGAACCCAGGGTTGTCTCCAGTATGACTGACTGCTGCACCCCCCTGTTACACGTGCGTGCGTGCGTGCGTGCGTGCGTGCGTGCGTGCGTGCGTGCGTCTCTCTCTCTCTCTCTCTCTCTCTCTCTCTCTCTCTCTCTCTCTCTCTCTCTCTCTCTCTCTCTCTCTCTCTCTCTCTCTCTACGCGCGCGCACTTGTGTGTGTGTTTGAGTCTGTGCGTGTTTTTGATTTCCATTTTAAGAGCAGAAAGCATCACATCACTTTCAACATTACTGCAATCAGAAACAATGTCGATCCAACACGACTACAGCACTATTACGCCTAGTTGTCGAACTGGACAACTTAAAAACCTTATCAACTACACTATCTGGTCACGCATGCACACCATAAAGGCAAACCATCTCTGAAATTGATTGCAACAACATTGGCTTCAGCACGCTACCACGTACATTTTTTAAAATTATTTTTTTAAAATTTTATATCATCTTGTACACACATATGTAAGTAAATAAGCATAACAAATAAACCAAGCAACAACAACAAAATACAATTATAAGAAAGACTAGTGCAACTTCGAGTACCGGTAACGCCTAGTAACGGTAACGCTAGTAACGGTAACGCCAAATACTGGTAACGCTGAGTACAGCAAATTTGAAGCGATTCGGTTAAGAAACGGCGGAGTTATAAGGCCCCGTTTCCCGTTGGCGCTGCTCTGAGAGTGACGCGCTCTCCCAATTCTCGTGAAACGTTCTGCCCCGGCCACAGCAAGCCTGACAGCAAATTGGAAGCGAATCGGCTAAGAAACGGCAGTGTTATTTGTGAAAAGGTGAAGCGGCGTATATCGCGCGCGTGTATGCTTCGATTCGCTTCCGGTTTGGCACATTGATAGTCACCGTCCTTGGTCATGTATCTGCCAAATGTGAAGGCAATCGGTCCAGCAATACCGGAGATACTGGCGCCGAGAGGCCGGCGGATGCGCGTTTCGCGCATTTGCAAAACCGCGCAAATGACACGGCCGCCTCGGTTGCCGTTACCATCGCCCCGTTAGGGCTCACAACAAATTTGAAGCGATTCGGTCGAAAAACGGCGGAGTTATAAGGCCCGTTTCGTGTTTCACACACACACACACACGGACACTTGGCTTTTTACTATATGATGATGATGATGATGATGATGATGATGATGATGATGATGATGATGATGATGATGATGATGATGAGAGAGAGAGAGACAAATAGCACATAATTGGTTTCTACTTCACCCATATCGTTTGTGTATATCATGTAAGATAATGTGCATATCTATGTATGGTCATTCTCAATGACAGGTAAATATAAAGACCATTTTTGCTCGAACTGTGTAAGCGATCCATTTATAGTAGCAATATAGCGATCAATCTTATATCTATCTTTAAGCAAGGTAATGAATGTAGGCAATCTTGGAAGTGCGTTTTGTAGTTTACATTTGTATAGATAAAATTTTGCAAATAAAATAATGAAATCTATGACTGCGTCTGTGTATACATTTTGTTTTGTGCCAAACGAGACCAGTTTTTAATCTTAAGTTTTGACAATGAAAACACTTCTGTAGCACGTACATTTCTGGTGGATCTAGCGTTGAAGATGCGTTGAAGCATAAGAATGGAGCATAGACAGGTTTGTGGTTGTCTTTGTATGTATGTATGTATGTATGTATGTATGTATGTATGTATGTATGTATGTATGTATGTATGTATGTATGTATGTATGTATGTATGTATGTATGTATGTATGTATGTATGTATGTATGTATGTATGTATGTATGTATGTATGTATGTATGTATGTATGTATGTATGTATGTATGTATGTATGTATGTATGTATGTATGTATGTATGTATGTATGTATGTATGTGTATGTATATGTATGTATGTATGTATGTATGTATGTATGTATGTATGTATGTATGTATGTATGTATGTATGTATGTATGGAACATTACATAAAGTTAACGTTAACTGGTTTTGCTTCTGAGGTTCACAAATACAGACATTGAACACAGAAAAGTTTTATTAAAGCAAATTATTCTGCATTTCAAATGCACTAACTTTTCAGTCCTTCAGAGTAGGGGCACGGAGCTCAGCTATTCACTGAGATTTTTATTTCATACTATTTTTATCCTTAATTTGGATATCATCTCAGTAGTTGGCCCTCTCTAGTCATGTCTATTAGGTTTTGAAACTAAAATTAAAATTTCAGAACATTATTATTTTCTTCATTTTACATAACATTTTCATAAGAGTTTTACTATTTCTGGTTTAACTTTGTGCTGGTTTGCTTTTATTGTGGATTTTCGATTTGGTGCAAAGAAGACACCATTCTCTTGCAGAATGTCTTCTTGCTCAAGTTGACATCCACTGGACAGTCCAATTGCAATATACATATACTACTTACATATAGTACATATCTATATTGTTAAAAACTCGGGACTTTACTGGTGTTGCACTGCCTCCGGGCATTGCAGCCAGTATTGTTCCCACCATCTTTGTATTTACAAATGTCCCATATGTGTCTATGACCGAGAGGACGTAAAACACCATTTTTCATTCAGTCCAATTGCAAGTTTAAATTGGTCCAGCGACCTGGTCGTATTACAATAATTAATATGAAGGTCTTTTGTAGTATAGAGGTCAAGATGGAGGCCGGAAGTTATCCGTCTGGCCAGAGTAGCAAATTATTTATAACATTTAATATGAAGGACACCACTTCAATAATAGGTCAATATGGTGGCTGGGGGTTCTCCCGGTTTCTGGTTGCGCTTTATTGTCGCAAAAATCTTCAACATTTGAACGAATGATAGTATGCAAGAAATCATAAAATAGATAAATTGTTTCTTTTATTTCCCTGTTCTGGGAACTTTCAAAATGTATCTCCTTCGTTGAGCTGGTCTCCCCCATGCTGGCGTGGGCCTGCTTGGGGGCTGCTGACGCAAGGATGGCTTGCGTATCGCTCCCCTCGGCTGTCCCGCCCCACCACCCACCACACACACACTGAGACCCTCCGAACACCCCCCCACACCCGCGCACCCTCCACACACACACACAAAACACACACACACACACACACCACTTTCGTTGTTCCCAGGGCAGTATGTAAATATAAGATGTATAAAAGGGGTAGTCCGCGATGTACATACTTCCCCTGTCAAATAGGTCAGCTCAGGGAAGAGATGACAGTGAAGGAAAGAGTGGAGAGTTTATAGTCAATCCTATCAGAGATTTTTAACCAGTGCAGAGAGTGCAGAAGTGGCGTGACATGTTCATACTTAGGGGCAGCATTGTTTTGAATTCTTTGGAGGCGAGAGAAGATCCCCCCTTTTCAGGGGAGAGAGTTCTCTCCCCTGGTAGGACATTTTAAAAATATTTATAATACGGGGGGCCTTTGCCCTTTGACTTGAATATACAAGTCAAAACTTTTGTACATAAATTAAATAAATATTTGTATATACAACTTTTAAAGATAATTATGGGCCATCGTTGGCTTTTAATAATAAAATAAAGTTTTGAATTTTAAACCTGTAGCCCTTAAATTTTAATCATTTGGGTTGTTTTGGTTTGGCCAGACAAGACATAAGAATGTTAAACAAGATTTTACATCATTATACTCTTCTTAACACGAACTTCGGTTCCTAATCTTCTCAAAAAGAATATTTTAACTTGCTATCTATTATAGAATATCAGTACCCCTTTCTTATTATGTATGTTGTCCACGTTTTGTCCACGTTTGTCTTGTAAATGTTTTTTCTTTAGTTACATACCCAACTAATATACATGTCCCATATGTGCCTACCCGGCCGAGAGGACGTAAAACACAACTTTCATTCATTCAGTCCAATTTATAAAAAAAAAAAAAAAATAAATAATCATCTGTATTGCTAAACAAAATCGGGACTTTCCTGGGGTTGCACTGCCTCCGGGCATTGCCTCCAGGATCGTTCCCACCATCTTTATATCTACTAATATGTGTCTGTTTCAGACTGGAGGACGTTAAAAGGATTTTCATCATCAGTCAAATTGCAGGCCGATCATGCAAACTGATGAGATCTTCACAGATCGAAACAGCTGTCTTTGCATAAGGCACTGTCCCTCCCCCATTGGGAGAAAAAGTAAATCAGCACAATTTATATATATATATATAATTATACTTTGTGCTGGTTTGCTTTTATTGTGGATATATATATATACATTTTTGTTTTTAACACGGAACATTACATAATGTTCACGTTAACTGGTTTTGTTTCTGAGGTCCACAAATACAGACATTGGACACAGAAAAGTTTTATCAAAGCAAATTATGTATGTATGTATGTATGTATGTATATATGTATGTATGTATGTATGTATGTATGTATGCATGTATGTGGTGAGAGAGAGAGAGAGAGAGAGAGAGAGAGAGAGAGAGAGAATTGACAATTTGACAATTTGAATGGTTTATTGCGTCAGGCTTGCAACCTCTAGACACAACTGGGTGAAGGGGGGTAGGGGGTAGGGTAGGGGACCAGCATCGGAACAAAATCAAATCAAATCAAATCAACTTTATTTCAAAAAACCCTGGGGGCACAAGAAAATGCATACACGTACCATTCACACCTGCGGCATCAAACATTGCAAACAATAGCCCAAAAGACACCATAACAGTACACATCAACATAGTATTACATAGGCTCCAAACAAAAACAACAACAAAAACCAACTAAAACACTTTTTTTTAACAGTACTCATCACCATATAGACAGGCACATTATACCATCATGCACATATACACCTTCATACACACACACACACACACACACACACACACACACATATACATGCACAACACAGTTGCTTGAATTGCACATATGAATCCTTTTTTTTTAAACCGCTAATTAACTTATCTCCATTAACAAATATTGACATATGAAACAAGACAAGAAACAATTAGGACATAAACTCAGACATGGTGACCAAGATGTGTGAATAATAGAAGAGAAAAAAAAAAAAACAAAAAAACAAAGAAATGTGGTATGAGGTACGTGGTATCAACTAAGGTTCAGAACTCTTTTAAGATAACCTTTATGAAACAAACTAAACGACTGAGAGTTCTTTTATTTTTTGACTGAAATAAGGAATTAAACTTTATTACGTTTGGGTTTTTTAAACAATAATTTGGCAAATAACGTTTTCTAGCATCCTGAAACGTTTGACATTCAAAAACATAATGAAATTCATCTCCTAGAGCTTGGTGGTCGCACTTCGAGCAAAACCTTTCACTATGTGGGATATTTTGGATTCTCCCCGTTTGAATGGGTAATCTATGATTTAATGTTCTAAATTTTACAAAAAACAATAATAAGTTTTCGGGTAACATTTTGAAGTAATCCTCACAAGAAAACATATCTTTATACAATTTATAGTTACTGAATATTTGTTTTTCTTCCAGCTGCGAGAACCACTGTTGGATAAATTGATCTTTTAGGGTGAGTAAAACTTTAGATTTAAACCAGTTTTGTGAAATATTGGTGTGTGGTTGCTGTAGCCACAAACCACTCAATCCAAGGTTATCTAATAAAGTTTTGACAGATAAAATGAAAGGTGACACATGTTTGTTTTCTTTATACAAATGTAACATAAAACGATACATGGTACATGATAATTTGGACTGGTTAGCATCATTGACAAGCTTAAACCAAAAATGCAACATTCTGCTCTTCGCTTGAATCTCTAAAGGGTACTGCCCCAATTCCCCATAAACCATACAGCTTGGTGTACTTTTATTTAATTTGAGAACAATTTTATAGTAACGAAGTTGTAGTTTTGAAGCTAAATCTGTCATGTTATGGCACCATACCTCACTTCCGTAAAGAAGAATGGGAGTAATCATTTTGTCGAATAACTCTATTTTTATATCTATAGGTAACATCATCTTTTTACACTTTTTTAAGAGGCAAAACATAGCTCGTGATGCTATATCAAACAGGTACAATCATTACAATAACAATGCTCTTCGCGCATGGAGTCCATATCGCGGTAGATCGTCTAAGGAAGATTACTGCCACTTATGTGGCAACAGGGGGGGCAATTGGGGGAGGCCTACTAGAGAATGTTCAGAAGTCTGGACTTTCATTTTCACTTTCTGGGTTGTCCGTCTGCAGCCTCATAGCGTCACACAATGTACTTATTTGTTCACGTGCTTGTTCTTCCATTACATTTTCGAAACAGTCCAATATTTTCGCGCGCGCGCGTGAGAGAGAGAGAGAGAGAGAGAGAGAGAGAGAGAGAGAGAGAGAGAGAGAGAGAGAGAGAGAGAGAGAGAGAGAGAGAGAGAGAGAGAGAGAGAGAGAGACAAAGAGAGAGAGACAAAGAGAGAGAGAGAGTGTTCTATCTGAGTAAATGATGAAAACATGCATCGAATTGAGCCCCTGCACGCCCGATTATGATGCATGCAATAATATCACAGATCGTTATTTATCTTAGAGACCCCCACCCCCTTCTTTTGTTATATCAATATATAGTATTTATGTCAGTGATGAACGGTGTAATAATATCTGAGGATGCATGGGGTTAGTGTGAATAGAAACGTGGCTGATTTACGGAGGTCTTTGAAGTTCACAATGCACAGAGCAGTAACGCACAGAAACCAAGGAATACAATTTGGGAAGGTTGCAAGCAGAGACAATAAATTCCTTTTAGTGATAGATGACACATTTCCTTTAGTGTATGTGTGCTTGTCTGTCGTGTCTGACCATGACGGCCAGCCAGCAGAGGGGACAACTGCTATTCCGGCGGGCTGGGCCAAAATGTGTTCATAGTGCAAATGCCTCGCACAGAGTAAATCCCACTCTCTCAGCCAAAGTGATTTGAAGACACAGTTGTGGAAAGTCCCCCCAAAAGGCCAACCAATCCTTTTGGCTGCAGCACCAGAGCCAGTGCCAATGCTCCCTGGTTTGAAAGTCAAAGTCAAAGACTAAGCTGTACCATGTTGTTTCGACAATTGTAGAAAATCATTTGATAAACAGCTCTCATTTTACAATTGGCCCCTACTACAGACTGACGTCGACCAGTTATAAAAGCCGTTAGTAACAGATACTAAATTGTCTGTCTGTCTGTCTGTCTGTCTGAAACACAAAACGGGCCTTATAACCCTGCCGGTTTTCGACCGAATCGCTTCAAATTTGCTATGAGCCCTAACGGGGCGATGGCAATGGCAACCGAGGCAGCCGTGTCATTTGCGCGGTTTGGCAAATGCGCGAAACGCGTATCCACTGGCCTGTCGGCGCCCGTATCTCTGGTATTTCTGGACGGATTGCCTTCGACTTGGGAAGGTAGATGACCAGGGACAGTGACTATCCGTGTGCCAAACCGGAAGTGAATAGATTTTGAAACGTGCGCGATATACGCCGCTTAACCTTTTCACAAACGGCGGCGTAACCAGACCTGACATTGACTCAGGGGGAGGCGGGGGATGGTTGGGGGGGGGGGGGGGGGGGGGGGGGGGGGGGGGGGAGGGGTACATGTGGTGGGGGTGGTAGAACGGGATGAGAGAAGAAGATGGAAGGAGGGAGAAAGACAAAAGTAATCATCATATAATAAAAAGGCTGTCTGTCTAAAACACAAAAAGGGCCTTATAACTCCGCCGTTTTGTGACCGAATCGCTTCAGGCTTGTTGTGGTCGGGGCAAGGCCTGGTGACAAATTTATAGAGAATCGGGAGAGTGCATCACTCTCAAAGCAGCGCCAACGGGAAACGGGGCCTTATAACTCTGCCGTTTCTTAACCGAATCGCTTCAAATTTGCTGTCAGGCTTGCTGTGGCCGGGGCAAAGCCTGGCAGCAAATTGGAAGAGAACCGGGAGAGCGCGTCACTCTCAGAGCAGCGCCAACGGGAAACGGGGCCTTATAACTCTGCCGTTTCTTAACCGAATCGCTTCAAATTTGCTGTACTCAGCGTTACCAGTACTTGGCGTTACCGTTACTAGGCGTTACCGGTACTAGGCCTTACTGGTACTCGGTGTTGTGCTAGTTAGAATAAAGTTTCTCCTCTGCCGAAGTCGGAGTGTGGCTGCCTACGTGGCGGGGTAATCAAAAACGGTCACACACGTAAAGTTCTCATCTCTAGCTGGTGCATTTGTACCATAGTGTTCAAGTGCTTCCGCTGTTGGGATGATCCCTGGAATTTTTAAGCCAGGGTATGACAACAACAACAGAATAACGTTTATTGCATCGTGACTGCCGTTACTGTACTTAATTCAGGGACATAATTATTTATTACGTGATGAAGATCGCTTTAAGCTGATCTCACATCAAACACGGCACCTCTTTAATAGAACACGATTTGTAGCTAATTTATTGATAGAATACCTCACTCGCCTTTATTCCACTAAGTTGTAGTTTATAAATCCCCTTCATGGTTACGACGCTCAACCTCAAAGTCTGCTTTTTTCAGTTTCGTGACAATAACAATAGGCTGATCCTAACCCTATCCCTGTCCCGATAACGGCAAAAATGTTGCTTCTCAATGAAACATTTCAATGAGGAAATTTGATGGGGGTGTCTAAATTACAACTTTGCCACTATTGTTTTCTGAATAGGTAGGTCAAAGCACTGTTGCATTCGTAATAATGATATGAATCTCAATCTTGACCATTGCTGCAGAGTTCTGTAACGTGCATAGAATGTATGCAGCTCAGGGAACCTCTTCTAAAAGATCTGACGCCAAGAAGACAAGGTTTGACGAAGGGCAAGCAGAACAGGTAGTAGCTATCCAGAATCGAACCTTAACACTTGTAGTTCTTTCTTGGTGAGTGTGCTCACTACGGGATCATATCGATATGATAGAGAACCCCGTCTCTATGTTCTCCGTGAATATGTGTCGCCCTCAATGTGCCCTCGTCTCTATTTGTCCCCGTCTCTATGTGTTCCGTCTAAGAATGTCCCCCCCCCCCCCCGTAGGGATAAGGTTAGGGATAGGATTATGGGGTTGGATTAGGGTTAGGGATAGGGTTAGGTTTCGGATTAGAGTTAGGGTGTGGATTGGGGAGGGCTAGGTGTCACATAGACTTAGAAAGATATAAGAAAAATAGACTCATAGACTCTGGGGACACGGGGACATATAGAGACGGGGACACATTGGTACATAACCCTTACTACCCCAGAGGGTCCCTACCGACCAGTTCACAGACACAGCAAACAGTGGTTGACCACGACCAAATCCCTAGACATCTGGTAGCAGACTGATAGATGGACGGTGAGGACAATACACAACAGTGCGGATCCTGGGCCTTCATGGGTCCTTCGGGAGAGAGCAGATGGTGCCATAGTCTGTTGCGGATAAATCTGGAAATCTGGCATCAACAACAAAAGCACTGACAAACGGCAAACCTCCACAGAGAGAGAGAGAGAGAGAGAGAGAGAGAGAGAGAGAGAGAGAGAGAGAGAGAGAGAGAGAGAGAGAGAGAGAGAGAGAGAGAGAGAGAGAGAGAGAGAGAGAGTATACTACATGCATGGAACATGGAGCACACAATTTCCAAAAGGAAAGAAAAGAAAAAGATCCGACGTAGGACAGATTGAGTATGTGTTTCACTTTTACATTACAGAATGAATTCTACAGACAGGCAAGATTTGTATTAGTCCCCGAGCCGAAGGTTCGGGGAGCTATTGTTTTTGTCTGGTCCGTCCGTCCGGTGTCCGTTCGTCCGGCGTCCGTCCGGTGTCCGCCCGTCCGTCCGGCGTGCCTCCGTCCGTCCTGCTATTCGTCCGTTTTTCTCAAAACCTATTGAGTCTATCATCATCAAATTTGGTATACTAGTTTGCCAAGATGCAAGCTATCCACTGATGTATTTAGTTTGACATTAAGGTCAAGGTCGCGCCAGTTACGGGGTTCAAACCCCAAAACACATAATCGCTAATATCTCGCGAAGTTTTGCATGTATTTTAATGCAGTTTTTTCCACAACATTTCTTGATGAATGGTCTATAACACAGTTGTCATGAATTTTTCTGTTGGCGCGCGCGTGCGCATGATCGCGCGCGCTCAAATCACGGGTCCGAACCCCAAGGCTATAATATAACAAAAAACTATTCAGTTACGTGCTGTTTTGATGCCTTTTTATGTAGTTACGTGCTGTTTTGATGCGTTTCCATGTATGTGTACAGCCGACACATTCCGATTTCGGAGTACCTCGGCGATGCTGCGAGGGGACTTTGAAGCCGCTCGGCGTTGCACTTGTCGTTTTAAATATAAAAGAGAACTTCCAGAATGGACAAGGGCAGCTTCATCTGGAGACCAATCGAGGATGAAGAGGGATGACTGATTCAGACGCAGGAGACAGAGAAAGACAATGGTAACAGGGGATGACACTAGTCTTAGTTTCGGTGACAGCACGGAACTAAAAAGTTTGCTTGAAACATGACTCCAGACTGTGTTGGTCCAAAGATATCCGGCAGAGTAGGTGTGCGTGTGGCAGCGCAAAATGTTACAACGCGTCAAAATGTTACAGTTGTAATATTTTGACGCCTTGTAACATTTTGCACGGAAAGTCTGCGGCAAAATGTTGCAATTTTGTTAGAATTGTAACATTTTGCGCGAGGCGCCCGGGGCGCCAATGCAGTTTGTTATAATTGTAACATTTTGCGCGAGGCGCCCACCTTTGATTGAAAGCTTTCAATTGTAACATTTTGACACGTTGTAACATTTTGCCCTGGGCGCCTCGCGCAAAATGTTACAATTCTAACAAAATTGTAACATTTTGCCGCAGGCTTTCCGTGCAAAATGTTACAACGCGTCAAAATGTTATAATTATAACATTTTGCGCGAGGAGCCCCGGGCATCTCACGCAATTTGTTACAATTGTAACATTTTGCCGCGTTGTAACATGTTGCGCTGCCACAGTGCGCCTCTATATGGATTCCCGAGTGAGACAGCTTTGTAACGGTGATACTCGTGCATTACTCGCGTAGTACTAGTAATGGTCTACATACACGTGAACATGTTTCACACTTTCCCCATGGCAACACAGTGATAATATGGCTTACATATCCCTGTGTTGCCATGGGGAAAGAGTGAAAAATGTTAACGTGCACCTTGGAGACGGTAATAGAGCGTGGCTGTTCGGAACAGATTTATTTTGCTGAATTGTCAACAGGCTGACAAGGCGTATAGACGTAGTGAAATCAGTGTAGAAGAGTGCCCTCATGCACGCATATACGAATAAGCACAGAGAGACAGACGCACACGCACACACACACACACACACGCACACACACACACGCAGGCGCGCACGCGCGCACGCACACACACACACACACATAGACATACACACACATACGGGGAGAGAGAGAGAGAGAGAGAGAGAGAGAGAGAGAGAGAGAGAGAGAGAGAGAGAGAGAGAGAGAGAGAGAGAGAGAGAGAGAGAGAGAGAGAGAGAGACAGACACACGCACACGCACACGCGCGCGCACCCCCCCCCCCCCACACACACCCCCCCACACCCCATTCTTATCATTATCATTCAACGTAATCTTATCCGATCGACTATTTGATTTCAATGAACCATCCAATGTACCTGTTAACCGCCGTTTTGTCCAAATTCCGCCGTTTTGTTTATAGACAAAACGGCGGTTGTTGAACCGCCGTTTTGTCCAAATTTTCTATTATGATTTGGACAAAACGGCGGTTCAACAATCCGCCGTTTTGTCTATAGACAAAACGGCGGGTTGGACAAAACGGCGCCCGATTTTGAACCGCCGTTTTGTCCAAATGAAAGTTGGAGTTATAAAAACTCATTCTTGACAAGTTCTCATTTAAAAAAAAAAATCTTTGTTAAATAAAATGAATAACAAGCTGACCACTGACACTGGTCACTTTGGCCTAATTTTACCGTTTCAATGCTAATTAGTGTATTAGGAGATCATATGAACAATTGTTGATGTGGTTGACCAGTGGTCAGTGTCACTGACCAGTGGTCACTTTGGCCTATTATAGACAAAACGGCGGATTGTTGAACCGCCGTTTTGTCCAAATCATAATAGAAAATTTGGACAAAACGGCGGTTCTAGCCCCGCCGTTTTGTCTATAGACAAAACGTCGGAATTTGGACAAAACGGCGGTTAACAGCCCCATAGGCCTGGTACATCTACTGTACTTACACTATCATGCTCGGTTTGGCCATATAGCCACAATTATCGTCAACACCCCAAACCCAATGTCTAAGGGAGGCAGAAAGCGGAGTGAACGATTCGTTTCTGCATGGGTACTGAATTCCCGACCTTTCAAAGAAAGCGGTTAAAGGGGCACCCTGACGGATGAGGTTTTTTTTGCAAGAAACTCGTCTAGATCACCAGGAACACACCCTTTAGAGAGATCGGAACACTCACTTTGCTCTGGTTTCCTAGAAATCAAACCGTCAGATCGGCGATTCCTCCTTCTCTGTAGTCAGTACATAATAATGGCTAGGGATCAGTTGCCGCCATTTTCCTTTTTCGAGCAATGACATACGAATGACCAACCCGCCATCTTGGGATAAACATGGCGTCGCGTCCGACTAGATCACTGTATTTAATATGTATATCTAGCAATAGGGCCGAATATAAACACTATGCTCAATCGCGCTTGCAATGTCACTTCCGAATCAATGGCTAAAACCCAAGCATATCGCCCAAAGCTCATCTCATCTGTCAAATAGTTGACAAGACAATCTCGCAGTAACATAAAACAAATCAATGAAAATCAACCCGACATTCTCTCATTTCCTCCGACCCAAACTCTCTGATCCCTGGCTAGTCCTTCACGCCAGTTGTGCGACAGGCGATGTTGTGTAACTCGTGTAAATCAATTATTGCTTGCCTTGAATCTCGCCTGTCATCGTGGAGGGGAAGTAATCAGTGCATGTTGTCTGAGTTGGTGATCTCCCTTGTCAGATGTCGGTCGCCTAAGTGACACGCTGTTTGGCGGTCTACAGGCAGCTCTCTGATTCTGACTATGCTTGCTTGAAAAGAACGCTCGGAAACTTTACAACAAGATGGCGAAAGTTTACGGTAAAGAAGAGCGGCCAAAACACTCAAGCGACATTTATGCAATTTACACACGCACACTCACTCACACACACACACACACACACACACACACACACACACACACACACACACACACACACACACACACACACACACACACACACACACACACACACACACACACACACACACACACTCACTCACACACACGCACACATACACACACACACACACGCACACACGCACACACACAGGCTACTACTACTACTACTACTACTACTACTACTACTACTACTACTACTACTACTACTACTACTACTACTACTACTACTACTACTACTACTAGGGGAGAGGGGGCCAATATGGAACACTTTTTTCAAAGTCCAGTAACACAAAAGCAGAGGAGAGTTTCATAACGTTGTACATGGCTTTTAATATGTAGTGTGTCCATGCATGTTCAAACAAAACAACAGTTTCCTGACATTACATAGAACTGAGTAATTGAACGTTTTGTTAAAACTTAAAATGCTGGCAATATGAAACAGCGGTATATGCAATATAAGACACGACTGGTGTTTAAAATGAAACACATTTATGTTTGCACTAACTCCACAATTGAGTAAGATATGTTACTTGGCTTAAGTTACTTTAATAAAAACAATAGCATTGACCTTCCATTTATTCAATAAAAGAAAACACACAATGATCTAAAAAATCCTTGTTCCATATTACCCTAGTGGCAGTGTAATTTGAAACATATCAAAAGTCTCTTCTGTTTGAGTTTGATTTTTACTTTGTCTGATGCCTCCTCCACTGTTCTTGTGTTTGTGTCATGCACACACAGGTCAGAGAAGTACAATTGTGCATAGCCGCATCCATTGCACGTGTACTGATGTGGAACATCGTTTCATATTTGCCTACAATGGTGTTTCATATTAACCCTTTCACTCATTGCTCTTTAATCATAATCTACCCACATTTAGCCTACAAACAGTAATTTCTTTCTTTCAGGGTTTCAACAAGTTTGTTTCACTCAACACATGGGCACATCTTTCTTTTTGTTTGCAACGTGTCTTGTATTTGTACCACGGGCATTTCTAAAACAGACAGTTAGACGAGCATCGCTGAAAACAAGTTTGAACTCACCTCTTCGCACAGCTACCTTTCAGCACCATTTTTTCGAGTGTCTCGTAATTAGGGAAGATAAGGCTTAAAGCCAATCAGGACAACTAGATCTCTGTTATCTCCCATTTGACAATCAGGGCATGCTTCATTTTACACTCCGTTTGATATTTGCCCCCTCTCCCCTACTACTACTACTACTACTACTACTACTACTACTACTACTACTACTACTACTACTACTACTACTACTACTACTACTACTACTACTACTACTACTACTACTACTACTACTACTACTACTACTACTACTACTACTACTACTACTATTACCAAAAACAAAGGCATCAAAATGAATTCGATATTCACAGTTCTGACAATGTTGAAATAATAATATAATATTATCCTGTGATCATTCTGCGAATGAGATCAGTCTGACCGATGGCCGACTAACAGGAACCAACAGGAGAAATGTATATACTCTGGCACCGATGTCTTCCCCAAGAGAGAACCTGCACCTGTGGACGCTATGGAAAGAGTGATATTTGCCAGAAGGTACCATCATTCTTCTCGGGTTAAAGCCAGAAAGTCTTATCACAAACAAATAACAGAAAAGGCTGATACTACCGTATGGCGTTTCACTCGAGAAGAATGATAGTACTTTATCTCGTGTAACCCTCGATATAGGCCTATTCCAATGATGAAGATAGCATCAATTGGATCAGAGAGCTTATATTAAAACTAATTTATTTCTTTTTTTTTCTCGTTGGTGATGTACCGATTGGCCTTTTCCCAGTTCGCCCAGAAACGGCCTTTTTGTGCGGCTGTGGCGAGAGACGGTTTGGTCAAAATTTTCAAGTTGATTTATTCATAGTGAGACAGACAGACAACAAACACGCACACACACGCATTGAGCATAGTTACGTGCTCGTGGGAGTGTGCTTACGTGCGCACACTTGAACCATTCTCAACTCAGTTTGTGTTAGACACATTGTTACTGTCTTACAACAGACACTAACTTATGGCAAGGGAGAGAGAGAGAGAGAGAGAGAGAGAGAGAGAGAGAGAGAGAGAGAGAGAGAGAGAGAGAGAGAGAGAGAGAGAGAGAGAGAGAGAGAGAGAGAGAGAGAAAGAGAGAGAGAGAGAGAGAGAGAGAGAGAGAGAGAGAGAGAGAGAGAGAGAGAGAGATGGAGAGAAAGATAGATATATAGATTGATAGAGAAAGAGAGATAGAGATAGAGAGAGAGAAATAGAGAGAGAGAGAAAGAGAAAGAGAGAGATGGAGAGAAAGAGAGATATATAGATTGATAGATAGAGAGAGAGAGGGAGAGAGAGAGAGATATATATATATAAAGAGAGAGAGAGAGAGAAAGAAATAGAGAGAGAGATGGAGAGAAATATAGAGAAAGAGAAAGAGAGAGATGGAGAGAAAGAGAGATATATAGATGGATAGATAGAGAGAGAGAGAGAGGGAGAGAGAGAGAGAGAGAGAGAGAGAGAGAGAGAGAGAGAGAGAGAGAGAGAGAGAGAGAGAGAGAGAGAGAGAGAGAGAGAGAGAGAGAGAGAGAGAGAGAGAGAGAGAGAGAGAGAGAGAGAGAGAGAGAGAGAGAGAGAGAGAGAGAGAGAGAGAACTCAGCTATCAGAAGCTCAGTGAATTTGCACACTGAATTGGAGCCACACTTTCCTTCAACCAGCCTTAGTCATGGATACGCGAAAACAAGATTTGGACATGCTGAACTGGACAGACATATGTTTTTCAAATTCAAGCAGTCTTTGTGGTAGACCCACTGTTTAAAGACATGGAAGTATCCCTACTCTTCTGACGCACTAACTTGGACGACAGCACGTCTTTCAGAGCTTTCCTGAATCGCGCGCCACTGACGCAGTAGAGGAAGAAGTTGGTGCAGTGATTGAGGTAGAGCAGGTAGAAGACGCTGGCGAAGGTCACGTCCCGCGTGGCCTGCTCCAGAGGAATGTCTTCAAAGGTCTTGGAGGACTGGAAGTGCTGATCGACCACCATGTAAATGGATAATGGCAGAGTACAGATCATGATACTGGCTGAATCAATGATCAACATCACAGAGAGCTGCCGGCTCTTGGAGGACATCTTGGATTGAGAACCTCCACCTCCTCCCGAACTCTTGCCCCCTTCACCTATGTCCTTGCTGTCCTCGGATCGCTTCACGTGCAGGATGATGATGACGTTGCCGATGATGATGATGCCGAAGGAGACGATGAGGAAAGCGTTGTGCATGTGGGGCCAGTAGTTGTCGTGGAAGACGCGGTAGCTCTCGCTGATGGTTGTGTCTATGGCGCACAGAAAGGCCGTGACTTCCTTGGGGACCATGCGGGACGTGAAGGCCATGTGGCCTTCCTGGGGGTGAAAACAAACACTTGTCAATGTCGTGCCAATCGTTACTATTTCGCAATCGGCAGATGATAGCTACCAATCAAATAACCGACGATTAGTATTAAAATGTGTTGTTGTTTCCTTTATATATTAATCAATAATTTGTTTCATGTAAAGTTATAATTTCCTTGTGTTCGGAGAAGCTTCAAAGATATCGAAACAAGGTTGTCTTCTTGCAGAGATCTTGTCAAGTCAATTACGTATTAGTCTACTAAAGAACACTTCATTATCTTACAATGAAGACAGGGGCGGATATGAGGGGTGTTTCCAGGGTTCCCGGAAACCCCCTTTGCCCCAAGCATGTATAAAGGTAAAAAGTAAGGACATTGCTGAATTTTTTCTATTCAAGGGTGCGGATCTGAGGGAGGTTTCCAGGGTTACCCCCTTTGCCCCAAGCATGCATATGAGTAAAAAGCAACAACATTGCTCAATTTGTACTTTAATAATCACAAAATTGTAAAATGTTCTGGGGGCTTCGCCCCTTAAGCCCCAACAAGCCAGTACACCTTAACCTAGGACATAATTATGCAGTTCCCTAGACTCCCTGCGTAGACCCCCCTCCCTTATAAATCATTTGGTCCGCCCCTGGAAGACGTGAACATTCAAATGAATAAGTGTTTTCTAGCTGAATAGTAGTGAGATATAACGATTCTCGACAGTATCACATTGTCAGTTGACGGCCAAGGGCACATTTTCTATACCTTACCAGCAAAATCTCCAGCGCAAACAGACAGACGGTGACGATCTTGGCTCTCCTCACTGTGCAGAGGATTGGG
>CM065698.1:15878909-15898909 GCA_017654935.2 Phymorhynchus buccinoides | reverse complement strand
GTACATATGTAATCCTACTCACTTGAGGGAAATTGACGTACATATGTAATCCTACTCACTAGAGGGAAATTGACGTACATATGTAATCCTACTCACTTGAGGGAAATTGACGTACATATGTAATCCTACTCACTAGAGGGAAATTGACGTACATATGTAATCCTACTCACTTGAGGGAAATTGACGTACATATGTAATCCTACTCACTAGAGGGAAATTGACGTACAGATGTAATCCTACTTACTTGGGGGAAATTGACGTACATATGTAATCCTACTTACTTGGGAGAAATTGACGTACATATGTAATCCTACTCACTAGAGGGAAATTGACGTACATATGTAATCCTACTCACTTGAGGGAAATTGACGTACATATGTAATCCTACTCACTTGAGGGAAATTGACGTACATATGTAATCCTACTCACTAGAGGGAAATTGACGTACATATGTAATCCTACTCACTAGAGGGAAATTGACGTACATATGTAATCCTACTTACTTGGGGGAAATTGACGTACATATGTAATCCTACTTGACGGAAATTGACATATACTCACTTGATGGAAATTGACGTACATATGTAATCCTACTTACTTGGGGGAAATTGACGTACATATATAATCCTACTCACTTGAGGGAAATTGACGTACATATATAATCCTACTCACTAGAGGGAAATTGACGTACATATGTAATCCTACTCACTTGAGGGAAATTGACCTACATATATAATCCTACTCACTAGAGGGAAATTGACGTACATATGTAATCCTACTTACTTGGGGGAAATTGACGTACATATGTAATCCTACTCACTAGAGGGAAATTGACGTACATATGTAATCCTACTTACTTGGGGGAAATTGACGTACATATGTAATCCTGCTCACTAGAGGGAAATTGACGTACATATGTAATCCTACTTACTTGGGGGAAATTGACGTACAGATAATGCACGGGGAAAGGGATGATCAAGGACAGAGAGTCCAGCACAGCGCTGACGCCCATGTAGAACGATGTGGAGATATGGCCGAAGTGCTTGCTCCACATCACCATGACCACCAGAACGTTGCTGACGTTCCCCACCACGAACAGGATGGGTGGAACCCAGAAGTCCATGCCTTTGGCGATCCGCTGCATGTACAAAGCCTCTGCACTCACTACTGTTATCGGTGGAGTGGAGTTTGCATGAACTGCAACAGCGTGTGTGGTTCCACTCCCATTGTAGTCATAAAGAGAGGAAACGTCACTGTGCGGAGGTTTTGGTGGGTCGCTGAATGCCAGCATTTTGCTTCCTTTAGTCTTATAAAATGTCTCTTAGAGATGTTTTTGATGCTGAAAAGTAGATAGTAAAAACAAACAAAAAGCAACCCCGTATGCTGATTAATAGTATGCTGGTCAAAGGACACGCTTGTGTCGAACACGAATAGCAGAAGTTTAGATTAACACTGACAAGACAAAGACAAATGATGCACTATCAGGTGTGTAGGCAAGTTTTCCTGCGTATTCACGTGTAAGCAAAGATAAATAGACAGACACCCAGATAAAGACAGACTTCAAAAACGCATGCTCAAACACGAACGTGTGCAGAAATCTGCACGCATGTATGAAAAGTGTATGCAATATCGAGAGGTATTTTCCAGAAGGTATTCAGCCTTCTTCATTCATTTTGCGTTAGTATCTTCTGGCAAATACATGAAATACAGTTTGGCATATAGTTTCCTCGCTTACCTTGAACTACGTACCCTGAACTAAGAACAACAATGGTTCTCAGTAATATACAGTGTCCTTTCTTGACCTTTCTATCTAATGGTTCTAGAACTGCTGGGATCATAGTATGAACAGTATCGTAATGCCGTCACACGCAATATCATCGCATCACTTTGCAATATTGTTTATTATAAGAACAATATGAAAGAAAAATCACTCTGGAGAAAGTCTTGGCAAACACAAAGAACAACAACTCTACATATCGCGTTTCCTTCAAAGATCCGACGTGTTTAGATATGCGCGCGCGCGCGCGCGCGCGCGCGCGCGTGTGTGTGTGTGTGTGTGTGTGTGTGTGTGTGTGTGTGTGTGTGTGTGTGTGTGTGTGTGTGTGTGTGTGTGTGTGTGTGTGTGTGTGTGTGTGTGTGTGTGTGTGTGTGTGTGTGTGTGTGTGTGTGTGTGTGTGTGTGTGTGTGTGTGTGTGTGTGTGTGTGTGTGTGTGTGTGTGTGTGTGTGTGTGTGTGTGTGTGTGTGTGTGTGTGTGTGTGTGTTTGTGTGTTTGTGTGTGTGTGTGTGTGTGTGTGTGTGTGTGTGTGTGTGTGTGTGTGTGTGTGTGTGTGTGTGTGTGTGTGTGTGTGTGTGTGTGTGTGTGTGTGTGTGTGTGTGTGTGTGTGTGTGTGTGTGTGTGTGTGTGTGTGTCTTAACAGCTTGTTTAGTGTTACCAAATAATGTATGCACTTACTTAATGCATATGACAAGTGGTGATTGCCACTGACCAGTGGTCACTTTTACGTAAATCTCACATATTAACTGTTTAACAGCTTGTTAGAGTGTCATTGAGCATAAATACACCTTGTACAATGTAGATGACCACTCGTCGTTGGCAGTGACCATTGGTGATCTGAATTATACAAGTGCATGAATGATCTGGTAGCAGGAAATACACTGTTAAGAATCACAATTTGATTTTTAAGTCAAAGTGACCACTGGTCATTGCCACTAACCATTGGTCATCCACATTGTGCAAGGTGCAGTAGTTTTCATGACACACTAATAAGCTGTTAGGGTTAGGGTTAAAAAGTGGAATCTACGTGAAAGTGACCACTGGTCATCTGCATCACTGGATATTGTCACTGACCACTGGTCATCTCCACTGTACAAGGTGCGGTAATACTCACGACACCCTATTAAGCTGTTAAACAGCAACAATGTGGAATTTACGTCAATGTGACCACTGGTCAGTGGCGGTGACCACTGGTCATCTGCATTATACATGTAGATTATGTCACATTAAGTCAAAACGACCACTGGTCATTGTCATTAACCACTGGTCATCCACATTGTGCAAGGTGCAGTAGTGCTCATGACACACTAATAAGCTGTTAAGTGAAAAAAGTGAAAAACCTGCGTACAGGGGATTTTTCCTCTCACTCTGCACTAGGCCTCATGGTCTGAACGTGGAGTCTTCCTGATGAGACGATAAATCGAGATCCCATGTGAGCATGCACTTAGCACCCGCTAAGCCCAGCGGCAAAAAAAGAAGTCATTTGGTCATCAGTCACACAACAATCGCGAGGACATTTTTTTTTTAAATGGGTGGCGCGCCTCTGGCTGCGACGCGCTCTCCAGGCAGGAGCAACTCGAACTTCACAGAGACGCCTCAGTGACTAGAAGCTACTCAAAAGGTAACGTCGGAGACAGTGAAGAGACTAAGATTCTGCAACTCGATCGATTCACTGAATCACTGGTTGACGAATCTGTTGTCAACACTCAACTCTGATTTGTGAAACGTTTGCTGTTGAAAATGTGCAAAACGTTACAATTGGATGGGCGAGAAACACAGAAGTTTATTTTTATGTACAATGTTTGATCACTAAAACGATTTTACCGCATTTCTGCACAGCGACTTCCAACACGACAATGTTATATTACAAGCTACTATTTTTTTTCAAACATGGCATACATTTCCAGGACCATAATAAAAGTAATTATTACGAACAAAATACAGTTAAATGCCCCACATGGCCGAAAGGCCGAAGAGGGCGTAAAGCCTTATTTCGTCGAAAATACAGTTAAAGAAAATACGCAACTGCAGCCAGTAAAAACTATGTACGAACAACTAGTTGTCAATATAACAAAGAGAGACTCCAGACTGTTTGTGTCTCAACAATACAGGGTTAAGAGTAGCTTGGGAGCGCTGCTGTACAATGATAATTCCGTGGCTGTTTAAGGAAAACTGCCATTGTATCAGATACAATCATTGATATAATATATTGTTGTTTTTTCTCCATTTTTTAAAGCATTTCATAGCACTTTCGTTTCTCAAACGAAGGTGTTCAGCTGGACAAAGTTTAGTTGAACTTTGGTTAAATTGACAGTCAGTCCCACAGTGTTGGTGTGAAACAGACAAATCTGATTGACAGATATATCAACCAATCTGACTCATACCACATAATTGATTGAAAGATCTCGCAACCAGACAAACTTTCGGAGAAAGAAATATCATTCAGAGACCGATGAGGCAATTTTGTATTGAAGCCAGTTTGAATATTATGTACAAAATACATAAACATTAAAAGCAACCAAAGGTTGCCAAGATTATTGCTCAGATACAGATTTAAAATAATTCTTTAGGGCTTGGTTTTAGACTCCGTTTAATAACAAAAGACTGTTGCATACCTATAACAGGTTTTTGATAGTGTATAAATGTGGTTCGTTAATTAAATGGAAGTTACCACTGGTTGCCATTGTAAATGAGACCTGCACATTGTTTTACCAAAGTTATTTATGGCACCGATTCGCCTGCAAAGTGAAAGTAGTTGCCACAACAATACAGACCCAAGTTCATCCTCATAAAAGAAAATCCCGTTTAACGTCCTCCGGTCTGAAACAGACACATATGGGACATTAGCATATATAAAGATGGTGGGAACGATCCTGGAGGCAATACCCGGAGGCAGTGCAACTCCAGGAAAGTCCCGAATTGTTTTAGCGATACAGATGTATAGTGTATAGAAAAGTATCCTCATAAAAGGATGACCCAGACCTGCTTATTATGACAACACAGTACACAACAACAGTGGTAGAGAGTTGCTCACAAACAAATCAACATACATTCAAGAATGGCATAGCCTTCTAGTCTTGAATAATGTTACACTTAAACAACACACAACAAGGAACAAACTGGTATGCCTCAATGGAAGTTGGGTTAAGCAAATATGAAATAGTGAGGCTAAGAGAGAGGATAATTATAGTGACATGAATAAGGGGAAGGAACTTCCCGTAAATTAACTCCCTTTTTTTAAAAGCCAAAGTCATTTATGGCACCGATTCGCCTGCAAAGTGAAAGTAGTTGCCACAACAACACTATGCTTTTGGAACACTATGATTCTCCAATTGGGGGGAAGGGGCGGGGTGGAGGGTGGTGGGGGTAGAGGGCATTTACACTGGCTCTAGTACTGCAGCCAAAGGGAATGGTTGACCTTTGGGGACTGACACAGGCATACAGAAAGAAACATGTTGAGCAGCTCCTAAGGTGGGGGCTGAAACCGGATTGTTATCAAACTTTTTTCCCCAAATGTTTTCCAATTGACGAAGCCATTAGCTTTCTCATTGTGTTCTCTGTATACGATTGAATATCGATGGGGTATTGTTTTTCGAAACAAATGATGTCATTGTCCACATGTTAGACAGACTGTATTCAGAAAGCAAACCCATGTCTCTGATGATTTTAACAAGTCGTATTCTCAAAAGTCCCCGCTTCCTTTACTTTGCTTGGTATACTATAAGTACAAACATGTTATTACAGTTAAAAACGTGAGTGCTGGGGAGACAGCAGGGGTGGTAGGGAGGGTGGTAGGGAGGGAGGGGGGGGGGGGTAATTAGAGGCATTCTACATTTATGTCGATATGTAAGGCTTACTATGCACAGAACTCGTTGTCCCTGATATTGATCAACAAACGATTGACAACACACACACACACACACACACACACACACACACACACACACACACACACGCACGCACGCACGCACACACGCACATATACGCACACGCACACGCACGCACACGCACACACGCACACACACACACACACACACACACACACACACACACACACACACACACACACACACACACACACACACACACACACACACACACACACACACACACAACACACGGCTCGACGCCACCACTCCTAATTAAACAATGCGTACTCTGTCAAGCTAAAACTTTCAAAACAATGCAAGCAGAACAAGACGCGCACACAAGTGGTTGTACGGCTTCAAACACATGTTGTAAAAGTGGCTGAATAGCGCGTGCATGCGTGCGTGCTTGGGCATGTGTGTGTGTGTGTGTGTGTGTGTGTGTGTGTGTGTGTGTGTGTGTGTGTGTGTGTGTGTGTGTGTGTGTGTGTGTGTATGTGTGTGTGTGTGTGTGTGTGTGTGTGTGTGTGTGTGTGTACGTGCATGCGTGCGTGTGTCTGTCTTGTCAGTATATATGTTTGTCTGTGTGTGTCTGTGTGAATAGGGATGTACTTAATTATTTGACTGTCGTTCAGAACCATACACACGCACGCGCGCGCACCATACAGACGACGGTGTGCCTAAACACTAGCACAAGCACACAGGTGGGGGGGAAAAGGCGCACACACACACACATATATATATATATATATATATATATATATATATATATATATATATATATATATATATATATATATATATATATATATATATATATATATATATATATATTATACTATACATATATATTATTATTATACTATACTATATTATATTATACTTGGAAGAAGGAAAGCGCATCAGTCTACCTGATCCAGGCACACCTCTCTACATTCCTCCTCACTGGGAGTATGTTGGTGTTTACTACGATTTCTATGACCTCCCTTATTGAATCCTTCACTGGATCCACCAACATGGCATCCCATCTCTTCTACTCTCTTCGAGGGATTGTAACTTTAGAACATTATTATTTTTGTTATTTTACACAAGATTGTTACCATTTCTTTTTAATTAAGTGCTGGTTTGCTTTTATTGTGGACTTTCAATCTGGTGCAAAGAGGACAACCTTTCTCTTGTAGAAAGTCTTCTAGCTCTGTTTGAATGTTCACTGTGGACATACTTTGCAGGCCGATATGCAGACTGAAGAGTCTTTCTCAAAGACGAAACAGCTGTCTTTGCATAGGCATTGTCTATCTCCCCCATTGGGAGAAAAAGTAAATCAGCACATTTTATTCTTTTCAGAACACAGAATAAATTGTAAAGTTATTCAGTTTCTTTCGTAGGATCACAAACTTAAATATTGGACACAAAACAAGTTTTTTTTTTTTTTTTTTCTTCCAAGCAAACTATATATATAAGAGGAAAGTTTAATGGTGTGGTTGTTTTTTCTTCTTCAATTCTTGTACGTTTATATATATATATATATATATATATATATATATATATATAGACACTACAGAAACCAGTAAACTAGCTTGTTCATTTTGCAGGCGAAACAACAGATATAGCTTTAATTTGATTGTGACTTGTTTTGTTTAGTATTATTTCTAAGAATTACATATAGATGATGAACATTATGTTCTGGAGGGAAAAGAGACGCAGGTAAAAAGAGAGAAAGCGCAAGAAGTTGGTTAATTAAACAAAACAAGTTGTTGTGTTCGATCAAAAGCTGTCACATTTGTGCATAAGCTATACAGGGAAAGTCATGTTGTACTGTTTTATGGTTTTCTAATTTGTGTATTGTAACCTTCGACTTTTCTCACCAAAACGTCCTTAAGCAATTCAATTAGTTTTTCTGTATAAACCTT
The DNA here is from genome assembly GCA_017654935.2 of Phymorhynchus buccinoides. Classification (NCBI taxonomy): domain Eukaryota; kingdom Metazoa; phylum Mollusca; class Gastropoda; order Neogastropoda; family Raphitomidae; genus Phymorhynchus; species Phymorhynchus buccinoides. The sequence goes on along the minus strand of CM065698.1, from coordinate 15,891,358 downwards.
TTCTAAACCTTTACAGAGAGAGAGAGAGAGAGTGAGAGAGAGAGAGAGAGAGAGAGAGAGAGAGAGAGAGAGGGGGGGGGGCGTGAGAGAGAGAGGGTGAGAGAGAAAGAGTTAGATGTAAGTACACATGTCTGTTCATGAATGCAAAAAGAAAAGAAGAAAAAAAGAAAAACGAAATGGGTCAAAGAGTGTCACGCGCACGTGACAGTTCCCATAACCTTTTGTACATAATTGCCCAATCTTTCTTTTTCTTTTTTCTTAAAACATATGTTCTTCTCTTTCTAATTCTTTTTATAGAGTTTCTTTTGTATATAAAAAAACAAACACCCATTTTTCTGTCCAACCCGTGCATTTCTAATTATCCACGTGCTGCACGAAATCTTCGAGAGTTTAGTGTCAAATCTGTGTCAGGGGAAAGACGGTGACAATTGATATTCACTTCATTTTCAAGCGAGGAGGAGAGAGATTTCATTCAGTTTTGTCTGGGTACTGTCAAAGACGGTCGAGTCCTATGACAGGGGCGGTCACAGCCGCATGTTATTCGCCAAATTGTCGCCGGCGACAATTTGGCAACCCATCATTCGCCAAATTGTCGCCTCCATTGCGACAATTTGGCAAGGTGCGTGAGATATTTTTAGCAGTCAGGCTATCCAGTTGGCTTTGCATCTGTGCCGAACTGAACTTAACAACGTCTGTTTTTGTTCTTTGCCGCTCTCAACTTACCTCTCTCTCTTCTCTCTCTCTCTTTCTGTACTTTTTCTTTCCTTTCCAAGCACGAAGAAAACAAGCCGACTAAACTAACTTTCTATTAGAAGATGATCAAGAACGTCTTTTGAGACTTGTATGAACTCGACAAGTGGATTTCAGGGCAAAAAGTATTTCTAAGAAAGTTGAAATATAGATATTAAATTGAGAAATATATTGCTGGAAAAAAGCTTTCTCACACAAGGAGAGAGAGAGAGAGAGAGAGAGAGAGAGAGAGAGAGAGAGAGAGAGAGAGAGAGAACAATGAACAATGGCTTAATGATTATGCCATTGGCCCATATCACTGGAGGTGATACATAAAACACGAATATTGTATCCGAAATAAGTTTCTTTTAAAGAAAAAAAGAAGAAGCCATGTACACATTAAGGAAACTAGTAAAAACATTAATTTCTTTGATTACTGTGAGCGTATAAAGTTCAGATCATTGCATGCTCTCGTATTTTAATACGTGTATTTCTGTTTTGTTTACATGTTGTTGTTTGTGGCTCAAGCCACAAACCTATAACTCACTTTGTCGGTCGGTCGGTCTGTCGGTCCAAAATTGTCGCACTTCAAATCGAGGCTACACTTCTGGCCGCTCTTTAAAATGATGTATTTTAAAAGCGTACAAAATAATAAACATACGTAATACAGACACTACAACAGACACGACGAGTATGCGGTGCTTCTTTCGATGAGTATAAGTAGGATACATAGTCTTAAATGTTTTCCAAAAGATAAAAGTTACGAAATGGTGCAGAGATAACATTCTGGTTTACAGATTCAAATTATTGAAAAGCCAGGGGAGGTAACTCATGATTGGAGTGGTAAAAATAGACCGCGTGCCACAAACTATTGCGATTTCGCGCTTGTTTTCTTTTAACTTACGATAACTTCCTTTCGTTTTAAGAATAAAACAGAAGAAAACAGCACCGGACAACGGGTTGAACCCGAAACGTCGTGTTTTGTTATCATTAATCCGTTTCTTCTGGGTTTTAATTTCGACTTTGTTTTAATTTGTTATGAATTTTATTGAACCCAGCGGTCATCTTCGTTTCTTCACATTCCTTTCTTCTACTCTAAAATATTCTTTATATTCTTATCAATATCACTTTACCTCTCTGTTATGTTGCTCCTTTCACCTTATCAATATCACTTTACCTCTCTGTTATGTTGCTCCTTTCACTCTATCAATATCACTGTACCTCTCTGTTATGTTGCTCCTTTCACCCTCACCACTCTGTCTCTGTCTCTGTCCTCCTAATGTCTTTCTTTCTCTATCTGTTTTTTTCTAAAAATCTCTTTTATCCACTCTCTCCGTTCCTGTCATTTCATGTGTATCTCTTTTTCCATCTTATTCTCTCATTCTCTTTCTTTTGTGTTTCTCTGTTCTTTTTTTTATTTTTTATTCCATTTCGGATTTTCTGCTGTCTCCATGTCTCTGTTTGTCTTCCTCTTCATGTTTGTCTGTCTCCATGTCTCTATTTGTCTTCCTCTTCATGTTTGTCTGTCTCCATGTCTCTATTTGTCTTCCTCTTCATGTTTGTCTGTCTCCATGTCTCTATTTGTCTTCCTCTTCATGTTTGTCTGTCTCCATGTCTCCATGTCTCTTCCTCTTCATGTTTGTCTGTCTCCATGTCTCTGTTTCTCTTCCTCTTCATGTTTGTCTGTCTCCATGTCTCTAGTTCTCTTCCTCTTCATGTTTGTCTGTCTCCATGTCTCTTCCTCTTCATGTTTGTCTGTCTCCATGTCTCTATTTCTCTTCCTCTTCATGTTTGTCTGTCTCCATGTCTCTATTTGTCTTCCTCTTCATGTTTGTCTGTCTCCATGTCTCTATTTCTCTTCCTCTTCATGTTTGTCTGTCTCCATGTCTCTATTTCTCTTCCTCTTCATGTTTGTCTGTCTCCATGTCTCTATTTCTCTTCCTCTTCATGTTTGTCTGTCTCCAGGTCTCTATTTCTCTTCCTCTTCATGTTTGTCTGTCTCCATGTCTCTATTTGTCTTCCTCTTCATGTTTGTCTGTCTCCATGTCTCTAGTTCTCTTCCTCTTCATGTTTGTCTGTCTCCATGTCTCTATTTCTCTTCCTCTTCATGTTTGTCTGTCTCCATGTCTCTATTTGTCTTCCTCTTCATGTTTGTCTGTCTCCATGTCTCTATTTCTCTTCCTCTTCATGTTTGTCTGTCTCCATGTCTCTGTTTCTCTTCCTCTTCATGTTTGTCTGTCTCCATGTCTCTATTTCTCTTCCTCTTCATGTTTGTCTGTCTCCATGTCTCTATTTCTCTTCCTCTTCATGTTTGTCTGTCTCCATATCTCTATTTCTCTTCCTCTTCATGTTTGTCTGTCTCCATGTCTCCATGTCTCTTCCTCTTCATGTTTGTCTGTCTCCATGTCTCTATTTCTCTTCCTCTTCATGTTTGTCTGTCTCCATGTCTCTTCCTCTTCATGTTTGTCTGTCTCCATGTCTCTATTTCTCTTCCTCTTCATGTTTGTCTGTCTCCATGTCTCTATTTCTCTTCCTCTTCATGTTTGTCTGTCTCCATGTCTCTATTTCTCTTCCTCTTCATGTTTGTCTGTCTCCATGTCTCTGTTTCTCTTCCTCTTCATGTTTGTCTGTCTCCATGTCTCTTCCTCTTTCATGTTTGTCTGTCTCCATGTCTCTATTTCTCTTCCTCTTCATGTTTGTCTGTCTCCATGTCTCTATTTCTCTTCCTCTTCATGTTTGTCTGTCTCCATGTCTCTATTTGTCTTCCTCTTCATGTTTGTCTGTCTCCATGTCTCTATTTATCTTCCTCTTCATGTTTGTCTGTCTCCATGTCTCTATTTCTCTTCCTCTTCATGTTTGTCTGTCTCCATGTCTCTGCTTCTCTTCCTCTTCATGTTTGTCTGTCTCCATGTCTCTATTTGTCTTCCTCTTCATGTTTGTCTGTCTCCATGTCTCTATTTCTCTTCCTCTTCATGTTTGTCTGTCTCCATGTCTCTGCTTCTCTTCCTCTTCATGTTTGTCTGTCTCCATGTCTCTAGTTTCTCTTCCTCTTCATGTTTGTCTGTCTCCATGTCTCTTCCTTCTTCATGTTTGTCTGTCTCCATGTCTCTATTTGTCTTCCTCTTCATGTTTGTCTGTCTCCATGTCTCTATTTGTCTTCCTCTTCATGTTTGTCTGTCTCCATGTCTCTATTTGTCTTCCTCTTCATGTTTGTCTGTCTCCATGTCTCTATTTCTCTTCCTCTTCATGTTTGTCTGTCTCCATGTCTCTTCCTCTTCATGTTTGTCTGTCTCCATGTCTCTATTTGTCTTCCTCTTCATGTTTGTCTGTCTCCATGTCTCTTCCTCTTCATGTTTGTCTGTCTCCATGTCTCTATTTCTCTTCCTCTTCATGTTTGTCTGTCTCCATATCTCTATTTGTCTTCCTCTTCATGTTTGTCTGTCTCCATGTCTCTATTTCTCTTCCTCTTCATGTTTGTCTGTCTCCATGTCTCTATTTCTCTTCCTCTTCATGTTTGTCTGTCTCCATGTCTCTATTTATCTTCCTCTTCATGTTTGTCTGTCTCCATGTCTCTATTTCTCTTCCTCTTCATGTTTGTCTGTCTCCATGTCTCTATTTCTCTTCCTCTTCATGTTTGTCTGTCTCCATGTCTCTGTTTCTCTTCCTCTTCATGTTTGTCTGTCTCCATATCTCTATTTCTCTTCCTCTTCATGTTTGTCTGTCTCCATGTCTCTATTTCTCTTCCTCTTCATGTTTGTCTGTCTCCATGGTCTCTATTTCTCTTCCTCTTCATGTTTGTCTGTCTCCATGTCTCTATTTCTCTTCCTCTTCATGTTTGTCTGTCTCCATGTCTCTATTTCTCTTCCTCTTCATGTTTGTCTGTCTCCATGTCTCTATTTCTCTTCCTCTTCATGTTTGTCTGTCTCCATGTCTCTATTTCTCTTCCTCTTCATGTTTGTCTGTCTCCATGTCTCTATTTGTCTTCCTCTTCATGTTTGTCTGTCTCCATGTCTCTTCCTCTTCATGTTTGTCTGTCTCCATGTCTCTATTTCTCTTCCTCTTCATGTTTGTCTGTCTCCATGTCTCTATTTCTCTTCCTCTTCATGTTTGTCTGTCTCCATATCTCTATTTGTCTTCCTCTTCATGTTTGTCTGTCTCCATGTCTCTATTTGTCTTCCTCTTCATGTTTGTCTGTCTCCATGTCTCTATTTCTCTTCCTCTTCATGTTTGTCTGTCTCCATGTCTCTTCCTCTTCATGTTTGTCTGTCTCCATATCTCTATTTCTCTTCCTCTTCATGTTTGTCTGTCTCCATATCTCTATTTCTCTTCCTCTTCATGTTTGTCTGTCTCCATGTCTCTATTTGTCTTCCTCTTCATGTTTGTCTGTCTCCATATCTCTATTTCTCTTCCTCTTCATGTTTGTCTGTCTCCATGTCTCTATTTCTCTTCCTCTTCATGTTTGTCTGTCTCCATGTCTCTATTTCTCTTCCTCTTCATGTTTGTCTGTCTCCATGTCTCTGTTTCTCTTCCTCTTCATGTTTGTCTGTCTCCATGTCTCTATTTGTCTTCCTCTTCATGTTTGTCTGTCTCCATGTCTCTATTTCTCTTCCTCTTCATGTTTGTCTGTCTCCATGTCTCTATTTCTCTTCCTCTTCATGTTTGTCTGTCTCCATGTCTCTATTTCTCTTCCTCTTCATGTTTGTCTGTCTCCATGTCTCTATTTGTCTTCCTCTTCATGTTTGTCTGTCTCCATGTCTCTATTTGTCTTCCTCTTCATGTTTGTCTGTCTCCATGTCTCTATTTCTCTTCCTCTTCATGTTTGTCTGTCTCCATGTCTCTATTTCTCTTCCTCTTCATGTTTGTCTGTCTCCATGTCTCTATTTCTCTTCCTCTTCATGTTTGTCTGTCTCCATGTCTCTATTTCTCTTCCTCTTCATGTTTGTCTGTCTCCATGTCTCTATTTGTCTTCCTCATCATGTTTGTCTGTCTCCATGTCTCTATTTGTCTTCCTCTTCATGTTTGTCTGTCTCCATGTCTCTATTTGTCTTCCTCATCATGTTTGTCTGTCTCCATGTCTCTATTTGTCTTCCTCTTCATGTTTGTCTGTCTCCATATCTCTATTTCTCTTCCTCTTCATGTTTGTCTGTCTCCATGTCTCTGTTTCTCTTCCTCTTCATGTTTGTCTGTCTCCATATCTCTGTCTGACACAGACAGTTGAGAATGAACTTTAGCTTTCAAACAATATCCATTTGTAAAGTCAATTCTTTTAAAATGATTGAAACATTTTTTTAATTAAAAATAATACAAGAGCTTCAAGATGAAGGTCGTTTTTTTTGGTGCTGTTTTTGTTGTTGGAGATAATAAAGTGAGTTTGATTTGATTTGATTGATTTTTTTAATTGTTTACAGGCATTTAATAATTGTCATTATTCTTTCCCTGCGACTTACTTTATAAAGTTAGAAGACGTTGAAGCAATCACGATTTGGAATTGTTTGTTCTGTCACTGTAAAGTGTCATAGCAGCTTTAGGTTTGTGTTTGAAGACCAAGTATTCAATTTAAAGCTTTATGTGTTTAAAGGGGCACCCTGACGGATGAGGTTTTGCAAGAAACACGTCCAGATCAGCAGGAAAACACCATTTACAGAGATCGCAACACTCACTTTGCTCTGGTTTCCCAGAAAGCAAGCCGTCAAAAAGGCGATTCCTCCTTGGCGGAGGTGCTGGAAGTCAAATTATTTCACCCAAAGAGAAGTCGTTTGTCGTCTCTTTTTGAATGGCCGCCTGTGTTTAGACCAAATCGTTTGCACGAACTGTTCGCAATACAAGCCTTTTTATTTTTATGTATTTTTTATTTTATGCAGTTTATCTAAAGGAGTTTCGCTCACAAGAAAGGAAATAGCTCCTCTTATTATTTTTACTGTACTACAAAAACAACAACAACAACGCTTCAACCACAATGAGTGACCTCCTCCCACCCCATCCAAAATGGCTACTCTCTCCGGCATCTCCGCCAAGGAAGAATCGCCGTTTTGACGGTTTAATTTCTAAGAAACCAGAGCAAAGCGAGTGTTCCGATCCCTGAAAAGGCTGTCTTTCTGGTGATCTCGACGTGTTTCTTGCAAAACCTCATCCGTCCGAGTCCACCTTTAACAAGTAGTCTATCTGTTTGGTTTCTGAGGGGACTGTGCACAGAAACCTCACGCGCTTATGCGCAATTAACGAAATGAAGGTAAGAAATCATCAGCTTATTATTCCTTTCTTTTGATACTTTGCGGATGAGAACATGAGGTCTCCGCGTGTAATGTGCACAGTACAGCCACTTAGCATTGGGTTGTTCTTGGGTGTTTACTTTTTTGTTTGTTTCTTTTGTTTTGTCTTGTCTTATTTTGTTTTGGTCTTTTCTTCCTTCTGACTAAGCATTCAAACGTAGGTCGAACAACAACGCATGAGTTTGCGTTATTCGGCTTACATATGAGTAAGGTTTAAAAACGCACTAAAACTTGCATTATCATGACTCTGAATAAATTCGATCGGTATCACTCTTCCGTTTGAGTAAAGTTCTGAAATGAAAGTCGTCAAATGTGTTAGCTTCTTAGTTAGCGTTCATTTAAAGTATCCATTTTATTATTATTATTATTATTACTGTTACTATTAGTATTAGTATTATTGAAGCCCCCCCTACCTATCTCGGTTAATTGTATTTTTCCGTTATTGCCTTTCTTACCATACATAAAGCTGTATTTTAGGAACATTTTTAGCTAATAACCTTTTTGGAATACTAACCCTAACCCTAACCCTAGCCCTAACCCTAACCCTACCCCCCACCGTATAAGACGGGAAAACGCAACGAACCACAACTGTGACAAATCGCGGTGTACTGCAGTACATAGTGGGGGGTAGGGTTAGGTTTAGGGGTAGGGTTAGGGTTAGGGTTAGTATTCCAAAAAGGTAATTAGCTAAAAATGTTCCTAAAATACAGCTTTATGTATGGTAAGAAAGGCAAAAACGGAAAAATACAATTAACCGAGAAATGCATGGGGGGTGGCACATCTTGACCTTTACCCCATTTTCTTTACCATCTTTTCATTTTCTCTCACATTTCTGGTCAACGGTTATCAAAGTCGACATATCTTTTGTAAGTTGTTGTGTTGGATCAAAAGCTGTCACATTTGTACATAAAGCTGGAGACAGACTATGCGACTGCCTCATATGACTCGATCAGGTAGTGACGTTGACCAAATTTTGTTTCCCGCACAGAAGAGGTCACAAGCCATCTGACTCGATCAGTGAAATTTAGAACCCGCCCTATTCGGCCCTGTCACCTGACTGGGCCCGACTGAGTCAGACTGATCGAGCAGCATGGTATGCAAATGAGGTGAAACGTCACGACCTGATCGAGTCACATGAGGCAGTCACATAGTCTGTCGCCGGCTTAAGCTATACAGGGAAAAGTCATGTTGCACTGTTTTATGGTTTTCTAATTTGTCTATTGTAATCTTCAACTTTTCTCACCAAAATGTTCTTAAACAATTCAATTACTTTTTCTGTCTAAGCAATTTCTAAACCTTTACACAGAGAGAGAGAGAGAGAGAGAGAGAGAGAGAGAGAGAGAGAGAGAGAGAGAGAGAGAGAGAGAGAGAGAGAGAGAGAGAGAGAGAGAGAGAGAGAGAGAGAGAGAGAGAGGAGAGAGAGAGAGAGAGGGGTGAGAGAGAGAGAGGTGAGAGAGAGAGGGTGAGAGAGAGAGGGTGAGAGAGAAAGAGTTAGATGTAAGTACACATGTTTGTTCATGAATGGAAAAAGAAAAGAAAAAAGAAATGGGTCAAAGAGTGTCACGCGCACGTGACAGTTCCCATAACCTTTTGTCTTTTTTTTTCTTAAAACATATTTCTTCTTCTCTTTCTAATTCTTTTAATAGAGAGATAGCTTGTTTTGAATATAAAAAAGAACACCCATTTTTCTGCCCAACCCGTGCATTTCTAATTCTCCACGTGCTGCACGAAATCTTCGAGAGTTTAGTGTTAAATCTGTGTCAGAGGAAAGACGGTGACAATTGATATTCACTTCATTTTCAAGCGAGGAGGAGAGAGATTTTATTCAGTTTTGGTTGGGTACTGTCAAAGACGGTGGAGTCTTATGACAGGGGCGGTCACAGCCGCAAGTCGACGTTTTACATTCTGGGAAAGTCACGTCCCAGGGAAGAGTTCTGGACCTAGGAACTCGGGAGTTTGTTCTTAGTTTGCCATCATTTTCATCATCATCATCGTGCTCAGGCGCCGACAACTCGACTACTACTGCGACTTGGCTTCCCCCTTCATTCGTTTTGACAAGAGAAGAAGAAGAAATGAACGAGCAAAGGAACATGTACAGAAGAAATTAGAGACAAGAACGACAACGAAACTATCAAAACGAGAACCCCAGAAGAGGAGAAGAATAGAAGAAGAAAGAAGGCAGAAGAGAAGGGAACGTGGGAGCAAGGGGAGAGAACCAGGCCACGCTCCGGGACAACTCAGAAGGCCGCAGGAAGGAGTGAACCGAAGGAGCTGGGAGATCTGCTGTCCTTGTAGCCGGGGTCCTGTCCTGTCTGAGGGCATCTCTTGTGTCGCTCTGCACCTGCGATATGGTAGGTGTACAATTCCCCGGGGTCCTGTCCTGTCTGAGGGCATCTCTTGTGTCGCTCTGCACCTGCGATATGGTAGGTGTACAATTCCCCGGGGTCCTGTCCTGTCTGAGGGCATCTCCTGTGTCGCTCTGCACCTGCGATATGGTAGGTGTACAATTCCCCGCGGTCCTGTCCTGTCTGAGGGCATCTCCTGTGTCGCTCTGCACCTGCGATATGGTAGGTGTACAATTCCCCGCGGTCCTGTCCTGTCTGAGGGCATCTCCTGTGTCGCTCTGCACCAGCGATATGGTAGGTGTACAATTCCCCGCGGTCCTGTCCTGTCTGAGGGCATCTCCTGTGTCGCTCTGCACCAGCGATATGGTAGGTGTACAATTCCCCGGGGTCCTGTCCTGTCTGAGGGCATCTCTTGTGTCGCTCTGCACCTGCGATATGGTAGGTGTACAATTCCCCGGGGTCCTGTCCTGTCTGAGGGCATCTCTTGTGTCGCTCTGCACCTGCGATATGGTAGGTGTACAATTCCCCGCGGTCCTGTCCTGTCTGAGGGCATCTCCTGTGTCGCTCTGCACCTGCGATATGGTAGGTGTACAATTCCCCGCGGTCCTGTCCTGTCTGAGGGCATCTCCTGTGTCGCTCTGCACCAGCGATATGGTAGGTGTACAATTCCCCGGGGTCCTGTCCTGTCTGAGGGCATCTCCTGTGTCGCTCTGCACCAGCGATATGGTAGGTGTACAATTCCCCGGGGTCCTGTCCTGTCTGAGGGCATCTCCTGTGTCGCTCTGCACCTGCGATATGGTAGGTGTACAATTCCCCGGGGTCCTGTCCTGTCTGAGGGCATCTCCTGTGTCGCTCTGCACCTGCGATATGGTAGGTGTACAATTCCCCGGGGTCCTGTCCTGTCTGAGGGCATCTCCTGTGTCGCTCTGCACCAGCGATATGGTAGGTGTACAATTCCCCGGGGTCCTGTCCTGTCTGAGGGCATCTCCTGTGTCGCTCTGCACCAGCGATATGGTAGGTGTACAATTCCCCGGGGTCCTGTCCTGTCTGAGGGCATCTCCTGTGTCGCTCTGCACCAGCGATATGGTAGGTGTACAATTCCCCGGGGTCCTGTCCTGTCTGAGGGCATCTCCTGTGTCGCTCTGTACATGCGATATGGTAGGTGTACAATTCCCCGCGGTTCCGTCCTGTCTGAGGGCATCTCCTGTGTCGCTCTGTACATGCGATATGGTAGGTGTACAATTCCCCGCGGTCCTGTCCTGTCTGAGGGCATCTCCTGTGTCGCTCTGTACATGCGATATGGTAGGTGTACAATTCCCCGCGGTTCCGTCCGTATCGGTTTTGTGTATTTATTTATTTTTTGTCAGAGAAAGATTTCCGTTTCTGACCGCCGTTCACGAGTTGTTTATGAAGTGCAGGTCAAGTTTTCTAAAGCGTAACTGTATTTTCTACCCGTAAGTTAAGCATTAATATTTGAAGTAGAATCGATGTTCAACTTCAAAGATGAAGGTTGTGTGTTTATTTTTCAGAAGGGGGCATGGCCTGTTTATTTCTTGTTCAAATAATAAAATTGTAGTGAAATGTATTCATAAATGTATTTGTTTCTTTTGTCGTTTCCTTCCTGCTTTTCCCTCCATGTTTGGGCTGACCTCCAGTGCTCAGGGAAATACTTGTTTTGTTGTTGTGAGTTTGAGTGTGAGTGCGTGTTCATGCCAGGCGCCATTTTTATATAGGTGATTAAATGTTATATAATATTGTCGTTTAGAAGAGTGCCAGAATTCGTAACCAAATGTGCCAGGGCGTTAACTATGCACGAAGCTCTGGGGATCAGTTGTCATTTGGTGTTTTTCAAAACATGTATGGTGTATGTAATGGTGATATCTTTAGTGATTTCGGGTGGGATGCTCTGGAATCATTGTGTTATCAGACTGACTTCAGGACAGGCTTAGTGTGTGAGCGTGCGCGCGTGTGTGTGTATGTGTGTGTGTGCGCGCACGCACACCTTTTATTCACGAGTGTTTACTTTTCTGACTATTGAATCAGTATAGTTGTGGTATGATGGAAGGCTAATGAAGGGTCTGTTACCCTATGGAATTATGAATGGTTAATATATTATGCAGTAAATTGCTTATTATCTGGCACTCTTAGGTGGAGTAGAGTTCCTGATGGGGTGTTAGGTTGTCGCCCTTCAGTCTCTCTCTTCCCCCCAATCAACTTCAGCCCCCACATGTCGTAATTCATGGAACTTAAAGGCAACGTTTGTGTCCCAGCGCTGACTTTGTGATGCTGCTGAGACGAGCTCCGCCTGGACCTTGGCCTGGTTGGCTGTCCTCTTGGGTTTGAACATGCTGTGAAAGTCTGCGTGCGTGTGTGGGGGTTGGGGGAAAGTGTGAGAGAGAATAGTTCAAAGGGGGCGACATTATTATCATTAGGAACGTATTGAATTTCATTATTAATCATTACGGTTTGTATTTAGTGATTTTGTGGAAAAACTGTATAAGCGAAATCAAGTTAGTCTTTTCATCAGATCATTGCGTCCCTTTAACGTTCCTCTCTCCCTGAGGGTAACACTTTAACGCTGGTGGTTAGGCTGGACTGGAAGGGTGTTTAGTTTGGGAACTTTCGGGTGGTTTGGGGACTACTTCATCTGATGATTTCTTCTGTCTAAGTAGCTAGGTTCCTGCTTTGCCCCGTCCCCTTTGTTTCATCTCATCCTCTAGGTTTTGTACATACATGTGCGTGATTGTGTAATAAATGTTTGTTTTGTAACTGTTCATCTTTGCCTGTTCTTGGGTGTGGTTGGGCGTGCCTGTGTGCTCTCTTCCTCTGAACCGCCCGCTTTCTAGATTGATCCTCTGGATCGGTCCTGGGGCGTGACAAAGAGAACATTAATATTAGCTAACGCATTAATTATTTATTCCAGAGCAGGATAAGCCTGTACCCATTTTGATCATTTCATGGCTCCAAACTACATCTTTTAAAGGTCCTAGTTTTGATTACTTTGTATCCCAGTATAGCGATGATAAAAATTGGCATTCGAAAAGAATGTGCTCTTCCACGAATTTAATAGAATTTTATGAATCGGGCTACATATCTTAAATATTTT
>CM065698.1:15873785-15878409 GCA_017654935.2 Phymorhynchus buccinoides | reverse complement strand
GAACAAGACCAATCAAGATCGTGGCGCGCGAAAAGGCGGCAACTCCGTGATCCTGACAGTAAGAGTGTCCTGACCTTCGTAGTCTGACCTTACCGTGTCCGTCGAGTTATCTGTCTGTTATTTCCCGAGAGGACTAAAACGAGACCAGTTAGTGTTGAAGAGAAGCGAAGTATTTTCCTTCCTACTCGCCCTTTCATGTTGTGTGACCTCTAACAGTGAGTCAATTTCTACCTGTACTGCTTGACAGGGAGAAAATTCAGGGAGGAGTTCCTCAAGGTGGTCCGTTGTGGGAGAAGCAGGGAGAAGTTTTGATGTGATTGTCGCGTGAAGAAGTAGTGTTATTGTGAATTTGAGTAGTCGTAAAATTGCTCATAATGCTTTTTCTGATATAGATTACACACATAATTCTCACCGATTCTGGGAAACGACCTATTGATCCTCAATGGCGATTGCCCCGATAGGTAGTGGGACGTTTTTCTGTCTGTATACATAATTAGCAAGTTTTTTAAACTCTGATTTTGTATTGTAACACACATATTGCGTTGCAATGCATGAAATTGAGACAAGCATCATTAGGCTTTATGGAAACAGTAACTATGCAAACAACGATATGATTGTGTAGAACAACCACAATAGACTGCATCTCATTTTTCCAGCAATTGTTTGTGAGTTGAAAGACATTACACCGTGTGACACAGGGGAAGAAAATAAGAAATGATGAGAAGCTAGCAACTTTTGTAGAAAAAAGTCAGGGTAACAATGTAGATTCAAACAATCATTACTAAGTTATGAGAATGGCACTCATAATAATGGACAATCAGCATTAGCAATTCAAGATTATATTGTTTGTATCATTTGTGTGTGTTGTCTGTTTCTTTTATTATTTGGGTTTGTTTTTGCTTTTGATTTTGAGGGTGTTTTCAAACTTTTTCTTTAATGAAGTGAATGAATCAAACATAACCAAACAGATACAATGCTGGCAATTACAATTTATGCATACTGCCGATTTCCTTTTCTTTTTAACTTGATAAAGCCATACGAGATGAGCAATCAAAATTAAATTAAGTCAGGGATGTAAATCATTCAATACACACACAAAGAATAGTAAGTGGTGTGTGTGAAATGAAGAAAACAACCCGAACAGCAAACCAAAAACGTTTACTTAAAAATTAAATAAATTCCAAAAGGGAGAGGCATTGGAGTAAGCGTTATGAAAGACTTGAATATTGTTATGTATATGCGAGAGGATCACTTATAAATGGCAAACTGTTTTTTTAATACATAAAAAGATAATTAGCGCTCATATATTTACCAAAGCATTTGCTCAAAGATTAAGTTGGGTTGTTAAGCACAACGGACACAAATGCCATACAAAGAAAAAACTAAATTACACTGGTCTAAGAAAACGTATATATATATATGCATAGATTTGAAATGAAATCTCAGTATACTGCTGTGCACCGTGCCTCTGATCTAAAGGACTTGAAAGTTGGAGCATTTGAAATGCACAACTAGTAAAATTTGATAAAAACGTTTTTGTCCAAATTTGTCCGTTTAAAAACTAAAAAAAAATAAAAATGTCCTTTATAATCGAACATCAGAAACAAGACCAGTTACAAGAACTTGGAATCTTGATCTATGTTCTAAAAGACATAGAGTGCTAGTTTGGCTTTTCCTCCTTTTGTAGGGGAGGCAGACAGAGCCCAGTCCACGACAGCTGTTTCGATCCTGTGAGGATCTCGTCAGGTGCACACAAAGCATTGGGATCTTACCCAAGTTCATGTGAATTTGATACCTCAACACCAAGGTCCTTCCACAGTGGGAATGGTTTCTTCCTGTTGTATATTAGCAAAAATTCCAAAAAAGCCAAAACCAGCACTCAGATTATTAAACAAATATAAATAAGAATCTTATGTAAAAAGGTGCGAAATAACAATGTTCCAAAGTTAAAATATGAAAAGATAAACGACACGATCAGAGAGGGCCAGCAACTAAGATGGTGTCCAAAAGGATCAAAATAGATTTTGTCCCAAAGGCTAAAAATAGATTTGAAATAAAATCTCATCATACTGTCACACTGCACCAGTGCCTCTGATCTAAAGGACTTGAAAGTTGGAGCATTTGAAATGCTTATCTAGTAAAATTTGATAAAAAACTTTTTTGTCCAAATGTCTTTAAAAAACTTTTTATTTTATTAAAAATGTCTTTATAATCGAACATCAGAATCAAGACCAGTTACAAGAACTTGGAATCTTGATCTATGTTCTAAAAAGACATAGAAGAGTGCTAGATTGGCACTTTACGTAAGATTCTTATTTCTATTTTTTTTTTATCTGAGTGCTGGTTTGGTTTTTTGGAATTGCTTGCTAATATACAACAGGGGAAACCCTTCCCACTGTGGAAGGGTGTGACCTGGTGTTGAGGTAAACAAATTTCCACATGACTTGGGTAGCATATCCCAATGCCGTGTTCACTGGTGGCGAGATCCTCACAGGATCGAAAGCAGCTGTCGTGACTGGGCTCTGTTAATGCCCTCCCTTAAAAAAAAGGAGGAAAAGGCCAAAAGCTAGCACTCTATTTGTTTTTTTAGAACATATGATCAAGATTCCAAGTTCTTGTAACTGGTCTTGGTTTCTGATGTTCGATTATAAAAGACATTTTTAATATTTGTTTTATTCTTTGGTAAAGACATTTGGACAAAAATGTTTTTATCAAATTTTGCTATATATATATATATATATACCCAGGGGCTGAGTGGAAAAAAGCATTGTAATGCTTATCTCATGTTTCCCTTGGTTTAAAAAATCATGTCGTTTTTTTCGTTTTTTTGTTTTCTCTCTCTCTCACACACACACACACACACACTACCACAACACACACACACCGACACACACACACACACACACACACACACACACACACACCACACACCCACACATTTCACAACACACACACACACACAAACGCACGCACGTACTCACGCCTGCATGCATGCAGGCACACACACATACATGCAACAAACACACACACACACACACACACACACACACACACACATCACACGACACCACAACACACACACACACACACACACACACACACACCACACACATGAACGCACGCACGCACACATACACGCACTACACTCACACACACTCATACACAATTAATAATACAAGAGTAAAATAGTTACAATATGAAAATTCTAAGAAGAAACATAGACCACATTTACAGTTCCTCAATCAAATTTTGATACAATACTGCAACTTGAAATAAAATAATACTGCCATCGACATACCAGTTACATGACTAATTATAATATGACAAATTTTGCAAGAACAAAAATACCCTTCTACCTCATTTACAAGCATTTTAAAGTTTACAAGACGTAGACATTCTACAAAATATTTTACAAGATTTCTGCCATGAAACGGACCCCCACCACCACCCTCACTCACAAACACTAATCAATCATAATATGTCCGAAACAAGTGAGTTTTAAGGGCAGAGCGAAAGGCGGAGATAGAGTCAGATGAGCGGACATGTTGTGGAAGGGAATTCCATAAGTGAGGTGCTAAATAGTAGAAGGATCGTTCACCAAAAGATTTCGTGTGGACCCGAGGAACCTTGAGTGTGCAGCAGTCAGAGGAAGAACGTAGGGAGCGAGCAGGTGTGTAGACAGTTACTAGTTCGGAGAGATATACAGGACCAGAAGAGTGAACAGCACCGAAACAAAGGCAAGCTATTTTATACTTGATTCTAGCCTCTACTGGAAGCCAGTGCAAGTTACGAAGATGAGGTGTTATATGATCAGAGCGTGGAATCTTGAGAGTGAGGCGTGCTGCACTGTTTTGCAGTTTTTGAACACGTTGCAGGAGATACTGAGGACAGCCACAGAGAAGAGAGTTGCAATAGTCAATGCGGGAAAGAATAAAGGCAGAAATAAGAGTTTTCGTGGCTGCAACAGACAGAAAGTGTCGAACAGCACTGATTCGTCTGAGCTCATAATTGATGGAACGTATGAGATTAATAACCTGTGTATGCATTGTAAGATTTGAATCGAGGGTAACTCCGAGATTCTTTGCTGACTTAGAAAACTGAACACAAGCATTGCCAACTGTAAGAGTTTCTGGAAGAGAGATAGTTGCAGACATACGCTGAGAGGAAACAATCAGAGCTTCTGTCTTGTCATCATTAAGTTTTAATTTGTTGCAGGTCATCCAGGATTTGACATTTATGATTCCGAAGTAATTGATTATGTTCTTTTAAAAAAAGAGTGATAGCTTAGTTTTTCCTCCTTATTAGGGAGGCAATGGCAGAACCCAAGCCGAGGACAGCTGTTTCGACTCTAGGGAGTCTCATCAGCTCAACACTGGATGGGGTCTTAACCTACCAATGTGGAACTACTCTCCCCTCAACAAGAAGATTGTTCCAAAAATGGAATGTATATTGGTAAAAGGCTCCAAAAAACGAAACCAGCACTCAAGTATTTTCTTTTTTTAAAAGAACATAATCAAACACAAAGTTATATTAAACTGGTTTTGATTTAAAATGTTCGCATCAAAGACATAGGGACAAAAAAGTTTTCTAGAATTCTATTATCATTGCATTTCAAATGCTCTAA
>CM065698.1:15838785-15868785 GCA_017654935.2 Phymorhynchus buccinoides | reverse complement strand
CACAGAGAATTTTGGAATCTGAAGATGACCGCAATTGCCTTGATGGAGTATAGACAGAAAGCATGTCAGAGATGTAGCTAGGGGCATTTCCAGAAAAATAAGAATGACATAGAGTGGAAATTTTGTAGTCAATACGTGCTTTGATGGGAAGCCAATGGAGGGATATCAGGAGTGGTTGAACATGATGATACTTAGAGACCTTGAGGACAAGTCTGGCAGCAGAGTTCTGGACTTTTTGAAGCTTGTCAATGAGGTGTTGGGGGCAGCCATACAAGAGTGAATTACAATAATCTAATTTAGAGAGAACAAAAGCGCAGACTAGTATCTTAGCAGTATCTATAGACAGGAGATGGCGAATCGTACCAATGCGACGCAGCTCACAGTATGCTGACCGACAGATAGTTTGAACTTGTGAGTCAACACTCATATCTTGAGAGATGTGGAAGCCAAGATTTCTAGCAGAAGGAGAAAAAGGTATTTGAGTGTCACAGACAGAGATGGAATCAGGCTTTGGGTACGAAAGTTGTCTAGATGGAGAGTGGATGAACAAGGCCTCCGTTTTGTCGTCATTCAGCTTCAGTTTGTTTTGTAGCATCCATGATTTGATGTTGCGAATGCAGAATTCCAGTGAAGATATAGAAGGAAGAATGGTAGATGGGGATACAGGCTTGTGGAGTTGTGTATCATCAGCAAAAGACTGAGAATCAACTGAATGAGAAGTGATCAACTCGGACAGAGGTTTAGTATACATGATGAAGAGGACTGGTCCAAGTACTGAGCCTTGAGGAACCCCACATGTGAGGCCAACCATTGCAGAAGATGAGTCATTGATGGAGACAGACTGAGTTCGACCAGAGAGGTAAGACGAGAACCATGACAGAGCAGTGCCTGATATCCCATAGGTGATTTGAAGCCTCGTAAGGAGTGTATGGTGGTCAATAGTATCAAAAGCAGCTGAAAGATCCAAAAGAGTTAATATAGATGCGTCACCAGAGTCAAGAGCTAAGAGAATGTCATTAGTTACCTTCAACAGTGCAGTTTCAGTGCTGTGAAATGGCCTGTACGCTGATTGTGAACGACTGATGAGTTGATGTTCATTGAGATAGCCTAGGAGTTGATGAAGAACTAATTTCTCAATGAGTTTCGATATGAAAGAGAGGTTGGATACAGGCATATAGTTCTTTAGAGTGTTTGGGTCAAGGGACGATTTCTTTAGAAGTGGTTTGACAAGGGCAGTTTTGAACACAGATGGAAAGGAGCCAGATGTTAGAGAGTTGTTGACAATATGGGTGAGAGTAGGGAGTAGTTCATCAAGATATTCTATGAAAAGTGGCGTCGGTATAGGGTCAAGAGGACAGGAAGTGGGTTTTGCTTTTAGAATGATCTTCTTCAATTCAAAGGCAGTAACTGGCTGAAATTCCAAGAACGTGGATGTTGTTCCTATTTGGTCAAACTGGGTGGTAGGCCTAGGTGTAGAAGAAGCCTGATCAAGTTCGTTTCTGATCAGCTGGATTTTCTGAACAAGTAGTCGTTAAAGACATCTGGAAGGTCACTGGGGTAGGTGGTAGAGAGGGGTGCTTTTATAATAATAATAATAATGATTATTTATATAGCGCCTATTCTCTGATTTAGGGCTCTAAGCGCTTTACATATTTAATACAAATACAACATAGAATATAATTATCTTATACAATCAGAACATGACGAACATACATAAATTTTACATGAGTAGAATATAGAAAAGTATATATATACAAATGAACAAAAACGCATATCTTGAAAAAGGTACACAACTTACAGAAACACACACACACACACACACACCACACACACACACACATACACACGCGCGCGCGCACGCGCACGCACACACACGCACACACACGCACACACACACACACACAAACACACAACACGCGCGCGCGCGCGCGCGCGAGCACGCCATGTGCCAGCCACTTCATCATTTCACGGAAACTGAGTACAAGGGGGTGGAGAGGAGCGGATTGGTGGGGGAAGAATTATGATCGTTCAAAAAAGTGTGTCTTCACAGCAGAGTTGAAGGAAGAAGTTGAAGGTAAGTATCTGATATTGATGGGAAGTGTATTCCAGACAGTTGGTCCCTGAAAGGAGAAAGAACGTTGACCGAAGGACTTTGTTCTGACAGAAGGAACACGGAAGAGACGAGTGTCAGCAGAAGAACGAAGTTGACGGGATGGGGTGTAGATGTGTAGAATGTCAGAAAGATATTGTGTACCAGTACCAGAGACAGAAGAGAAACAGATGGAAGCCAGCTTATAGTCAATGCGACTCTGAACCGGGAGCCAGTGGAGGGACTGCAACCAAGTAGTTTGCTGCAGATAGAAAACAATCGGCTAGAGGTCACTGCATTGTTTATTTGGTCAGTGTAAAAGGAGGATCTTGCTGTAAACACTATGTTCGCTATTTTTCGTTTTGCAGCGTTGAAGATTTGTTTCGTAACGGTAAGGGGGGTCCTAAGCCACGCTCTTTCAGCTACACGCTTTTCTGACTTTGCCGAGTTCAGTTCAGTACTAACTAAAGCATACCACTGCTCTAGTCTATCGGCACGCTCTTGGTGGTGACGTAAAGGCGCGTGTGTGTCGATAACGCGAGTGAGAGCGCTGTTAAGTTCGTTGACCGTGGGGCATGATTCAGGGCAGATAGTCGCGCGCGACTCTGCTTGAAATGCTGATCTGTCCATGCTGCGTACATTACGAGACTGTCTGTACGATGGGGTGTCAGACGGGACAGACAAACATAGTTCACAAACAATACAGAAATGGTCAGAAGCAAGAGATGGAGTGACATGAGTAGAGCATAGCAAATCATCATCAGGTTTATAAATTACCCAGTCCAGAATGTGGCCACGTTCATGAGTTGGCTCGGTAACAGATTGACTAAAATGAAACATATCCAAAGCATTGATCGTCTTAGCAGTTACGGGGCTGTGCTGAGTATCAAAATGAACATTAATGTCTCCTAATATAATACACTTTCCAGAAAGGTTATTACAGTACTCTAAAAGGTCAGGGAATTCACTGAGAAACATAGATAGCATCAGTCAGTTTATTTTTGTGGCTTGGTGGAGGTCGGTACACGCAGATGAAGTGGACAGGAGAAGATGACGTTGCCAGGGTAACGCGAACTGCTTCGAAGCTTGGGTGTTGGAAGGGAAAGGCAGTGGAGGTGGAAAGATGCTTGGCCAGAGAGTTCTTAGAGATGAGCGCAATCCCCCCACCGCGTGAAGGGCGGGGGAAGGAAGAGAGTGTGTAGCCAGATGGTGTCAGGTCAGCACACTTTGCTTCATCGCCTTGTTTTTGAAGCCAGGATTCTGTTATTACGAATACATCACAGTCGTTGTCCGTAATGAAACAGCGGATCTCTGCTCGTTTCAATGGGTCGCTGACAGATCTTGCGTTAAAGAGGGCCAGTTGTAGACCGTTGGAATCGTTACGTTGTGTTGTGCTGGAGGGCCCATGGGTAGTTGGAATGCAGAT
This sequence comes from Phymorhynchus buccinoides, assembly GCA_017654935.2. Lineage (NCBI taxonomy): Eukaryota > Metazoa > Mollusca > Gastropoda > Neogastropoda > Raphitomidae > Phymorhynchus > Phymorhynchus buccinoides. The sequence goes on along the minus strand of CM065698.1, from coordinate 15,865,270 downwards.
CAGGTTGTCAGGGAAACCCTTGGTTGTACAGTTAGTATTTGTAGAGTTCAGGGATTGTTCCACAGGATGGCAGTGAGAGGAAGGTGGTGGGTAGACATGCAAGGCGTGTGGACCGACCCAGTGTTGGTTGATGTCAGGCGTTGGCAGCTTAGTGGTGGCCGAATCAGGTCTGTTACCACACACTGTGCTGATCTTTCTCTGTTTCCACCGGCCACCACGGTGCTTGCGGATGCGGGGAAGATGATAGCCAATTCCCACTCCTTTGATGGCCTCCATTACAGAGGGGTCCAGTGGTGCTGGGGCAGCAGACAGCAGTTGTTCTCGACTGTAGGAGATTCGAGAAAGAGGCGCGGTGGTGGAGTGGTGAGGGGTGGTTTGACTGGATGGAGTAGAGTCAACAAGTGGAGGGAGAGGCCCGTACAATAATGGGGGAGAGGAGGGGTGAGGAGGATAGGGGATGGAAGAAATGGGTTCCTCATGTTGGCAAGCAGGCTGGTAGGGGAATGGCGTTTCTTGGTTAGCATGAGAGTTGGACAGTTGAAAGAAAAAAGCAGTCCAAATAACTAGCAAATCAGGCGGAAGAACTGCACAAAACAAACACCAATACACGCACCACTCCATCATGCTACACTTGTACACTTTTTACAACAATAGACAATCTAGGTACAACACTACAGTGAAAAATATCAGAGCTCGTGACCAAGCTGCCTGTCAGGGTGGAACACTTACTCATGGGTCATGTTTCTCTAGATAACGGTCGCCGCGCGAATAACGCTTACGCCAAAAGGGGCCTAAGAAACACTCTAGAAAACGTATGCAGAAGAATATTACAAGCTCTTGAATTGTTTGATTGGTCCAAAAAAAATTGTTCTAAGCAAACTTTAATCGACCAATCAACGACAAGAAATGTATTCACCCCCTACTAGTTCCGGATAGTTCGCCGCTTGCTCGGTGTTTGGCAAGAACAAAACGCCACGCGAACTATCGGCAAACGAAGGGTGTTTCTTAGACCGTTTTTGCCGATTTGACCGAGCGCAACGTAACGTTAGCCCTTGTGAAACGAACACTGGATTCCAACCTATGGCATCGATTTAATATTGTTATGCTAATCGATCAGACAGTGGCGGGATTTAGAAAGGGACGTTTTGCCTCCACAGTGTTCAGTCACCTTCCGGGATTAGTTCTAGAAATGGAGAGGGGGCACGTGCAGGGTGAGAGAAGAGGGAGGGGGGGGGGGTAGATACAGGAAAGGAGTTGGAGTTAAAGTGTCAAGTGTTTGTGTGCGACGCTACCCTGGGATGGAAGGTGGCAGGTTGAAGGCGCTCGCCTGCCAATTCATTGCACGACTGACTCGGGTTCGAAATGGGATCCGGGCCTCGTCCTTTCTTGTCCAGTTCGGCGGGAAATCGAACTGAACGCCGAGTCCTTCGGATGGAAACTTATAGCAAGTCTGACCTGTGCGCTTTTACGCACGTAAAACTCTCAAGACAGTTAAAAGTCGGCAAGAGGGGGGATACGTCCTGCTGCCTGGTATGTACCACATTGGTAGCTAGGCTTCCCGAGGCTAGAGGAGTTCCTCAAGGTGGTCCGTTGTGGGAGAAGCAGGGAGAAGCTTTGATGTGATTGTCGCGTGAAGAATAGTGTTTGTCAAATTTAGGTCGAAAATGCTCATAATGCCTTTCTGATTAAATACAATATTCTCACCTTCTGAAACGACCTAATGATCTCAATGGCTTTGCACCGATAGGTAGGCATTTTCTGCTGTCTGCAAAATTCAATTTTTTGAAATAGATGTTTTTTTGACACACACATTTGCTGCAACATAAATTGAGACAAGCCAAGGCCTATCAAACGTACACAACACATATGTTTGAAACAAGCAATAGGCTGCATCTCATTTTAAAAAATTGACGGGAGCTAACGTGTAGCAAAGGGGGGGGAGGAATGAGAAATGATAATAGCGCAACTTTTGGAGAGAAAAAACAGGTAAACAAAGTAATCGAACAATACTAAGTTATGAGAATCGACTTTAAAAAATAATTGACTCACAATTCAATTCAGGTCTTTGTGTTTGTTTCTTTTGTTACTGTTTTTATAAAGGGTCTTGCAGTTGCATTCTCTGTAATCTAATGTATTTTGTCATGTAAAGTAGAGTAACCTACAAGAAACTGACACGTTTCAACAACTTTTAAAAAATACTTCGTTACTTCATTTTCTTCCGTTATATGGCTGACTTCACGCCAGGCTAATACATCTCTTCATTGCATACAAATGAATTTCATGTTTAAAAATGTCAAAGAAGATAGGAACAATGACTAGATGTACACGTTCAGTACAAGTGACTTGTTCCTTTGGATTTAAACCACAATTCGCTTGCACTGAAGGTTTTTATTCCACAACATACCAAAGTGTACCTTTAGTTAAAAGATTTGTAAATCTCACTCAGTGTCGCAGTGCTTGCTTGCAGGTGTGTTGTTATTGCTTACTGGTTGGTTCCTAAAGATCATCAAAATGGCAGTTTGTTACAGCAGTGCGCGTGTCTGTGTGCGTGCGCGTGCGTAGCCTCTGTGTGTGTGTGTGTGTGTGTGTGTGTGTGTGTGTGTGTGTGTGTGTATGTGTGTGTGTGTGTCTGTGTGTGTGTGAGTGTGTGTGTGTGTGTGTGTGTGTGTGTGTGTGTGTGTGTGTGTGTGTGGTGTGTGTGTGTGTGTGTGTGTGTGCGTGCGTGCGTGCGTGCGTGCCGTGTGCGTGTGCGTGTGTGTTCGTGTGTGTTCAAACTGCGTTTATCCTATTTTAGAAGATGAGAGAGAGGAAAGATGCATGCGTCATTTTTTTCTTTAAGATGAGATACAGGAAATATACATATAGTTTGTATTTTCGTATACTATCATTAGATCAGCAGTCTATAACTTTAGCTGTTGGTCAAATTCAGATAAAAACAATGTATCTAAATATTCTGTGCAACTGATTAAAGCAAAGGCCTTATCTTCTTCGTCGATGGCAATATTGCCCAACCAAACTGCTTTTTGATCGATTACAATCATGTACCCACCCTGGTGCTTGTTAGCGAGTGTCAATGATGCCGAGTCAATTTGCACACCCTCCGTTCATTCTCTTTCTCTATGGTTCCCAAATTGTTTGCTGCCAAGTCTGTATAGGGATCGACCCGTTTGAGATCACAACGGTTCAAGGATTGTCGAGTGACTGCATCGGTTCTGTTTGCAAACGGGCTGTTTAGGCAGAGTTATCATCCTTCGCACTTGACACCAGGTGTCGTTCCACTTAGAGACCGTTTCTTAGCAACGCGAAACGCTATTTCTCTCTGTTTCGCTCCCTCTCGCCAATGCGCCCCAAAAATAGATTTTGCCTTTTGTTTGACAAAAGGAAGTGATATATGTCGATAGACTGGTCCCCGTTTGACGGACAGAAGTGTGTGTGTGTTTGTGTGTGTGTGTGTGTCTGTGTGTCTGTGTGTCAGTCTGTCTGTCTGTCTGTTTGTATGTCTCGTTCGTTCATTACCAAGTCAATTCATGCCATTCTGTGTGTGTGTGTGTGTGTGTGTGTGTGTGTGTGTGTGTGTGTGTGTGTGTGTGTGTGTGTGTGTGTGTGTGTGTGTCTGTCTGTGTGTCTGTCTGTCTGTCTGTCCTGTCTGTTTGTATGTCTCGTTCGTTCATTACCAAGTCAATTCATGCCATTCTCTGTGTGTGTGTGTGTGTGTGTGTGTGTGTGTGTGTGTGTGTGTGTGTGTGTGTGTGTGTCTGTGTGTCTGTGTGTCTGTCTGTCTGTGTGTCTGTCTGTCTCTGCGTGTGTGTTTGTGTGTGTGGTGTGGTGTGTGTATGCCTCTCTGTGTGTGTGCGTGTGTGTGTGCGTGCGTGCGTGGGTGGGTGCGTGTGTGCGCGCGCGCGCATGTTTTATGTGTGACAAATACAGAAAGAAAGAAGCAAGTCGTCCGATCATTGATAGATCGTTTTCAATTCTATTTATTGCTTCAATTCTATTATAAATATTGCCTCAATTCTGTTATGCGATATTTTCGTTCTTGTTTTTTCTGTTTCTCTTCTCCTTCTTTTTTAAATAACAGTTTGCCTTCCAATGTCGTTGCCTATGGGAAGTCGTTTCTTCGACAACAAGTGCTTCATTCGAGCGCAAACACTTAGTCAAATAAACTTTCCCCGTTGGCTACAAACCTTCGTTAGTGACATTACGTCAGCAGAATTGATTCCTCGGTCGCTGCTTCAGATAGCCTATGCTACTATATTTGATCCATACCGGAATTGGCGATAAACGGTTTGCACCAAAGAGAATGCATGAATGGAGGGTGTGCAGATGGACACGAGCATTATTGACAAACATAAAAAAGGTATGATAGGATATTGCGATGGGCTTGCTTAGATGAAGAACGCTTGATCCCGTATTTTATGAGGAAAGGATTTTGATAACACTGGAAATAGGATTAAAAAAATCATGGTTACGCATGCCCGCATGAATTCGTGGGTACGAAGATGTAATGCATGCAGACGCATACACTTCTGTGTGCATACACACATAATATTATATGCGCGAGCGTACGCACGCACACGCACACGCACACACAGAGAGAGAGAGAGAGAGAGAGAGAGAGAGAGAGAGAGAGAGAGAGAGAGAGAGAGAGAGAGAGAGAGAGAGAGAGAGAGAGAGTGTATACGAGTACTCGGGTGTGTGCTTGCATGTCTTTGTTGTTGTTTGTTTTGGTTTGGTTTGTGTCTGTGTGTGGGTGTGGGTGGCGGTGGTGGGGGTGTTCTCATGTTTATTTCCTTCTTTAACTGTTGTGATGGCTTGATGTAAAAAAAGCAAACCATTATTGCTTATTCAATGTTCCATCTGAAAATAAAAATTTTGACTTTGACTTTGACTTTGACACACACACACACACACGCATGTATGCAAGCATGCACACACACAAACACACACACACGCTCGCGCCCTGTGCACATATTTATCTCAACTCCCCTCCCCTTCCATCCCCTTTACACCTTGTAGACTGAGATCAGTCTGCAGTTGGGGCCAACAGCAAGATGAGAGACAGTTGTCTGAATTGTTCCCTGTTTGAACAACTGGCTGTCAATGTCGTCAGAAGTCTCTTCTTGCTTGGCTGCTTCTTCAATTCAATAAACACCCCTGTCTCTCCCTCTGTTGGTTTGTTCGTCTGTCTGCTTGTCTGTCTAGTGCCTGTATATTTGTTAGTCTGTCTGTCCATCTGTCTGTCTGTCTGCCTGTCTGCCTGCCTGTCCTTCTCTCTCTCTCTCTCTCTCTCTCTCTCTCTCTCTCTCTCTCTCTCTCTCTCTCTCTCTCTCTCTCTCTCTCTCTTAGGCAATTAATTAAGACATAGATTTCATTCCGTTTTTTAGGTTGTCCTTTTCGTAACCTAACCATCTCTATATGTCTGTAGGACACAGAGAGAGGCAGACATACATACAGTCAGAAAGACAGACTGAGAGAGGTATGCGCGCACAAAAGAGAGAGAGAGAGTGATACACAAAGACAGAGGTGCAAGGGTGTGGACGGAGAGGCAGACAGACAGGCACAAAGTGACGGAGACACACAGAGACAGAGAGCGAAAGAGAGACATAGACAGGGGTGCAAAGGGGGGTGGGGAAGGGGGGTGTTCCACAATACCAATTCACTAATCCAGGAGGGTGAGTAAACACCACCCAGACAAGCTTTCCCTCCCAGACCCTTCCGCTAACCGATCAATCAAGTTAACAGTCGATGGCACCAGTGTGCACAACGTTGCCTAAGTGCTAACGTTATGGGGCGCTCTGTTAAGACACAAACAAGCTACATTACCTCCAGTTGCACACCAGATCGTCAATTGTTCCAGGAGGGCTTTGTAAGTGTTCTTGGAGGTTGTTTTGCTGTATGAGACAAGATGGCGATGGTTAAACTTTTGATTTTTTTTGTCAACAAATGTTAGGATTTTTTTATATTTGATCGATTGCAACATCACAGTCATTCCTCAGTTATTGTGACGTCTTTGTTAGCCCCATAGTGCCTTTGTCAATCAATCAAATGAATTAAAAAGCTTGATCTCAGAAACCCTGTTTTAGACACAGAATATATAATTTTGTTTGTAGTACTTCAAAATATAAAGCCTGTTAGGTGACTACATCTTGGTGGCCATCTTGAAATAATGAGTTGGGAAGCTTGCCTCTACTAAATGAAATGTAATCTTCACATATGGATATAACTTCATGCAAAAGGGCTTTACTCGAACCGAAAGTGCAAAGTAACCCCTGTATTTGCCAAATTCAGCTAATACTATATTGTTGCCATATCAGAAGCAACAGGCCTAACGTTATCATTACTTTGGTAGAGTTGAACAAGTCATTGTCTAAAGGTTAAGGTAAAATTTGATGCGTGAGCAAATCGTATACACTAATATGTGTTAATAATTAATGTTTCTGGTGTGAAAACGTTTAAAACAGAAAAGGATGGACGAATTCCCACGAGGAGAGGAATACATCAAAGGGCTGGTTTATATTTTATTTCTGTGAGCATTGTAGTGTAAATTGTTAAATTACCTTTATCAAATGAGACAGCACACTATACACTATGTCCTCAACAAACCCTGGCACAATCAAACTCTCTTATAACATCAGATGGACGACAGCACACTGTACACTATGTCCTCAACAAACCCTGGCACAATCAAACTCTCTTATAACATCAGATGGACGACAGCACACTGTACACTATGTCCTCAACAAACCCTGGCACAATCAAACTCTCTTATAACATCAGATGGACGAAAGCACACTGTACACTATGCCCTCATCAAACCCTGGCACAATCAAACTCTCTTATAACATCAGATGGACGACAGCACACTATACACTATGCCATCAACAAACTCTGGCACAATCAAACTCTCTTATAACATCAGATGGACGACAGCACACTGTACACTATGCCCTCAACAATCCCTGGCACAATCAAACTCTCTTATAACATCAGATGGACGACAGCACACTGTACACTATGCCCTCAACAATCCCTGGCACAATCAAACTCTCTTATAACATCAGATGGACGACAGCACACTATACACTATGCCATCAACAAACTCTGGCACAATCAAACTCTCTTATAACATCAGATGGACGACAGCACACTGTACACTATGCCCTCAACAATCCCTGGCACAATCAAACTCTCTTATAACATCAGATGGACGACAGCACACTGTACACTATGCCCTCAACAATCCCTGGCACAATCAAACTCTCTTATAACATCAGATGGACGACAGCACACTGTACACTATGCCCTCAACAATCCCTGGCACAATCAAACTCTCTTATAACATCAGATGGACGACAGCACACTGTACACTATGTCCTCAACAAGCCCTGGCACAATCAAACTCTCTTATAACATCAGTTGGACGACAGCACACTGTACACTATGTCCTCAACGAACCCTGGCACAATCAAACTCTCTTATAACATCAGATGGACGACAGCACACTATACACTATGCCCTCAACAAACCCTGGCACAATCAAACTCTCTTATAACATCAGATGGACGACAGCACACTGTACACTATGCCCTCAACAAACCCTGGCACAATCAAACTCTCTTATAACATCAGATGGACGACAGCACACTGTACACTATGTCCTCAACGAACCCTGGCACAATCAAACTCTCTTATAACATCAGATGGACGACAGCACACTGTACACTATGTCCTCAACAAACCCTGGCACAATCAAACTCTATTGTAACATCAGATGGATGACAGCAGGACAGAGAAGACGAGGGCGGCCCTAGATGAAGTGGAAACAGACAGTGGAGAGGGACCTGAAGCTTGTCAGTAGAGGCTGGAGCGACATGGACATGATGAACTTGAAACAGACAGTGGATAGGGACCTGAAGCTTGTCATTAGAGGCTTGTCAGTAGAGGCTTGTCAGTAGAGGCCTGTCAGTAGAGGCTGGAGCGATATTGACATGATGAACTGGAAACAGACATTGAGAGGGAACTGAAGCTTGTCAGTAGAGGCTGGAGCGACATCCACGTGATGAAGTGGAAACAGACATTGGAGAGGGACCTGAAGCTTGTCAGTAGAGGCTGGAGCGACATGGACATGATGAAGTGGAAACAGACATTGGAGAGGGACCTGAAGCTTGTCAGTAGAGGCTGGAGCGACATGGACAAGCTGGCTGAGGACCCGGCTGTGGAGGTAAAAGCCTTGACTGCCTCATGCATCAATCAACCAGGAAGCACCTAAGTCTAAGTAAGTAAGTTTGAGTGTTAATGAACAGCTTAGTATCAAGACAAGGGCGACGTTGTAGCTTAGACACCATCTCAAGTCTACGACTGTCAATCTCAAAGTCTGGTTCTTTCAGCTTCATGACAATAACCCTAGGCATATCCTAACCCATTCTTGACAACGGCAGATTGTTGCTTCTCAGTGAAAGTTTTCAATTCGACAATTTGATGGGGGGTGTCCAAACTACAACTTAGCCAAAGCAAGAATGGAGTGTGTAGGTATTAGACTGACGAAATGAAGCACACACAGAAATGGACGAGAAAACATTTGACGCTTTGTTCCCACAGAGCGCTAATGGTGATGAACTTATAAATGATTCTGCAAAACATCAATGGTCCAAAAGAGCAAGTCAGTTACACCCCCTCCTCCCATGCCAATCTTCTTTCTCCTCTCTTCATCTCCACCGCCACAACCATTAGCACCACTACCCCTCCACCAGAGCCCCGTTTCCACCCGTGGAAGGCGGGAAATGGTTTCCTGATTTGGTCAGATCGCTTTCCATTCTATCTTGCTGGTGGCATGCACGTAACTGCGTAATAATTGCTTTTCAAAACAAATTAACATCTAAATCTGCGACCCATGCTAGTTGTTTATTGTTGCTGATGTCAGTGCTGTAAGATAGCGTCCCCAAAGGCCGACGCATCCCTCTGGCTGCATTACTAGGAGCCAGCGCAAATACCCCATAGCTTGCAAGGTGTGGTCCCTACTGCGCGAAACCTACTGCGCGAATCCCTACTATGCGAAAACCTTACTGCGCGAATCCCTACTGCGTGATGTCTTTTGCTGGATGTATGGATTTTCTGTCATATCCATAATGATTCACAAAAGACACAAGTGTACTTTGATTTTCTATATTTTCCGGAATACAATAACTGACGGCCCAGCTCTCGCTTTACTGTCGTCCCTAACGCACCAGCGATGTGGCTGGACAGAAAGACGTCACGATGAAAAACGGTGAATGAACGGGTGTTAGATTATGATTAATGACCGTACAGCTCCGCTTTACTGCGTCCCTAACGTCAACAGAGATGTGGCTGGACAGAAAAGACGTCAATGATGAAAACGGTTGAATGAACGGGTGTTAGATTATGATAGCATTCCAAAAGCTTAAAGACACAATGACCCACCACTATTAAGTCCCTTGGGTTTTTTCTGGGTAGCTGTGACCCACATACAATATGTCCCCAACTTCAAATTGAGCTTCTCTTTAAAATGATGTTTCTTGTCCAAATTTGGGGACAGGTATGGGAGTCAAGCCTGTCAAAACAAGCTTTCTTAGCAGCTAAAAGAGGGAAAAAACACGTGACAACCCAGTGAATTTTGACACGTGACCTGGTGGTCTTTAAGCTAAAAGGTGTGTGGTGGGTGTGTTGTGTGTTTTTTTTTTTTTTTTTTTTTTTTTTTTCTAGTGTGTGTGTGTGTGTGTGTGTGTGTGTTGTGTGAATGCTGTACGCATCATGTGTATGCACATTCATTTGATTTCTACAGATAAAGTGCCATATAATTACTGCATAAAAACAGCCATAAAAAGTAACAAAAAAACGATGTCTCTGCAAGACAGTACAATTTTTTATAATTATTCCCTATCTACGTTGTGTTTTGTTTCGTTAGTTGTTGATTTTCCACTTGGGCCATTTCTTCATTCTGACCAAATAACATATGATGGAATAAAAAAGATGCCATCAAGAGGACTGATATACAGCCAGTTAGACGACAGGTTGTCAACGAGCAGCAAACTGATGATCAATTGGGGGAAAGAAGACAGTGCGTTCACAAGGGCTGGCTGTCCCGGGGCACTTGTCCTAAACGGGCTGGGGCGTTCTTGATGAATGTCAATCGAAGAGTACATGCAAAAAATAATATCCTGAGGGAAGAAACAGGGCATTGAAAGATCTGGAATAAAATACGTGCGATTATCGACAATAATGTCCCTAGTAGAAAGAAACTATCTCGATTTTCTTATTTATGGCTTCGATTTTAACGTACAAATTGGATTTAATGAAATTGCAGGTTTTTGAGTTGTAAAACGCGAAAGTAAAAAAATAATTGCTGAGTTGGGATAATTACATACGTATTAAGTAATGGGTTTTTTTGTCCGTCACCGAAGGCATCGGACTTTGCGATGGGCTGGTTGTTGTTGTGTGGTTTTTTTTGTTGTTTTTTTCTGTCCTCTCCCAAGGATAATCCGAACGCTTGATCCGAATTCGCGTCAAATTGTTGCTGAGGTGTGCACCACCTTAATAAGGAAGAGATCCCGCAAACCATTTTGCCGTTGTGACCTTGACCTTGAGTACGACCTTGAAAACCGAATCTCTAATTTTAGCATATCTCGGGCACGATCGACAGGATGTTGAAACTTGGTATGAAGGTGGTTTGGCTTATGCCCGGTTGATGATGCATACCGATCAAGCGTCAAGGTCAAGGTCAAAAAGATCGCTGGAGCCTGAAAATCGGAGGGTCATTTTTTCATCTGGCTGTCCCAGGATATCTTCGGAACGGGTGACCGAAATCACGTCAAATTTTGTGTGCTGGTGGGTCACCATGGGGAAGGATCGCGTAAAACTATTTTGCCGTAGTGACCTTGGACCTGGGTACGACCTTGAAAACCGAACATCTTTCATGGGCCATAAACACAACACGTTAGTGTTAGGTCTTCAAATTTGGCAGAAGACTTGGTTATGTCCGTTCTGATGGTGGCAACCGATCAAGGTAAGGTCACGGTCGGCGATCGGTAGCGCCTTGAAAGTGGTAGGGGTCTACACATTGGTTTTAAGCCATATTTTCCACATTCGTACTCGACTTAGAGAGGGAAAACATCCGAGCATACATTATTCACCATGTCTGACCTTGGACCTTGAAGTGTGACCTTGAAACAGAAATCTCCTTCTTTGCGCTATATGTTTCTTCTTCAAGCGTATCTCGTGAACTAGAAGACAGAATCCATTTCCAATTGTGTCAGGATGTGACCACTCTACGGGGGTCGCAAGTGCGTGCATTGACTGGTGACGGACATGTTTGGCCGCTCGGCGACGCCCTTGTTCATAGATGTATCTCTTTTTAAATTCTTGTAAAAATAGTAAAATAAAGAAAATATGGAATATTACGAATGGTTCCTTCTCCTTCTTTCTTTTCAAATGCTAGGCATTAAAACCTCAGACGAGTGCTGCCGCAAACATGGAGTCTGAGAAGGTCCCGCCATTCCCAGGTTTGGTTATGAGGTCCGTCCCTCCAGGCCAGATCTGTTGTCGCATCCCGTCAACAGATGGCAGTCGTGGAGAACATGGGAGGGGTCTGGTCACTGTCCGCACTGGGCATAGAGATGGGTCTGCGACCCCAATCCTTCGTAGGGTGTTGCCACGGAGCCACAGTGCCCGTGCGCAGGCGAAAAATGGTGATTTGATATCTTCTCTCCAAAGTTCGAATTGGCGTCCTTGTGTGTCTGGTATGCCGTTGTTCTCTGCAGCCAGTCCGCTTTGAACCTGCCCACGAGTCTTGGTTCCTCGTACGTAGCAGAGACATCAGACTGGGCGGAGCTGGCTACCTTTCCTTTGCAAAATAATGGTTCAAATATTTTACTGTTTTGTCGTAACAAATATGATTTCCTTTTCTTAGTATGGTGTACGAAAGGTTGGCGTTTGTTTTAGTGCAAACATTTTGTTTGAATTAAATCTGCGTGTTATATTTAGAATGCCGTGTGTGATCGAACGAGTGAAATATCAAACTGCTCATGTTAAATCAAAACGTAACTGTCAAATTGGTTGTTTTTTCCTACTGAACATTGTTCAGAGATTCAGTTCGTGAGTTCTAAAAGAAAACAAATAATTAGAATAAACTGCCCATAGATTAATTAACAATGATTGATGTTAATTAACAAATTAAATCAACAAATAATCACATTACAGTACAGAATTTTGTTCCGAAAACAAAATTACCGCCTAGGTACCTATTCACCTAGCTCAGTGTCAGAAAAGCGTACAGAGGATAGCCGGGGCCTTTAGCCTAGAGAGTTGTCTATCGTTGTTATTGAATTGCAATCAAGAGAGATAACTTAGTTTTGAACTTGTTCAGATCTTCGTAATACGGCATCAGAAAACGTACAAGGAAAAACGAAGAGACAAACCTTTTCAGGGGCTGTGTGTTCATCGTTTAAGCCATTTTAAAAGATGAGTTCACCAGATGAGATCACCTGATTCCTTCTTCAGAGGACCAAGGCTTCCACGGCCACATACCTACTTAAGACACCACTGACCCACACGATTAAGTCCCTGGATTCTGGGTAGCTGTGAACCACATACAAAATCCCCCAACTTCAAATTGAGGCTGCTCTTTCAAATGATGTTTCGGTTGAATTGGGTGCATTGTATGAGTGAGACCAGGTCAAAAACAAGATTTTTACCAGCTATAAGAGGGAAAACACGTGAAACCCTGGGTTTCACGGTTTTTCCCTCTTATAGTCTGGTAAGAAATCTTGTTTTGACCAGGTCTCACTCCCATACAAATGCCCCCAAATTCAACCGATAACATCATTTGAAAGAGCAAGCCTTCCAATTTGCAGTTGGGGAATTTGTATGTGGGTCACAGCTACCCAGAAATCCAAGGGACTAATCGGGGGGTCAGTGTGTCTTTAAGTGGTAGTGTTATGGCGGGAAGCCTTGTGAGTCCTCTGAGAAGGAATCAGGTGATCTAATCTGGTGAATCATCTTTGAAAATGGCTCTTAAAACGATGAAAACAAGCCTGAAAAAGGTTTTCTCTTCGCTTTTCATTGTACACACGTTTCTGATGCCGTAGGTTACGAAGATCTGAACAAGTGCAAAACTAAGTTATCTCTCTGATTGAGCAAATTCAATAAACAACGATAGACAACTCTCTAGTCCTAAAAAGGCACACGGCTTCCTCTGTAGCCTTTCTGGGACAATGAGCTAGGTGAATAGGTACCGTAGGCGGGTTAATTTGTTTCGAAACATTCTGTACTGTATGTGGTTATTTGTGTTGATTAATTGTTAATTAAACATCAATCAAATTGATTAATTAATCTATGCAGTTATTCTAATATTTGTTTATTTAAGGGACTCAAGAACTGAGAATATCCTAACCTGTTTCAGGTAGGAAAAAACAACACAAATTTGACAGTTCCGTTTTGATTAACATTGGAATCAGTTTGATAACGTCACTCGTTCGGATCACCACACGGGCATTCTAAATATAACACGCAGATTAAAATCAAACAAAATGTTTGCACTTAAACAAACCCAAACCTTCGTACACATACTAAGAAAGGAAATCATATTTGTACGACCCAAAACAGTAAAATATTTGAACATTATTTGCAAAGGGAATGGTAGCCAAGCTCGCACAGTCTGATGTCTCTGCTACGTACGAGGAAGCCAAGACTCGTGGCAGGTTCAAAGCGGACTGGCTGAGAGAAAAACAACGGCTACCAGACACACAAGGACCAAATTCGAAAACTTTGGAGAGAAGAATATCAAATCACCATTTTTCGCCTGCGCACAGGGCACTGTGGGCCTCCGTGCACAACATACGAAGGATTGGGGTCGCAGACAGACCATCTCTATGCCAGGCGGACAAGCTGACCAGACCCCTTCCATGTTCTCACGACTGCATCTGTATGACGGGGATGCGACAACAGATCTGGCCTGAGGGACGGACTCATAACCAAACTTTCTGGGGGAACGGCGGGTTGACCTTTCCAGGACATCCTGTTTGCGGCAGCACTCGGTCTGAGGTTTTAATGCTAGCCAGTTGAAGAAGAAGGAGAAAAGGAACCATTCGTACTATCATATTTTCTTATTTTACCTATTTTTACAAGATGTAAAAAAGGGAGATACATTCTATGAACAAGGGCCGTCGCCGCCGAGCGGCAAAACATGTCCGTCACAGCATGCCACGCACTTGCGAACACCCCGTAGAGTGTCACATCCTGACACAAAATTGGAAATGGATTCTGTTCTTCTAGTTCACGGAGATACAGCTTGAAGAAGAAAACATATAGAGCAAAGAAGAAAATTTCGGTTTTCGAGTCACACTTCAAGGGTCTAGGTCAGCATGGTGATAATGTATGCTCGAGTTTCCTCGATAGTCAAGTACAAAATGTTGAAAATATGGCTTAAAACCCAATGTGTAGACCCCTCCCCACTATCAAGGCCTACCGATCGCCGGACCGTGACTTGACCTTGATCGGTAGCCACCATCAGAACGGACATAAGCCAAAAGTCCTTCATGCCACATTTGCAGACTATACACTAACGGTGTGGGTGTTATGGCCATAGGAAAGATGTCGGTTTTCAAGGTCTTACGCCAAGGTCAGCGTCACGACGGCAAATAGTTACGCGGTGCCTTCCTCTCATGGTGGACACAACAGCACACAAAATTTGACGTGATTCGGAACCCGTTCGAAAGATAGCCCTTGGGACAGAAGAAGGAGAAAAAATGACCCCCTCGATTTTCAGGCTCCATCCGATCTTTTTGACCTTGACCTGACCCGTATTCGGTTATGCCATATCCAAAAACGGCATAACTGCCCCCCAAACACCTTCATACAAGTTTCAACATCCTATGTCGATCGGTGTCCGAAGATATGGCTAAAAATAGGAGATCGGTTTTCCAAGGTCGTACGTCAAGGTCAAGTCACAAACGGCAAAAAATGTTTGCGTGGATCCTCTTCCTATTAAGGTGGCACACCTTTCACACAAAATTTGACGCGAATTCGGTCCAAACGGTTCGGGAGTTATCTTGGAGGAGAGAGAGACAGAAAAAAACAAACCAAAAAAAAACCACAACAAAGACAAACCAGCCCATCGCAAAAGTCGATCACATTCGGTGACGGCACAAAAAAACCATTACTTTAAATACGTATGTAATTTATCCCAAACTCAGCAAATTATTTTTACTTTCGCGTTTACAATCAAAAACCTGCATTTCATTAATCAATTTGTACTTAAAAATCGAAGCATAAAAAAGAAAACGAGATAGTTCTTTTACAAGGGACATTATGTCGATAGCGCACGTATTTTATTCCAGATCTTCAATGCCCGGTTCTTCCTCAGGATATATTTTGCATGTAACTCTTCGATGAATTCATCAAGAAAGCCCCTATGCCCGTTAGGCAAGTGCAAGGGACAGCCAGCCCTTAGTGAACGACTTCTTCTTTCACCCAATGACACAGTTTTGTATGTCGTTAGACAACCCATGTCGTCTAAAACTGCTGTATAATCAGTCATCTTTGATGGCAATCTTTTTATTACATCATATGTTCTTGGTCAGATGAAGAAATGGCCCAAATTGGAAAACATCAACAACTAAACAAACAAAAAACACAAACGTAGATAGGGATATTATAAAAAATGTCTGTCTTTTGCAGAAGACATCGTTTTTTTTAATTACTTTACGGCGTTATGCAGTTAATTATATGTCACTTTATCTTGATAGAAATCAAATGAAAGTGTGCATACACATTAGAATTGTAAAGCAGTCAACACACACACACACCACACCACACACACACACCACACACACACACACACACACACACAACACCTTTAGCTAAAAGACCCACCAGGTACGTGTCAAAATCACGGGTGTCACGTGTTTTACTCTTTTAGCTGACACGAAATCTTGTTTTGAACAGGCTGACTCCCATACCAAAAATGTCCCCAAATGAAAAAAACGAAAACATCATTTTAAAGAGACGCCGCAATTTGAAGGGGGACATAATTGTATGTGGGCACCGCGTACCAGAAAAAAAACCCAGGGACTTAATAGTGGGCGGTCAGTGTGTCTTAAAGCTTTTGGAAATGCTATATATCTAACACCCGTTCATTCCACCGTTTTCATTCAGTGAGTCTGTTGCCAGCCACATCTATGGTTGACGTTAGGGACGACAGTAAAGCGAGGAGCTGTACGGTCATTATCATAATCTAACACCCGTTCATTCACCGTTTTCATCAGTGACGTCTTGTGTCCACCACATCGTGGTTGACGTAGGGGACGACAGTAAAGCGAGAGCTGGGCACGTCGTTATTGTATCGGAAAATATTAGAAAATCAAGTACACTTGTGTCTTTTGTGAATCATTATGGATATGACCCCAAAATCCATACATCAGCAAAAGACATCACGCAGTAGGGATGCGCCGCAGTAAGGTTTCGCCATAGTAGGATTCTGCGCCGTAGGTTTCGGCGCAAGGTAGGGGACCACACATTGCAAGCTATGGGTATGTGCGCTGGCTCATAGTAATCGCAGCCAGAGGATGCGTTCGGCCTTTGGGGACGCTATTTACAGCACTGACATCAGCAACAAAACAACTAGCATGGGTCGCAGATTTAGAGTTCTAATTTGTTTTGAAAAGCAATTAATACGCCAGTACGTGCATGACACCAGCAAGATAGAATGAAAGCGATTGACCAAATTCAGGAAACCATTTCCGCCTTCCACGGGGTGGAAACGGGGGCTCTGGTGGAGGGGAGTGGTGATAATGGTTGTTGGCGGTGGAGATGAAGAGAGGAGAAAGAAGATTGGCATGGGAGGAGGCGGGTGGAACTGACTTGCTCTTTGGACCATTGATGTTTGCAGGAATCATTTTAATAAGTCATCACCATTAAGCGCTCTGGGGAACAACAAGCGTCAAATGTTTTCTCGTCCATTTCTGTGTGTGCTCATTTCGTCAGTCTAATACCTACACACTCCATTCTTGCTTTGGCTTAAGTTGTAGTTGGACACCCCCCATCAAATTGTCGAATTGAAAACTTTCACTGAGAAGCAACAATCTGCCGTTGTCAAGAATGGGTTAGGATATGCATAGGGTTATTGTCATGAAACTGAGAGGACCAGACTTTGAGATTGACAGTCGTAGACTTGAGATGGTGTCTAAGCTACAACGTCGCCCTTGTCTTGATACTAAGCTGTTCATTAACACTCAAACTTACTTACTTAGACTTAGGTGCTTCCTGGTTGATTGATGCATGAGGCAGTCAAGGCATTTACCTCCACAGCCGGGTCCTCAGCCAGCTTGTCCATGTCGCTCCAGCCTCTACTGACAAGCTTCAGGTCCCTCTCCAATGTCTGTTTCCACTTCATCACGTGGATGTCGCTCCAGCCTCTACTGACAAGCTTCAGGTCCCTCTCCAATGTCTGTTTCCAGTTCAACATGTCGATGTCACTCCAGCCTCTACGGACAAGCTTCAGGTCCCTCTCAATGTCTGTTTCCAGTTCATCATGTCAATATCGCTCCAGCCTCTACTGACAGGCCTCTACTGACAAGCCTCTACTGACAAGCCTCTAATGGACAAGCTTCAGGTCCCTATCCACTGTCTGTTTCCAGTTCATCATATCCACGTCACTCCAGCGTCTGTTGACAAGCTTCAGGTCCTTCTCCACTGTCTGTTTCCACTTCATCTAGGGCCGCCCTCGTCTTCTCTGTCCTGCTGTCGTCCATCTGATGATACAATAGAGTTTGATTGTGCCAGGGTTTGTTGAGAACATAGTGTACAGTGTGCTGTCGTCCAACTGATGTTATAAGAGAGTTTGATTGTGCCAGGGTTCGTTGAGGACATAGTGTACAGTGTGCTGTCGTCCATCTGATGTTATAAGAGAGTTTGATTGTGCCAGGGTTTGTTGAGGGCATAGTGTACAGTGTGCTGTCGTCCATATGATGTTATAAGAGAGTTTGATTGTGCCAGGGTTTGTTGAGGGCATAGTGTATAGTGTGCTGTCGTCCATCTGATGTTATAAGAGAGTTTGATTGTGCCAGGGTCGTGAGGACATAGGGTACAGTGTGATGTTTGTCCATCTGATGTTATAAGAGAGTTTGATTGTGCCAGGGCTTGTTGAGGAAATAGTGTACAGTGTGCTGTCGTCCATCTTATGTATAAGAGAGTTTGATTGTGCAGGGATTGTTGGTGCAAGTGGTACAGTGTGATGTCGTCCATATGATGTTATAGAGAGTTTGATGGTGCAAGGGATTGTGAAGGGGCATAGTGACAGTGTGCTGTTCGTCCATCTGATGTTTATAAGAGAGTTTGATTGTGCCAGGGGATTTTGAGCGGCATTAGTGTACAGTGTGCTGTCGTCCATTGATGTTATAAGAGAGTGATGTGCCAGAGTTTGTTGAGGGCATAGGGTATAGTGTGCTGTCGCTCCATCTGAAGTTATAAGATAGTTTTGATTGTGCCAGGAATTGTGAGGTGGCATATAGTGTACAGTGTGCTGTCGTCCATATGATGTTATAAGAGAGTTTGATTGTGCCAGGGATTGTTGAGGGCCATATGTACAGGTGCTTGTCGTCCATCGGATTGTTATAAAGAGAGTTTGATTGTGCAGAAGTTTGTTGATGGCCATAGTGTATAGTGTTGCTGTCGCTCCATCTGTGTTATAAGAGAGTTTGATTGTGCAGGTTGACGAGGGCATAGTGTACAGTGTGCTTTCGTCCATCTGATGTATAAGAGAGTTTATTGTGCCAGGGTTTGTGAGGACATAGGTACAGTGTGCTGTCGTCCATTGATGTATAAGAGAGTTTGATTGGCCAGGGTTTGTTGAGGACATAGTGTATAGTGTGCGTCTCATTGATAAAGGTAATTTAACAATTTACACTACAATGCTCACAGAAATAAAATATAAACCAGCCTTTGATGTATTCCTCTCCTCGTGGGAATTCGTCCATCCTTTCTGTTTAAACGTTTGCACACAGAAACATTAATATTAACACAATTAGTGTATACGATTTGCTCACGCATCAAATTACATTAACCTTTAGACAATGACTTGTTCAACTCTACCAAAGTAATGATAACGTTAGGCCTGTTGCTTCTGATATGGCAACAATATAGTATTAGCTGAATTTGGCAAATACAGGGGTTACTTTGCACTTTCGGTTCGAGTAAAGCCCTTTTGCATGAAGTTATATCCATATGTGAAGATTACATTTCATTTAGTAGAGGCAAGCTTCCCAACTCATTATTTCAAGATGGCCACCAAGATGTAGTCACCTAACAGGCTCTATATTTTGAAGTACTACAAACAAAATTATATATTCTGTGTCTAAAACAGGGTTTCTGAGATCAAGCTTTTTAATTCATTTGATTGATTGACAAAGGCACTATGGGGCTAACAAAGACGTCACAATAACTGAGGAATGACTGTGATGTTGCAATCGATCAAATATAAAAAAATCCTAACATTTGTTGACAAAAAAAATCAAAAGTTTAACCATCGCCATCTTGTCTCATACAGCAAAACAACCTCCAAGAACACTTACAAAGCCCTCCTGGAACAATTGACGATCTGGTGTGCAACTGGAGGTAATGTAGCTTGTTTGTGTCTTAACAGAGCGCCCCATAACGTTAGCACTTAGGCAACGTTGTGCACACTGGTGCCATCGACTGTTAACTTGATTGATCGGTTAGCGGAAGGGTCTGGGAGGGAAAGCTTGTCTGGGTGGTGTTTACTCACCCTCCTGGATTAGTGAATTGGTATTGTGGAACACCCCCCTTCCCCACCCCCCTTTGCACCCCTGTCTATGTCTCTCTTTCGCTCTCTGTCTCTGTGTGTCTCCGTCACTTTGTGCCTGTCTGTCTGCCTCTCCGTCCACACCCTTGCACCTCTGTCTTTGTGTATCACTCTCTCTCTCTCTCTTTTGTGCGCGCATACCTCTCTCAGTCTGTCTTTCTGACTGTATGTATGTCTGCCTCTCTCTGTGTCCTACAGACATATAGAGATGGTTAGGTTACGAAACGGACAACCTAAAAAACGGAATGAAAATCTATGTCTTAATTAATTGCCTCAGAGAGAGAGAGAGAGAGAGAGGAAGAGAGAGAACGAGAGAGAGGAGAGCAGAGTGAGAGAGAGATGAGAGAGAGAGAGAGAGAAGAGAGAGGGAGGGAGAGAGAGGCAGACAGACAAGACAGATGGACAGACAGACTAACAAATATACAGGCACTAGACAGACAAGCAGACAGACGAACAAACCAACAGAGGGAGAGACAGGGGTGTTTATTGAATTGAAGAAGCAGCCAAGCAAGAAGAGACTTCTGACGACATTGACAGCCAGTTGTTCAAACAGGGAACAATTCAGACAACTGTCTCTCATCTTGCTGTTGGCCCCAACTGCAGACTGATCTCAGTCTACAAGGTGTAAAGGGGATGGAAGGGGAGGGGAGTTGAGATAAATATGTGCACAGGGCGCGAGCGTGTGTGTGTGGTTTTGTGTTGTGTGCATGCTTGAATACATGCGTGTGTGGGTGTGTGTGTCAAAAGTCAAAAGTCAAAGTCAAAATTTTTATTTTCATATGGAACATTGAATAAGCAAATAATGGTTTGCTTTTTTTTTTTAACATCAAGCCATCTACAACAATTAAAGAAGGAAATAAACCAGAGAACACACCCCACCACACCCACACACACCCACACACAGACACAAACCAAACCAAAAACAAACAACAAACAAAGAAATGCAAGCACACAACCGAGTACTCTTTTACACTCTACTCTCTTCTCTCTCTTCTCTCTCCTCTCTCTCTCTGTCTCTCTCGCCTCTCTCTCTCTCTCTCTTCTCTCTCTCTCTCTCTGGGTTTGGGCGTGTGCGTCGTGCGGGGTTGGCGTACGCTCGCGCATATAATATTATGTGTGTATGCACACAGAAGTGTATGCGTCTGCATGCATTACATCTTCGTACCCACGAATTCATGCGGGCATGCGTAACCATGATTTTTTTAATCCTATTTCCAGTGTTATCAAAATCCTTTCCTCATAAAATACGGGATCAAGCGTTCTTCATCTAAGCAAGCCCATCGCAATATCCTATCATACCTTTTTTATGTTTGTCAATAATGCTCGTGTCCATCTGCACACCCTCCATTCATGCATTCTCTTTGGTGCAAACCGTTTATCGCCAATTCCGGTATGGATCAAATATAGTAGCATAGGCTATCTGAAGCAGCGACCGAGGAATCAATTCTGCTGACGTAATGTCACTAACGAAGGTTTGTAGCCAACGGGGAAAGTTTATTTGACTAAGTGTTTGCGCTCGAATGAAGCACTTGTTGTCGAAGAAACGACTTCCCATAGGCAACGACATTGGAAGGCAAACTGTTATTTAAAAAAGAAGGAGAAGAGAAACAGAAAAAACAAGAACGAAAATATCGCATAACAGAATTGAGGCAATATTTATAATAGAATTGAAGCAATAAATAGAATTGAAAACGATCTATCAATGATCGGACGACTTGCTTCTTTCTTTCTGTATTTGGCACACATAAAACATTGCGCGCGCGCGCACACACGGCACACCACCCACGCACGCACGCGCACACACACACGTGCGCGCACGCACAAACAGCATACACACACACTTGCACACACACACAAACACACACGCAGAGGACAGGAAAGACACACAGACAGACAGACACACAGACACACAGGCACACACAGACCACACACACACATCACAAACACACACACACACACACACACACACACACAGAGAGTAGAATGAACTTGACTTGGTATGGATGAACGAACGAGGTAAATACAAAACAGACAGGACAGACAGACAGGGACAGACACACAGACCGAACACACAACACAAACAAACACACACACACACACACACACACACACACACCACACACACACACACACACACACACAACAGAAATGCATGAATTGACTTGGTAATGAACGAACGAGACATACAAACAGACAGACAGACCGACAGAACACACAGACACACAGAACACACAACAACACATAACCACACACACACTTCTGTCCGTCAAACGGGGACCAGTCTATCGACATATATCACTTCCTTTTGTCAAACAAAAGGCAAAATCTATTTTTGGGGCGCATTGGCGAGAGGGAGCGAAACAGAGAGAAATAGCGTTTCGCGTTGCTAAGAAACGGTCTCTAAGTGGAACGACACCTGGTGTCAAGTGCGAAGGATGATAACTCTGCCTAAACAGCCCGTTTGCAAACAGAACCGATGCAGTCCCCACTTCTCGCACAAATCCCTTGGAACACGTTTTTTTGGGTGATCTTCAAACCGGGTCCCCGATCACCTATACAGACTTTTGGCCCAGCAAACCAATTTTTGGAGGGGAAACAAATAGAGCAAAAGAGAAATGAAAAACGGAGGGTGTGGGGCAAAATTACTCGGCATCAAATTGAACACTCGCTAACAAGCCACCAAGGTTTGGGGTACATTGATTTGGGGGGTACATGATCGAAATCGATCAAAAAGGCAGTTTAGGTGTGGGCAAAAAAATATTGGCCAATCGAACGAAGGAAGAATAAGGCCCCCCCTTTGGGCTTTAATCAGTTTGCCCAACAAGCAAAATTAATTTAAGATACATTTTGTTGATGTTTTATCTGAATTTTGACCAACAATCTTTTAAAAGGTTATAGAACTGCTTGATCTAATGATAGTAAATCCGAAAAATACCCAAAACTATTATGGTAATATTTCCTGTATCTCATCTTAAAGGAAAAAAATGAACGTGCAAATGCATCTTTCCCAGGGTCCTCTCTCCATTTTCTAAAAATAGGGGATAAAAACGCAGTTTGTTTGAACACAAACAAAACCGACCACATTCGCAACCGAACTGGCACACGCACGCCCGCACGCACGCACGCACACGCCACACGCACAACACACACACACACACAACACACACACACACACACACACACACACTCACACACCACACACAATCAAAAACACACACACACCACACACACACATACACACACACACACACACACACACACACACACACACACACACACACAGAGCCCTACGCACGCGCAAACGCACACCAGACAACGCGCAACTTGCTTGTTAACAAACTTCCAGTTTGATGATGCCTTTAGGACCACACAACCAGTAAGCCAAGAACCAACACACCTGCACGCCCAAGGCCTTTTGCCGACACGGGATGAAGATTTTAAACAAATCTTTGTTTAAACTAAAGGTATCACTTTTGGTTATGTTGGTGGGAAATAAAAACCCCCTTTTTCCAGTGTGCACATAGGCGAAATTGTGGTTTTAATTTCCAAAGGAACAAGTTTCAACCTTGTACTGAACGTGTACAATCCCCCTAGTCCCCATTGTGTCCCCTATCCTCTTGTAAGGACCATTTTTTTTAACCTGAAATTCATTTTTGGTATGCCAATGAGAAAGAATTGTTTATTAGCCCTGGGCGGTGAAAAAGTCCAGCCCCAAATTATAAAACGGAAAGAAAATGAAGTAAACGAAGTATTTTTTTTGTAAAAGTTGGTTTGAAACGTGGGGGGTCCCCACCCACAGTGTTCTTTTTTGGTAAGTTTACTCCCTCACTTTCACCATGACAAAATACATTTTAAGATTAACAGGAGAGAATGCAACTGCAAGACCCCCTTTTTAATAAAAACAGTAACAAAAGAAACAAACACAAAGACCTGAATTGAATTGTGAGTCAATTATTTTTTAAAGTCGATTCTCATAACTTAGTATTGTTCGATTACTTTGTTTACCTGTTTTTTCTCTCCAAAAGTTGCGCTATTATCATTTCTCATTCCTCCCCCCCCTTTGCTACACGTTAGCTCCCGTCAATTTTTTAAAATGAGATGCAGCCTATTGCTTGTTTCAAACATATGTGTTGTGTACGTTTGATAGGCCTTGGCTTGTCTCAATTTATGTTGCAGCAAATGTGTGTGTCAAAAAAACATCTATTTCAAAAAATTGAATTTTGCAGACAGCAGAAAATGCCTACCTATCGGTGCAAAGCCATTGAGATCATTAGGTCGTTTCAGAAGGTGAGAATATTGTATTTAATCAGAAAAGCATTATGAGCATTTTCGACCTAAATTTTACAAACACTATTCTTCACGCGACAATCACATCAAAGCTTCTCCCTGCTTCTCCCACAACGGACCACCTTGAGGAACTCCTCTAGCCTCGGGAAGCCTAGCTACCAATGTGGTACATACCAGGCAGCAGGACGTATCCCCCCTCTTGCCGACTTTTAACTGTCTTGAGAGTTTTACGTGCGTAAAAGCGCACAGGTCAGACTTGCTATAAGTTTCCATCCGAAGGACTCGGCGTTCAGTTCGATTTCCCGCCGAACTGGACAAGAAAGGACGAGGCCCGGATCCCATTTCGAACCCGAGTCAGTCGTGCAATGATTGGCAGTGCGAGGCCTCTCAACCCGCCACCTTCCATCCCAGGGTAGCGTCGCACACAAAACTGACACTTTAACTCAACTCCTTTCCTGATATCTACCCCCCCCCCATCCCTCTTTCTCTCACCCTGCACGTGCCCCCTGTCCATTCTGAACTAATCCCGGAAGGTGACTGAACACTGTGGAGCAAAAACGGTCCCTTTCTTAAATCCCGCCAACTGTCTGATCGATTAGCATAAAACAATATTAAATCGAGCCATAGGTTGGAATCAGTTGTTCGTTTAACAAGGCTAACGTTACGTTGCGCTCGGTCAAATCGGCAAAAACGGTCTAAGACAACACCCTCGTTTGCCGATAGTTCGCGTTGGCGTTTTGTTCATTGCCAAACACTGAGCAAGCGGCAACTATCGGAACTAGTAGGGGGTGAATACATGTCTTGCGTTGATTGGCGATTAAAAGTTTGCTTAGAACATTTTTTTTGACCAATCAAACAATTCAAGAGCTTGTAATATTCTTCTGCATACGTTTTTTGAGAGTGTTCTTAGGCCCCTTTGGCGTAAGCGTATTCGCGCAGGGCGACCGTTATCTAGAGAAACATGGACCATGAGTAAGTGTTCCACCTGACAGGCAGCTTGGTCACGAGCTCTTATATTTTCACTGTAGTGTTGTACCTAGATTGTCTATTGTGTAAAAAGTGTACAAGTGTAGCATGATGGAGTGGTGGCGGTATTGGTTGTTTTGTTTTGTGCAGTTCTCGCCTGTATTGCTAGTTATTTCGAGACTGCTTTTTTCTTTCAACTGTCCAACCTCATGCTAACCAAGGAAACGCTATTGCCCCTACCAGCCGCTTGCCAACATGAGGAAAAAACCAATTTCTTCCATCCCCTATCTCCCACCCCTCTCTCCCCCATTAGTGTACGGGCCTCTCCCTCCACTTGTTGACTTCTACTCCATCCAGTCCAAACCACCCCTCACCACTCCACCACCGCGCCTCTTTCTCGAATCTCTACAGTCGAGAACAACTGCTGTCGCTGCCCAGCACCACTTGGACCCCTCTGAATGGAGGCCATCAAGGAGTGGGAATTGGCTATCATCTTCCCCGCATCCGCAAGCACCGTGGTGGCCTGGTGGAAACAGAGAAAGATCAGCACAGGTGTGGAAACAGACTGATCGGCCACCACTAGCTGCCCAACGCCGACATCAACCAACACTGGGTCGGTCCCACACGCCTTGCATGTGTTACCCACCAACTTCCTCTCACTGCCATCTGTGGAACCAATCCTGAACTCTACAAATACTAACTGTACAACCAAGGGTTTCCCGGACAAACATGATCTGCATTCCAACTACCCATGGGCCCTCCAGCACCAACACAACGTAAACGATTCCAAACGGTCTACAACTGGCCCTCTTTAACGCAAGATCGTTCAGCGACCATTGAAACGAGTCAGAGATCCGCTGTTTCATTACGGACAACGACTGTGATGTATTCGTAATAACAGAATCCTGGCTTCAAAAACAAGGCGATGAAGCAAAGTGTGCTGACTGACACCATACTGGTACACACTTCTCTTCCTTCCCCGCCCTTCACGCGTGGTGGGGGGGATGCGCTCATCGCTAGAACTCTCTGGCAAGGATCTTTCCACCTCCTTTGCCTTCCTTCAAACAAACCAAGCTTCGAAGCAGTTCGCGTTACCCTGGCAACGTCATCTTCTCCTGTCCACTTCATCTGCGTGTTACCGACCTCCACCAGCACAAAAAATAAACTGACTGATGCTATCTATGTTTCTCAGTGAAATTCCCTGAACTTTATGCGTAAGTAATAAACCTTTCTGAGAAAGTGTATGATACTAGGGAGACATTAATGTTATTTTTGCTACTCAGCACACCCCTTAAATGCCTAAGACGATCATGCTTCGGAAGGTTTCATTTTAGTCAATCTGTTACCGAGCCAAACTCAATAACGTCGGCCACATTTTCTGGACGGGGTAATTTATAAAAC
>CM065698.1:15797047-15838285 GCA_017654935.2 Phymorhynchus buccinoides | reverse complement strand
ACATTCCTCTTCGATGTGTTCTTTTTATTTTGAACTAGGGATCTACTCTTTGCTGCCCCTTATGTTTCATGGTTTTTCTGGTAACGCCCGTTTTGGTGTGGAAAGTTATTAGCGTCCCGTCAAAGACACTCGGCCAGAACTGACCGCCAAGGAACCAACGACAATCAATCGTGGCGGTGGCGCGAAAGGCGGCCAACCTCCCGTGTCCTGACCGTCATTTGTAAAGTGTCCCTTGACCGTCGTCGTCCTGCCGTTACCCGTGTCCCGTCGGATGTTATCCTGTCCGTTATTTTCCCGAGAGACTAACGAGTCAGTAGTGTTGAAGAAAAGGCCGAAGAGTTTCTTTTCCTCTCCGCTTATCCTGTTTTGTTGCCTCAACAGTGCAGTCCAATTTCCTACCTGTACTGCTTGACAGGAGAAAAATTCCAGGGAGGAGTTTCCTCAAGGTGGTCCATTTGGGAAGAAGCATGGAGAATTTTTGTTGTATTGTCGCGTGAAGAATAGTGTTTGTGAAATTTAGGTCAAAATGCTCATAATGGCTTTTCTGATTATCAATTTTCTCACCTTCTGAAACCACCTTAATGACGCAATGGGCTTTGCACGATAGGGTAGGCATTTTCTGCTGTATAAACAAGATTTCAAGTTTTTTAAACTGATGTTGTAGACAACCCCATGTGCTGCAACATAAATTGAGACAAGTCAAAAGGCTTATGAAACGTACAACAACACATATGTTTGAAACAAGGCCAGATAGGCTGCAGCTCATTTTTCAACACTTGTTTGTGAGTTAAAGACATACAACTTGTGACAAAGGGGAAGAAAATTGAGAAATGATGATAAGCGCAACCTTTTGGAGAAAAGCAGGTAAACAATTAATCAAACAATCATATAAGTGTATGAGAAGGGACTCTAATTGACTCCAGGCAATTCAGATGTTTTTGTTTGTATCTGTGTGTGAGTGGGGGTTATTTTTTCTTTTATTATTGTGTTTGTTTTTTGCTTTGATTTTGGGGGTTTCAACTTTTATTTATGATGAAAGATCAAAACATACCAAACATATACATGCAATTACAATTTTAGCATACATCCATTCCCTTTTCTTTAACTTGATAAAGACAGACAGATGAGCTAATAATTACGAGTGACTAAATCATTCCAATACCACACAAAGAATAGTAAGTGGGGGGAAAATGAAAGGAAAAACAACACCCGAACAGCAACCAAAAACGTTTTATTAAATTAAAAAATAAAAAGGAATAGGCATTGGAGGAGCGTTTATACAAGCAACGTGAATAATATTATGTATACGGAGGAGTTGTCTATGAAGTTTCACGTTATAAATGGCAAAGACTTTGTTTAATACATAAAAAGATAATTAGGCGCTCATATTTTACCAAAAAGCAATTGGCTCAAAGATTTAAGTTTGGGTTGTTAGCACAACGGACACAAATGCCATACAAAGAACAAAACAAATTACACTGGTCTAAAGAAAACGTATATATATATAATGCATAGATTTGAAATGGTCTCAGTATCCTGCTGTGCTACCGTGCTCTGATCTAAAGGACTTGAGTTGGCATCATTTGAAATGCACAACTATAAATTGATAAAAACCGTTTTTTGTCCAAATGTCTTTAAACCTAAAAAATTAAGAATGTCTTATATAATCGAAAACATCAGAAAACGACCTTACAAGAACTTGGAAATCTTTGATCTATGTTCGAAAAGGACATGGAGTGCTAGTTTGTGGATTGTCCGCCTTTTGTTTAAGGGAGGCAGCCAGGCCCAGTAGTCCACGACAGCTGTTCGATCCTGTGAGGATCTTCGTCAGGTGCACACAGCATTGGGAAATCTACCCAGGTCATGTGGAATTTGATACACTCAACTCCAAGGTCCTCCACAGTGAGGAAGGTTTCTTCTGTTGTATATTAGCAAAATTCCGAAAAGGGGCCAAACCAGCACTCAGATAATAAAAAAAAATAGAAATAAGAAACTTTATGTAAACCAACGTGGCCATAACAATGTTCCAAAGTTAAAATTATGAAAAATAAAACGACACGATCAGAGAGGGCCAACAACTAAGATGGTTTCGCCAAAAGGTCAAAAATAGATTTGAAAATAAATCTCATATACCGCTTGTGCACCGTGCCCTCGAATCCTAAAGGACTTTGAAAACTTGAGCATATTTGAAATTCCTTTATCTATAAAATTTGATAAAACTTTTTTGTCCAATGCCTTTTAAAAAACTTTTTATTTTATTAAATTGTCTTTGAATAAGCGAACATCAGAACAAGACCAGTTTACAGAACTTTGGAATCTTGATCTATGTTCTAAATACTAGAGTGCTAGATTGGCACTTTACGTACGGATTCTTATTTTCTATTTTTTTTTTATCCTGAGTGCTGTTTGGTGGTTTTTTGGAATTGCTGGCTAATATACAACAGGAAACCACTTCCCCTGTGGAAGGACCGTGGTTGTTGAGGTAACAATTTCCCACATGACTTGGTAGATCCCAATGCCGGTGTTTCACTACTGACGAGATCCTACAGGAATCGAAACAGCTTGTCGTGACTGGGGCTCTGCCTGCCTCCCTTTAAAAAAGGAGGAAAAGCACAAACTAGCACCTCTATTTCTTTTTGAACAAGATCAAGTTCCAGTTTTCTTGTACGGTCTTGGTTTCTGATGTTCGTTATATAACAGACATTTGGTTTAATATTTGTTTTATATCTTTTAAGACATTTGGGACAAAAATGTTTGTATTATCAAAGTATTTTGCTATATATAATATTATACCAGGGCTGGTAGTGGAAAATCATTGTAATGGCTTATCCATGTTTTCCCTGGTTAAAAAAAGGTCGTTTTCGTTTTTTTCGTTTTCCTCTCTCTCAACACATCACACCACACAACGACACACACACACACACACACACACAGCACACGACACACACACACACACACACCAGAACACACACACACACACACACACACACACACACCCACACACGCACGCACGCACGCCACCGTACTCACGCCTTCTGCATAGCGGCACCACACATACATGCACCAAACACCAAGCACCACACCCACCACACAACACACACACAACACACAACACACCACCCCGCACACCAAGCACGACACACACACAAACAACACACCCCACAATGAACCTCACGCACGCCCACATACACGCACTCCCACACACCCAACACATTAATATTCCAAGAGGTAAAAAGATAGGTCAATAATGAACATCTTCTAAGAAGAAAACATTAAGACCACAATTTACGTTCTCCAACAATATTTTGATACATATGCAACTTGAAATAAAATAATACTGCCCTCGAACATACCAGTGTACATGACTAATTTAAAACAGACAATTTTGCCAAGATCAAAATACCCTTTTGTAATCATTTACAGCTTTTAAAGTTTTACAAGACGTAGACTTCTTACAAGAAATAAATTTTTTTACACAGATTTTCCCTGCCATGAAACGGATCCCCCACCACCACCGTCCACTTCACAACACTAATCAATCATAAGTATGTCGAAACAAGTGATTTTTAAGGGCAGAGCGAAAGCGGAGATAGATTTCAGGATGATCGGAGCAGTTTGTGGGAGGGAATTCCCATACGTGAGGTTTTGCTATAGTAGAGAGGAAGTCGTGGTGGTCCGACCAAAAGATTTTCGTGTGGACCCACCCCGGACCTTAAGTGTGCAGCAAGTCAGAGGAGAACGTATGGAGCGAGCAGGTGTTAGACAGTGTTATAGTTCGGAGGAGAGCTATACAGGACCAGTAAGGTGAACAGCACCGAAACAAAGGCAGCGTTTTAATACTTAATTCTACAGCCTTCCTACTGGAAGCCAGTGTAAGTTACGAAGAATGAGTGTTTTTTATCAGTCATAGCGTGCAATCTTGAGAATGAGGCGTCTGCACTGTTTTTCAGTTTTTGAACACGTTTTGCCCAGGAGCATACTGAGGACAGCCCACATAGAAGAGAGTTGCAATAGTCCCCCCAATGCGGGAAAGAATAAAGGCAGAAATAAGAGTTTTTCCGGTTGGCTGCAACAGACAGAAAGTGTCGACAGCAACTGGATTCTTCTGAAGCGTCGATAATATTGATGGAGACGTAATGAGATTTAATAACCTGTGTATGCAGTTGTAAGATTTGAATCGAGGGTAACTCCGAGATTCTTTGCTTGCCTTAGAAAACTGAACACAAGCATTGCCAACTGTAAAGAGTTTTCTGAAGAGAGATAGTTGCAACATACGCAGAGAGGAAACAATCAAAGCTTTCTGTCTTGTCATCATTAAGTTTTACTTTAATTTTGTTGCAGGTTCATCCAGGATTTGACATTGTAATATTCCGAAGTAAATTGATTAATGTTTCTTTTAAAAAAAGCGTGATAGCTTTAGTTTTTCCCTCCTTATGAGGGGATGCCAATGGCAGGAACCCAAGACAAGGACAACTGTTTTCGACTCTAGGGAGTCCTCATCAGCTCTGACACTGGATTGGGGTCTTTAAACCACCCAATAGTGGACTACTCTCCCCCTCCACCAATAAGATTTGTTCCAAAAATGGAATGTATATTGGGTAAAAAAGGCTCCAAAAAACGAAACCAGGACACTGCAAAGTATTGTGGTTCTTTTTATTAAAAGAAAGTTAAAATCAGACTACACAGTATATTTAACTGGTGTTTTTGATGTTGTGAAAATGTTTCGCCATCAAAGACATAGGGACAAAATTTTCTAGAATTCATTGTCATTGCATTTCAAAATGCTCCTAACTTTTGAGCCCCGTAAGCTGGGCGAAACGTGCCAGCAGTATACTGGAAAATTTCTTTGATACCTATTCTTTGATATTATAGATAGTATTAGAACATTTGATAAAACTTTTTGGTCCAAATGGTCTTTTATAATCAACATTGAGAGATCAAGGGGTAAAGGTAATGATGTCCCCCCCCCCCCCTGCATTCTATACTCGGGTTAATATTCCTATTTTTTCCGTTTTTGCCTTTCTACCATAACATCAAGGCGGGGTATTTTAAGGAACATTTTTTTAGCTATAACCTTTTTGGAATACTAACCCCTATCCCTAACCTAGCCCTAAACCTAACCCTACCCCCCACTATGTACTGCAGTACACCGCAAATTTGTCACAGTTGTTGTTCGTTGTCTGTTTTTCATTCTTATAGGGTGGGGTAAGGTATTTTAGGGCAGGGTTTAGGGCTAGGGGGGTTTTAGTAATTCCAAAAAGGTGTTTTTAGCTAAAGGATGTTCCTAAAAACAGCTTTAATGTTATGGGTAATGAAAGCAATAACGGAAAAATATAATTAACCGAGATGGTAGGGGGGGTGACACAATCTACTCTTCTTCCGATCAAGACCAGTTACAAGAAACTTAAAACTTGATCTATGTTCTGAAAAAACTAGAGTGACTAGGTTTTGGTTTGTCCTCCTTTTAAGGGAAGGCTACATAGACCAGTCCACGACAAGCTGTATTCGATCCTTTGAGGATCTCGTCAGTGAACAACGGCATTGGGATCTTACCCACGTACCATGTGGATTTTGTCCACCTCAACAACAGGTCCTTTCCACAGTGGGAATGGTGGTGTCCCTGTTGTATATTAGTACCCAAAAAAAAAGAAGAAAAAAAGAGCAAACCAGCACTCCAAAAAAAAACAATAGAATGAGACTCTTATGTAAAAGGTAACATACACAATGTTCCAAAGTTAAAATAATGAAACGATACAACGACCACGACCCATAGAGAGGGGCCCAGCAACTGAAGATGGTTTCCGAAAGGATACAATAGATTTTGTCCCCAAAAAGGAAAGGCTAAAAATAGATTTGAGTTTAAAATTCTCAGCATACTGCTGGCACCGTACCTCTGACTAAAGGACTTGAAAATTGGAGCTTTTTGAAATGCAACAAATTTAATAAATGTTTGATGAAAAAACTTTTTTGTCCAAATGATTCTTTTATAATGGGACCACTAGAAAATTTGTCTACAAGGAGAATGGGTTGGTCTTCTTTGCACCAAATCGAAAATCCCACAATAAAAGCAAAAACCAGCAACACAGTGACATCCTTACAACGGCATTATATATCATTGTGGCGGTAACCATATCCAATGAAACTTTGTATCCAAGGCCGTGGTTACCGCTGCATATATCTATATTGTTAAAAACTCGGGACCTTTCTGGGGTTGCACTGCCTCCGCCCACCCGGGGGGCAGTATTGGTTCCCACCATCTTTGTATTTACAAAATGAGAGGACGTTAAAACACCATTTTTCGTCCGTTTACAGAAATAGTAAAAATCATTTATGTAAACTGAAGAAAATAATAATGTTCTGAAATTTTAGTTCCAAACCCTAATAGAACATGACTAGATAGGAACACTACTGAATGATCGGGAGGACTTTACTGATGTTTGCAACACTGCCTCCGGGCATTATTGTTCCCACCATCTTTGTAATTTACAAATTTAGAGGGAGTAAAACACCATTTTCGTCGTTAAGCCAGAAATAGTAAAAATCTTATGTAAACTGAAGAAAATATAAATGTTCTGAAAATTTTAGGTTTCCAACCCTAATAGACATGACTAGAGAGGAACAACTAACTGAGATGATATCCAAATTAAGGGATACAATAGTAATGAAAACAAAAAATCTCAATGAATACTGAGGCTCCGTACCCCTAAATCTGAAGGACTGAAAAGTTTGTGCATTTTTTAAATGCAGATATTTGCTTTAATAAACTTTTCTTTCTGTGTGCCAAGGGTCTTGTCATTTGTGAACCTTAGAAACAAACCAGTTTAATTAAAACTTTAACGTATTTTTCCGTAACATACATACATACATAAATACAATAAACTACACACCTCTACTACATTCAATACATACATACATAACATTTCATACATACATACATACATACATAATTACATACATACATACATACATTGCCACAGACCAACACACACAACCACCACCATCACTATAGCATAACATACATCTGACATACATACAATACACTCATACATACATTACAACAATACAATACATACATGCAATATGCCTGCATGCATGCTGCACTTGCATGCATGTGCACGATACATCATGACACGCATATGCAACAACATAGCACACTAGCATCATGCACATCACAATCCACACAACACATACATGCATACTATACATACATACATACCATACATACATACAACATACATACATACATGCATACATAAACACATACATACATACATACATACACTACATATATTCATGCTAACGTACGTAAGTACATATAGACAGTTCATGCTGCATGCATACATACGATTCATACATACGTACACACATGTCATGCAGCATGCATGCATGCAGACATACATAACATTATTCTCCAGCTATATGGCATACCCCCTACTAAATACATATCAGGCAATGCGCATGCATACATACATACATACTTACATACATACATACATACATCATACATCATACATACATACATCCAGACATACCTACATACATACAACATCCTACATTACATACTACATACAACATACAACCTACATACATACATACAGTACATACAAAGACAACCACAAGCGTCTATACTACATTCTTATGCTTTCAGCACCATTTTCTCCACCAGAAATGGTCCGTGGGTAGCCGTGCCTGAAGCCAATGTTGTTGCAATCAATTTCAGAGATGGTTTGCCTTTGGTGGTGTCATGCGTGACCAATTAGTGTAAGTTTGAAGGTTGTTTAAGTTTTCCCAGTTCCACAACTAGAGTAATACCCCTCTAGTTTTTTTTTTGCTGTAGTCCCCGTCTTGGATCGACATTTGTTCTGATTGCAGTACTGTTTGAAGTGGATGTGATGCTTTCCCGGCCCTCTTATGGAAAACCAAACACACCAGACGCAAACACCCACACACACACACCCACACACACCGACACCACAACCCAACACACACACAACACACACACACACACACACACACACAAAACACACCATACAGGCTGGTCGTGTAATCCATGAGTGTGTTCCTCAGACAGTCCCAAGCAACGGTGTAATATTACGTAATTAGACTAAACATACCTCCAAAATCGATTGCCTGTTTGGCCCTAGTTTACATACTACTACACCCGTGTTTGAACCTGTTCTAATAACGTGGGCTCAACGATTACCGCCCCTTGGTACATACACGCGATGTCAGTTAGAGTCAGTGGTCACTTCCACTGTTATTTTACCTTGCCCTTGGCTTTCCGGGCGAGACGCATTTCGACTGCCTCTGCGGTAAATACTCATCTGTTTTACTTACTAAATTCAAAGTCAATGCCCTTGAATGAGTTTTACCATTGCGTTTGGAGGGAAGTATGTTGAAGGTAATTATTTCCAAGAAAATTGCCCCTGAAATTCCCTACAAGATTGACGGTAAAGACAAACTGCACAAATGGCTTATTCTCCAAGGTCTACACCTAAAGACCCGGCCGACCACCGTTCCCACTCAAACTGCAATTCAGAGAGATCACTCCTCCCCAGATTAAAAATTACTTTCCCTTTGAGGTAATTTTTAGAATAACGCGGCGGCCAAAAATTGTAGAAGTAAAGGGCCCCAAATGTCCGGAGCCAAAATAAATCTGTCAAAATCTTCACATAAAAATAACGTGACATAGTTTCAAGACCACACGCTGAATACAAAAACGATGTTCCTATGTTTTCCTGCTAGTTTTTTGGTCTCATAATGTCCAATAAAGCAACGTTATTCGACTTTTTGTAAAACCTAAGTTGTCCCCCAACAGTATGCCTCCTGGGGTCCAGCCTGGGCGTGTAAATCATGATTTGCGTCTTATACAGTCAGCACGGGTAGTATACGTAAATTAGACCTAAACTCCAACAATCTATTGGCTGTTTTTTGGCCTAA
This sequence comes from Phymorhynchus buccinoides, assembly GCA_017654935.2. Taxonomy (NCBI): domain Eukaryota; kingdom Metazoa; phylum Mollusca; class Gastropoda; order Neogastropoda; family Raphitomidae; genus Phymorhynchus; species Phymorhynchus buccinoides. Next base: position 15,829,345 of record CM065698.1, on the reverse strand, counting down.
CTTTACTGCTAATTACCCTTTGGTTGACTTTCTAAGACGTGCTCCACGATTACACGCCCCTTGGTTAGCAGAACACGCGATGTGAGTTATCAGTCAGTGGTCACGTTTCCGGCGTTATGATAAAGAAAAATAAATAATATTCAACCCAAATGGAATATAAGGCCTGTGCAAAAAATCTTTTAAAATCGCACAAGACATGCTAAACAAAACCCCCATCTTGTTATTGTTGAAACGCCACAAAACGTTGCACGCAGCCTTTTTAACATCTTGTGCGTAAAGGGCGATCACGTGAGATCCTCGACCTTGAACCTGCTTTGTTTTTCCCTGGTGACCTTTGTCCAGGGCCTGTCATAATAATGAATAAAATAATATAATAATTGGGATTCATTTTATATAGCGCACTTCCTCCACCCAATGGTGGAGCTCTATCGCTTAACAACACAAAAATTAAAGCAAAAATATCCAAAAACGAAAACTAATCGCTCCACCACCACATACAAAATAGCAGTATACACACCCCCCCCCCCCCCCCCCCACCCACAACATACACGCAGGCACGCACTATATTTTCACACACACACACTCGCTCATCACACACACACACACACCGTTTACCATCTACCACCATCACCAACCTACTCAACCCCCACCAAGAACCAATACAAATACCCTCAGTTGAAGAAAGCATCAACACACCCACACCTCTCTCTCTCTCTCTTCCTCTCTCTCTCACCTCTCTCCTCATCTCTCTCTTCATCTCTACTCTGCTCGTCCTCCTCTCTCTCTCCTCTCCTCTCTGCCCCCTGACTCTCTCGCAACCAATGCTGAACGTAGACATTGCAGTCAACCCACAGTGGAAACTAAATATGGGGGAGGGGGGAGGGAGGGTGTAATGTGAGAATAGAGTCGATAAGTATGGGGTCCTAAAGGTTTGTGGGATTGTAGCTTTGAATTAGTGGGCCTTGAGAGGCGGGAATTTTTGAACGTTTGCAAGGACTGATTATTGGCGAATTTTCGCGTGGTAAGGAGTTTTCGAACTGATGGGTCCCCCGAAAAGAAAAGGAGCCGCTCCCACTAATCATTTTTGTTCGTGTACTAGGAACACAGAGAATTTTGGGAATCTGAATGACCGCATTGCCTTATGGAGTATAGACAAGAAAGCTGTCCAAAGATGTAGCTAGGGGCCATTTCCAGAAAAAATAAGATGAATAGAGTGGGAAATTTTGTAGTCATACGTGCTTTTGATGGGAAAGCTAATGGGGACATATCAGGAAGTGGTTGAACCATGATGGATACTTAGAAAGGACATTGAGTAACAAGTCTGGCAGCAGAGTTGCTGGAACTTTTTTAAAGCTTGTCAATGAGGTGTTGGGGGCAGCCATGCAAGAGTGATTCAATATCTAATTTAGAGAAACAAAGCGCAGACTATAATCTTAGCAGTATCTATAGGCAGGATATGGCGATCCATACCAATGCCGACGCCATCTCACAAGTATGCTGACCGACAGATGTTTGAAACTTGTGAGTCCAACACTCATATAATGAAGAGATGGGAAGCCAAGATTTCCTAGCAGAAGGAGAACATGGATTTGAGTGCACAGACCAAGAGATGGAATCAGGCTTGGGGTAACAAATTTGTCCTAGATGGAAGAGTGGGGATGAGCAAGGCCCTCCGTTTTGGTCCGTCATTCAGTTCTCAGTTTGTTTTGTAGCCATCCATGATTTGAATGTTTGCAAAACAAATTGCAGAATTCCGTGAAAGATATAGAGGAAGAATGGTAGATGGGGATACAGGCTTGGTGGAGTGTGTATCATCCACAAAAGACTTGAGAATCAACTGAAGAGAAATGATTCCACTTCGGACAGAGGGTTTAGTATCATTGATGAAGAGGGAACTGGTCCCCCCAAGTACGAGCCTTGAGGAACCCCACAAATTGTGAGGCCAACCATTGCAGAAGATGAGTCATTAGGGAGACAGACTGAGTTCACAGAGAGGTAGACGAGAACCATGACAGAGCAGTGCCCTGATTCCATAGGTGAATTTGAAGCCCTCGTAAGGAGTGTAATTGGTGGTCAATAGATAAAAAAGCAGCTAAAGAATCCAAAAGAGTTTAATATAGATGCGTCACCAGATCCAAGAGCTAAGAGAATGCCATTAGTTTACCTTTCACCGTGGGCAGTTTCCCCAGTGCTGTTAAATGGGCCTGTACGCTTGATTGTGACGCCTGGAATGATTTGATCTCTTCATTGGAGATACCTAAGGAGTTGATTAAGAACTAATTTCTCAATGAGTTTTTTTTTGTTCGATATGAAAGAGGTTGGATACAGCATATAGTTTCTTTTAGAGTGGGTTTTGGTCAAGGGCGATTTTCTTTAAGAAGTGGTTTTGACCAGGGCAGTTTTTTGGAACAAACAGATGGAAGGAGCCCGATGGGTTTAAGGAGTTTTTTTTTCAACAATATTGGGTGAGAGTAGGGCGTAGTTCATCAAGAATAATTCTATGAAGTGCGTCGGTATAGGGGTCCAAGATGACAGGAAGTGGGTTTTTTGCTTTTTAGAATGTCTCTTCAATTTTCAAAGGCAGTACTGGCTGAAATTCCATAACGTGGATGTTGTTCCTATTTTTGGTCCCCCCCAAATGCGGGGTGGTAGGCCCTAGGTGTAGAAGAAGGCCTGATCAAGTTCGTTTCCCTGATCAGCTGGATTTTCTGAACAAGTAGTTTCCGTTAAATACATCCTGTAAGGTCACTGGTAGGAGGGGGTGCCTTTTATAATATAATAATTAATGATTAATTTATATAGCGCCTATTCTCTTGATTAGGGCTTCTAAGGAAGCGCTTTAACATATTTAATACAAAATACAAACTAAGAATATATTATCCTTATACAATCAGAACATGACGAAACATACATAAATTTGTACATGAGTAGAATAGAGACAAAGTATATATATAACATGAAACCAAAAAACGCCATATCTTGAAAAAGGTACACAACTTAACAGGGAAACACACACACACACACACACACAACCACAGACAACGCGCGGCGGTGGGGGGCGCCACGCGCACGCACACGCACACGCACCCACAAAGCACCACCACAAACACGCGCGCGGCCGCGCGCGAGCACGACCATGGTCCAGCCCCACTTCATCATATTCACGGAAACTGAGTACAAGGAAGGGGGTGGGAGAGCGGATTGGTTGGGGGAAGGAAAAATTATGATCGTTGAAAAAAGTTGTGTCCCCCTTCACAGCATAGTTTTGAAGGAAGAAAGTTTTTGCAGGTAAGTATCTGAATTATTATGGGAAGTGTATTCCAGAACAGTTGGTCCCCTCCCCCCTGAAGGAGAAAGAACGTTGCCGAAAGACGCTTATTGTCTGACAGAAAGGAACACGGGAAGAGACGAGTGTCAGCAAAGAACGAAAGGTTTGACGGGAATGGGGTGTAGATGTGTAGAATGTCCAGAAAGATCTTGTGTACCAGTAACCAGAGACAGAAGAGAAAACAGATGGAAGCCAGCTTTATAGTCCCCCCAATGCGACTCTTGAAACCGGGAGCCAGTGGGGGGACTGCAACCCAAGTTAAAGTTTTTTTTGTTGCCCTGCAGATAGAAAACAATCGGCTAGAGGTCCACTGCATTGTTTTATTTGGTCAATGTAAAAAGGATGGATCGTGCGTAAACACTATTTTCGCTATTTTTCGTTTTGCAGCGTTGAAGATTTTTGTTCGTAACGGAAGGGGGGTCCCCCTAGCCCACGCTCTTTCAGCTTTACACGCTTTTCTGACTTTGGGCCGAGTTTCAGTTCGTACTAACTAAAGCATACCACTGCCTCTAGTTCCACCTTCTCGGCACGCTCTTGGTGGTGACTGTAAAGGCTGCGATGTGGGTTTCGATCACGCGAGTGAGAAGCGCTTGTTAAAGTTCTTGACCGTGGGCATGATTCAGGGCAGATTAGTCGCGGCGACTCTGCTTGAAATGCTGATCCGGTCCCCATGGCCTGCGTAACATTACGAGACCCTGGGTACCACTGTAACGAATGGGGTGGTACCCAGACGGACAGACAAACATAGTTTTCCACAAACAATACAGAATTTGGGTCAGAAGCAAAGAGATGGAGTTGACATGAAGTAGAAGCATAGCAAAATCATCATCAGGTTTTATAAATTACCCAGTCCCCAGAATGTGGCCCGTTTTCATGAAGTTGGCTTCGGTAACAGATTGACTAAATGAAACATATCCAAAGCCATTGAGCGTCTTTAGCAGTTACGGGCTGTGCTGAGTGAATCCAAATGAAAACCTATTAATGTCCTTCCTAGTAATAAATACACTTTCCCAGAAAGTTTTTTACAGTACTCATAAAGGTCCAGGGAATTCACTGAAGAAAACATAGATAGCAATCAGTCAGTTTATTTTTGTGGCTTGGTGGAGGTCGGTACAACGCAGAATTTAAGTGGAACAGATAAGAAATTGACGTTGCCAGGGTCACGCGAAACTGCCCTTCGAAGCTTTGGGTGGTTTGGAAGGAAAGGCAGTGGAGGTGGAAAGAATGCCTTGGCCATAAGAGTTCTTAGAGATGAGCGCAATCCCCCCACCGCGTGAAGGGCGGGGGGGAAGGAAGAGAGTGTGTAGCCAGAATGGTGTCAGGTCCCAGCACACTTTGCTTCATCCGCCTTGTTTTTTTGAAAGCCAGGATTCTGTTATTACGAATACCCTCACAGTCCCTTTGTCCCGTAATGGAACAGCGGATCTCTGCTCGTTCAATGGGTCCGCTGACAGATCCTTTGCGTTTAAAGAGGGCCAGTTGTAGACCGTATTGGAATCGTTACGTTGGTTGTTGCTGGAGGGCCCCATGGGTATTGGAAATGCAGATCAGGTTGTCAGGGAAAACCCTTGGTTGTACAGTTAGTTATTTGTAGAGTTTCAGGGATTGTTCCACAGCTGCGTTGAGAGGACGTGGTGGGTATACATGCAAGGGCGTGGTGGCCCGACCCAGTGTTGGTTTGATGTCAGGCGTTTGGCAGCTTTAAGTGGTGGGCCGAATCAGGTCCTGGTTTTTTCCACACCTGTGCTTGATCCTTTTTCCTCTGTTTTCCACCGGCCCACCCACGGTGCTTGCGGATGCGGGGAAGATGAATAGCCATTCCCACTCCTTTGAATGGCCTCCATTACAGAAGGGGTTCCGTGGTGCTGGGGCAGCAAGACGCAGTTGTTCTCGCTGTAGGAGATCGAGAAAAGGCCGCGGTGGTGCAGTGGTGAGGGGTTGGTTTGACTGGAATGGAGTAGGTCCAACAATTGAGGGAGAGGCCGTACAATTAGTGGGGGAAGAGGAGGGGTGGAGGAGGAATAGGGGGGATGGAAAGAAATGGTTCCCTCCATTTTGGCAAGCCGGCCTGTAGGGGAATGTGCGTTCTTGGTTAGCATGAGAGTTGGCAGTTTGAAAGAAAAAAGCAGTCCAAAAATAACTAGCAAATCAGGCTGAAGAACTGCAACAAAACAAACCCACCAATACACGCCACCCACTCCATCCATGCTTACACTTGTACACTTTTTACAACACTTAGACAATCTAGGTACAACACTACAGTTGAAAAATATCAGAGCTCGTGGACCAAGCTGCCCTGTCAGGGTGGAACACTTTCTCATGGTTCCAATGTTTTCTCTAATAACGGTCGCCGCGCGATAACGCTTACGCCAAAAGGGGCCTAAGAAACACTCTTAGAAAAACGTAATGCAGAAGAAATATTACAACTCTTGAATTGGTTTTTTGATTGGTCCAAAAAAATTTGTTTTCTAAGCCAACGTTAATCGACCAAATCAACGACAAGACATGTATTCCACCCCCTACTGTTCCGGAATAAGTTCGCCGCTTGCTCAGTGTTTTGGGCAAGAACAAAACGCCCACCGCGAAACTATCCGTCAACGAAAGGGTGTTGTCTTAGACCGTTTTTGCCCCGAATTTGACCGAGCGCACGTAACGGTTTAGCCCGTGTGAAACGAACACTGGGTTCCAACCTATGGCCATCGATTTAATATTGTTATGCTAATTCATCAGACAGTGGCGGGATTTAGAAAGGGCGTTTTTGCCCTCCACAGTTTCAGTTCCAGTCCACCTTCCGGGATTAGTTTCTAGAAGTGGAGAGGGGGCTCACGTGCAGGGTGAGAGGAAGAGGGAGGGGGGGGGGCGGGGTAAGGATACAGAACGGGAGGTTGGAGGGTTACGAGTAGTCAAGTGTTTTGTTTGGCGAACGCTAAACCCTGTGCATGGATGTGGCAGGTTGAAGGCGCTCGCCTGCAATTCAATTGCCGACTGAACTCGGGTTCGAAATGGGATCCGGGCCTCCCGTCCTTTCTGATCCAGTTCTGGCGGGAAAAAATCGAACTGAACGCCGAGTCCTTCGGATGGAAACTTATAGCAAATCTGAACCTGTGGCGCTTTTACGCGACGGTAAAAAAACTCTCAAGGAACAGTTTTAAAAGTCGGCAAGAGGGAGGGATACTCCGGCTTGCCCCTGGTATGTACCACCTTGGGTAAAGCTAGGCTTCCCGAGGCTAGAGGAGTTTTCCCTCCAGGTGGTCCCGTTGTGGAGAAGCAGGGAAGAAGCTTTGATTTGATTGTCGAGTGAAGAATAGTGTTTTTGTCAAATTTAGGTCGAAAATGCTCATAATGCCTTTTCCCTGATTAAATACAATATTCTCACCTTCTGAAACGACTAAATGATCTCAAATGGCTTTGCACGATAGGGTAGGCATTTTCTGCTGTCTCAAAAATTCAATTTTTAAATAGATTGTTTTTTTTGACAACACAACATTTGCTGCAACATAAATTTGAGACAGCCAAGGCCCTATCAACGTACCACAACCAATAATGTTTGAAACAAGCCATATGCCCTCATCTCCATTTTAAAAAATTGACGGAGCTACGTGTAGCAAAGGGGGGGAGGAAATGAAAATGATAATAGCGCAACTTTTTTGGAGAGAAACAAACAGGTAAACCAAAGGTAATCGAACAATAACTAAGTTATGAGCATCGACTTTAAAACATATTGACTCACAATTCAAATTCAGGTCCTTGTGTGTTTGGGTTTTTCCTTTTGTTACTGTTTTTTGTATAAAGGGTCCCCCCCCCTTGCAGTTGCATTCTCTGTATCTAATGTATTTTGCCCATGTAAGGTTAGATGTACCTACAAGAAACTGAACACTTTCAACACTTTTAAAAAAATACTTCGTTTACTTTCATTTTCCTTCCGTTATATGGCCTTGAGACTTTCAACGCCAGGCTAATACATCTCTTTCATTGCATACAAATGAATTTCCATGTTTTAAAAATGTCCACAGAATGATAGGAACAATGACTATTATGTACACGTTCGTACAAGTGACTTGTTTTCCTTTGGATTTTTAAAACCACATTCGCTTGCACTGAAGGTTTTTTTAATTCCACAACATACCAAAGTGTATCCTTTAGTTAAAAGAATTTGTAAATTCTCACTCAGTGTCCCCGCAGTGCTTTGCTTTGCCAGGTTGTGTTGTATTGCTTACTGGTTTGGTTCCTAAAACAGATCATCAAAATGGCAGTTTGTTACGCAGTGCGCGGTGTCTGTGTGCGTGCCGCGTGCGTAGCCCTCTGTGTGTGTGTTTGTGTAGTGTGTGTGTGTGTGGTGTGTGTGTGTGTGTATGTGGTTGGGTGTGTGTGTCTGGGGTGTGTGGGTGGTGAGTGTGTGTGTGTGTGGTGTGTGTGGTGTGGTGTGGTGTGTGGTGGTGGTGTGTGTGTGTGTGGTGTGGGTGTGTGTGTGTGGTGTGTGGCCGTGAGTGCGTTGCGTGCGGGCGTGTGCGTGTGCGTGTGTGTTCGTGTGTGTTTCAAACTGCGTGTTTATCCTATTTTTAATAAATGACAGAGAGGAAGAATGCATGCGTCAAATTTTTTCTTTAAGATGAAAATACTAAATTATACAATAGTTGTTTTTATTTTCGTATAACTAATCTTAGATCAGCAGTCCTATAACTTAGCTGTTGGTTCCCCAAATTCCAGATAAAAAAACAATGTTCTACATATTCTGTGCAAACTGATTTAAAAGCAAAGGCCTTATCTTTCTTCGGCGATGCATATTGCCCCAACCAAACTGCTTTTTTGATCGGGGATTACAATCATGTAACCCACCCTGGTGCCTTGTTAGCGGTGTCATGAATGGGCGAGCAAATTTGCACACCCTCCGTTCATTCTCTTTCTCTATGGTTTTTCCCAAAATTGTTTTTGCTTGCCAGTCCCTGTATAGGGGATCGCCCCGTGTGAGATCACAACGGTTCAAGGATTGTCCGAGTGGACTGCAATCGTTTTTCTGTTGCAAACGGGCTGTTTAGGCAGAGTTATCATCCTTCGCACTTGACACCAGTGTCGTTCCCACCACTTAGAGACCGTTTCCTTAGCAACGCCTGAAACGGGCTATTTCTCTCTGTTTTTCGCTCCTTCGCCAATGCCGCCCCCAAAAATAGCTTTTTGGCCTTTTGTGTTTACAAAAGGGAAAGTGATATATGTCGTGACCGGTCCCCCCCGTTTGGAAACGGACAGAAGTGTGTGTGTGTTTGTGTGTGTGTGTGTGTTCCCTGTGGTGGTCCCCCCCTGTGTGTCCCCTGTCCTTCTGTCCTGTCCCCCCCCTGTTTGTTTAATGTCTCTTTTCGTTCATTACCAAGTCCAATTCATGGCCATTCTGTGTGTGATGTTTGTGTGTTGTGTGGTGTTGGTGTGTGTGTGTGGGTGGTGTGTGTGTGTGGGTGTGGTGTGTGTGTGGTGTGTCGGTCACCCTGTGTGTCCTGTCTGTCTGTCTGTCTGTCTGTTTGGTATGTCTCACACGTTTTCCGTTCATTTACCAGTCAATTCATGCCTTCTCTGTGTGTGTGTGTGTGGTGTGGGGTTGTGTGTGTGTGTGTTTGGTGTGTGTGTGGTGTCCCTGTGTGTCTGGTTTGTGGTCTGTGTGTCTGGGTCTGGTCTGTGGTGTCCTTCCTGGTCTTCTGCGTGTGTGTTTGTTTGTGTGGTGGTTGTGTATGGCCTCTCCTGTGTGTGTTGCGTGTGTGTGTGCGTGGCGTGGCGGGTGGGGGTTGCTTGTGTGCCGGCGCGCCGCGCTGTTTTATGTGTGACAAATACAGAAAGAAAAGAGCAAGTCCGGTCCGATCATTGAATAGATTCGTTTTCCAATTCTATTTATTGCTTTCAATTCTATTATAAATATTGCCTCAATTCTGTTATGCGATATTTTTTCGTTCTTGTTTTTTTTCTGTTTTCTTCTTCTCCTTCGTTTTTAAAAGTAACAAGTTTGCCCTTCAATTGTCGTTGCCTGATGGGGAAGGTCGTTTCTTTCTTTCGTTTCGACAACAAAGTGCTTTCATTCGAGCGCAAAACACTTATCCAAATAAAACTTTCCGCCCGTTTGCTACAAACCTTCGTTAGTGACATTACGTTCAGCGAATTGATTTCCTCGGTCCTGCTTCAGATTAGCCTATGGGCTACTATGTTGGATCCATACCGGATTGTCGATAAACGGTTTGCACAACCAAAGAGAATGCCCTGAATGAGGGTGTGCAGATGTGACCCGAGCATTATTGACAAACATAAAAAAAGGTATGCTAGGATATTTGCATGCTTGCTTAGATGAAAGAAACGCTTGATCCCGTATTTTCTGAGGGAAAAGGGATTTTGATAACACTGGAAATAGATAAAAAAATCATGGTTACGCATCCCGCATGAATCGTGGGTACGAAGAGTAATGCAATGCAGACCATACCTTCTGTGTGCATACACACATAATATTTATATGCGGCGAGCGTCCGCACGCACAGACGCACACGCACACACAGAAGAGAGAGAGAGAAGACAGAGAGAGAGAGAGAGAGAGAGAGAGAGAGAGAGAGAGAAGAGAAGGAGAGAGAGAGAAGTGGTAATACTAGTCCTCGGGTGTTGCTTTTTGCCTTGTCCTTTGGTTTGTTGTTTTGTTTTTGGTTTGGTTTGTGTCCTTTGGGTGGTGGGGGTGTGGTGGCGGCGTGGTGGGGTGTTCTTCATGTTTTTATTTCCTTCTTTTAACTTGTTGTGATGGCTTGATGGTAAAAAAAAGCAAAACCATTATTGCTTATTTTCAATGTTCCCTCTGAAATCAAAATTTTTGATTTGACTTTGGACCTTTGGACACACACCACACCCACCGGCTGTATGCAAGCATGCACCCACACAAAACACACACACCACACTCGCGCCCTGTGCACCATATTTATCTCAACTCCCCTCCCCTCCATCCCCTTTTAACCTTGTAGACTGAGATCCAGTTCCCCTGCGTTTGTGCCCAACAGCAATATGAGAGACAGTTGTCTGAATTGTTCCCTGTTTTGAACAACTGGCTTGTCAATGTAGTCAGAAGTCTCTTCTTGCTTGGCTGGCTTCTTTCAATTCCAATAAACCCCCTGTCTCTCCCTTCTGTTGGTTTGTTCGGTCCCCGTCCCTGCTTGTCCTGTCTAGTGCCTGTATATTTGGTTAGTGCCCTGGTCCCTGTCCATCGTCCCTGTCCACCCCTTGTCCTGCCCTGTCTGCCTGCCTTGTCCTTTCTTCTCCTCTCCCTCTCTTACTTCTCTCTCTCTCTCAGATCTCTCCTCTCCTCTCTCGCTCTCCTCCCCTCTTCAGCTCTCTCTCTCTCTCTCTCTCTCTCTTAGGCAATTTCATTAAGACATAGATTTCAATTCGTTTTTTTTTTAGGTTGTTCCCTTTCGTAACCTAAACATCTCTATATGTTCCTGTAGGACACAGAGAGAGGCAGACTACATACAGTCAAAAGAACAGACTGAGAGAGGTTATGGCGCGCACAAAAGAGAGAGAGAGAGTGATACACAAAGACAGAGGTTCAAGGGGTGACGTAGAGGCAAAACAAGACAGGCACAAATTGACGGAGACACCACAGAGACAGAGAGCGAAAGAGAGAACATAGAACAGGGTGCAAAGAAGGGGGTGGGGGAAGGGGGGTGTTCCACAATACCAATTCCACTTAATCCAGGAGGGTGAGTAAACACCACCCAACAAGCTTTCCCTCCCAGACCCTTCCGCCTAACCGATCAATCAAGTTAACAGTTCCGATGGCAAACCAGTGTGGCAACGTTGCCTAAGTGCTAACGTTAATGGGGCTCTCTGTTTAATACAAACAAACCAAGCTACATTACTTCCAGTTGCCCACCAGATCGTCCAATTTGGTTCCAGGAGTGCTTTGGAAAAGAGTGTTTCTTGGAGGTTTGTTTTGCCTGTACATGAGAACAAGAATGGCGATTGGTTAAACTTTTGATTTTTTTGTCAACAAATGTTAGGATTTTTTTATACTTTGAACGATGCAACAATCACAGTCCCATTCCTCAGTTATTGTGACGTCTTTGTTATCCCATAGTGCCCTTTGTACAATCAATCCAAATGAATTAAAAAGCTTGATCTCCAGAAACCCTGTTTTAGACACGAATATGATAATTTTTGTTTTGTAGTACTGCAAAAAATATAAACCTGTTTAGGTTGGACTACATGCTTGGTGGCCATCTTGAAATAATGATTTTGGGAAGCTTGCCTCTACTAAAATGAAATGTTAATTCTTCAAATATGGATAATAACTTCATGCAAAAGGGCTTTAACCTCGAAAACCGAAAGTTCAAAGTAACACCTGGTATTTTTTTTGCCAAATTCCCAGCTAATTCCTATATTGTTGCAATTATCCACGAAAAGCAACAGGCCCTAACGTTATCCATTAACTTTTTGGTAGAGTTGGGAACAATTCCATTGTCCTCCGGTTTTATTAGGTAAAACCAAATTTGGATGCGTTGAAAGCCAAATTCGTAAAAATACACCCTAATATGTGTTAATAGTTAATGTTTTATGGGTGGTGAAACGTTTTTAAAACCAGAAACAGGAATGGACGAATTCCCACGAGGAGAGGATACCTCAAAGGGCTGTTTTATATTTTATTTCTGTGAGCATATTGTATGTCAATTGTTAAATTACCTTTTATCAAATGAAGACGCAAACTATACCTATGTCCCTCACAAAACCCTGGCACAATCACAACTCTCTTATAAACATCAAAGAATGGACGACAGCACACTATACCACTATGTCCCTCACAAACCCTGGCACCCTTCAAACTCTCTTATACATCCAGAGGGGACGACAGCCTATCCCTGTACCTATGTCCTCACAAACCCTGGCACAATCAAACTCCCTCTTTATAACATCAATTGGACGAAAACAACACTGTAAACACCTATGCGCCCCTCATCAAACCCCTGGCAAATCAAACTCTCTTATAACATCAGAAATGGAACGACAGCCACACTATACACACTATGCCCATCAACAACTCTTGGCACAATCAAACTCTCTTATAAACACAGAAATGGACTACAGACACTGTACACTATGCCCCCCCCCCCCCCCCTCAACATCCCTGGCACAATTCAAAACTCTCTTCTAACATCAGTTGAGGACACAAGCACACGTAACACCTATGCCCTCCAACCAATCCCCTGGCACAAATCAAACTCCTCTTATACATCGATGGACGACAGCACACTATACACTATGCCATCAACAAACTCTGGAACAAATCAAACTCCTCTTAACTAAAATCAGTGGACGACAAGCACGCTGTACACTATGCCCTCGACAATCCCTGGCACAATTCAAACTCTCCTTATAACATCAGATGGGCCGACAGCACACTGTACACTATGCCCTCCAACATCCCCCTGGGCACAATCAAACTCTCTTATAACATCAGATGGACGAACAGCACACTGTTACACTATCCCGCAACAAGCCCTGGCCAACAATCAAACTTCTCTTATAACAATCAGATGGACGACAGCATCACTGTACACTATGGTCCTCAAACAAGCCCTGGCACAATCAAACTCTCTTATAAACCATCAGATGGACAACAGCACACTGTCAACTATTCCTCACAACGAACCCTGGCAACATCAACTCTCCTTATAACATCAGATGGACGACAGCACCTATACACATGCCCTCAAAAACCCTGGCACAATCACACCCTCTCTTTATAACCTCAGTATGTACCGACCAGCACACTGTACACTAATGCCCTCAACAAAACCCCTGGGCACAAATCCAAACTCTCTTATAACATCAGATGGACGACAAGCACACTGTAAACTAGGTTCCCTCAACGGAACCCGGGCACCAATCAAACTCCTTCTTATAACACAGATTGACGAACAGCAAACACTTATACACTAATGTCTCAACAAACCCTGGCACAATCAAACTCTAATTGGATCATCAGATGGAACGACAGGCAGACAGATAAGACGAGGGCGGCCCTAATGAAGTTGGGAACAGACAGTGGAGAAGGACCTGAAAGATTGTCAGTAGAGGCCCTGGAAGCGACATGGACATGATGAACTTGAAACAGAACAGTGGATAGGGACCTGACGCTTGTCCTTAAAGGCCTTGTAACAGTAGAGGCTTTTCATAAGAGGCCTGTCCAAGTAAGAGGCCTGGAGCGATATGACATGATGAACTGGAAAACCAGACATTTGAGAGGGAACTGAATCTTTGTCCGTAGAGGCGGGAGTTGACATCGACATGAAGTGGGACAAACATGACAGTGGAGAGAGCGACCCTGAAGCTTGTCAGTAGAGGCTGGAGCGAACATGGACATGATGAAGTGGAAACAGATATTGGAGAGGGGAACCTGAAGCTTGTTTAGTAGAGCTGGGAAGCGACCCATGGACAAGCTGGCTGAGGACCCGGCTTGTGGAGTAACAGCCTTGACTGCCCTCATGCATCAAATCAACCAGGAAAGCACTAAGTCCTAAAGTAGTAAGTTTGAGTGTTTAATGAACAGCTTTAGTTCAGACCAAGGGGCGGACGTTGTAGCTTTAGACACCATCCTCAAGTCCCTAACGACTGTCAAATCTACAAAAGTCTGGTTCTGGTTCCCTTGTACATGACAATAACCCCTAGGCATATCCTAACCCATTCTTGCAACGGCAGATTGTTACCTTCTCAGTGAAAAGGTTTTCAATTCGACCATTTGATGGGGGGTGTCCAAACCTACACTTGCCAAAGGCGAAGAAATGGAGTGGTGGTAGTATTAGAAACCCTGACGAAATGAAAGCCACACACAGACATGGACCGAGAAACCATTTGACGCTTTTGTTCCCAGAGCCGCTAATGGTGTGGAACTTATAAATGCTTCCTGGCAAAACATCAATGGTCCAAAAGAGCCAGTCAGTTACACCCCCTCCTCCATGCCCAACTTCTTATCTCCTCTCTTTCATTCTCCACCGCCCCAGACCATGAAAGCACCACTACCCCTCCACCGGTGCCCCGTTTCCACCCGTGGAAGCCGGGAAATGGTTTTTTCCTGATTTTGGTCAATCGATTTCCATTTCTATCTTGCTGGTGTCATGCACGTAACTGCGTAATAATTGCGTTTTCAAAACAATTAACAAAAGTCTACATCTGCGACCCATGCTAGTTGTTTTATTGTTGCTGATGTCCCGGATGCTGTAGATACTCCCCAAAGGCGACCGCATCCCCTTCCTGGCTGCATCTAGAGCCCCACGCAAATACCCCTAGCTTGCGAGGTTGTGGTCCCCTACCTGCGGCGAAACCTACTGCGACGAATTCCCTAAATATTCCGAAACCTTTACTGCGCGAATCCCTACTGCGGAAATTCCTTTTGCTGGAATGTATGGCTTTTCCGTCATATCCATACAATGATTCAACAAAGAACACAAGTGTACTTTGATTTTCTATATTTTCCGGAATACAATAACTGACGGCCCAGCTCTTCGCTTTAAACTACTGTCGTCCCCTAACGTCAACCAGCGTTGAGCTGGCACAAAAGACCGTCACTGTGAAAACGGTGGAATGAACGGGGTGTTAGATTATGATAATGACCGTACAGCTCTTTTTGTTCGCTTTTACTGTCGCCCCCTAACGGTCAACCCAGAGATGGTGGGCTTGGACAGAAAAGACGTCCACTGATGAAAAAACGAGTGAATAAACGGTGTTTTAGATTAGGAATAGCAAATTTCCAAAAGATTTAAGACCATAACTGACCCACCACGGGATAAAGTCCCCTTGGGGTTTTTTTCTGGGTTACTGTACCCACATACAATATTCCCCCCCAACTTCAAATTAGCTTCCTCTTTAAAATGATGTTTCGTTTTTCAATTTGGGGACATTTGTATGGGAGTCGCTGTTCCAAACAAGATTTCTTATCCGCTAAAAGAGGAAAAAACCGTGACAAACCCGTTGATTTTGAACACATGACCTGGTGGGTCCTTTAAGCTAAAGGGGTGTGTGTGTGTGTGTTGTGTGTGTTGTTGGTGGTGGTGTGTGTGTGTGTTGTGTGTGTTTGTGTGTTGTGTTGTGTGGTGTGTGTGTTTGAATGCTTTACGATGCTAATGTTTATGCACACTTTATTCATGTTGATTTTCTATCAAGATAAAAGTGCGGCATATATTACGCATAAAACCAGCCATAAAAAGTGAATTAAAAAAACGATGCTCCCTTCTGACAAGACAGACCATTTTTTAAATAATTATCCCGATTTCTACGTTGTGTTTTTGTTTGTTTAGTTTGTTGATGTTTTCCAATTTTTGGCCATTTCTTCATTCTGACCAATAACATATGATGGATAAAAAAGATGCCATCAATATGACTGATTAATCAGCCGTAGTTTAGACGACATGGGTTTGTCCTAACGAGCAATACAACTGATGATCAATTGGGGAAAGAAGACAGTGCGTTCACTAAGGGGCTGGCTGTCCTTGCACTTGTCCCTAACGGGCTGGGGCTTTTTCTTGATGAATGTCAATCGAAGAGTTACGATTGCAAAAATAATATTCTGCTAGAGGGAAGAACGGGCATTGAAGATCTGGAATAAAATACGTGGATTATCGACTAATGTCCCTATGTATAACAGAACTATCCGTTTTTCTTTTTTATATGGCTTCGATTTTAAGTACCAAATTGATTTAGATGAATTGCAGGTTTTTGAGTTGTAAAACGCGAAAGTAAAAATAATTGCGAGGTTTGGATAATTACATACGTATTTAAGTACTGGGGTTTTTTTGTCCCGTCACCGAATGTGATCGGACTTTGCGATGGGCTGTTGTTGTTTGTGGTTTTTGGTTGTTTTTTCTGTCTATACCAAGGATACTCCCGAAACCGCTGACAGAATCGCGTCAAATATTTGTGTGAAGGGTGCGCCACGTAATAGGAAGAGATCACGCAAACCATTTTGCCGTTTGAGGTTTGGCCGTTGTGACCTTGACTTGACGTACGACCTGAAAACCGAAACTCTATTTTTAGCCCTATCTCGGGCACCGCTCGACATAGGATGTGAAACTTGGTATGAAGGTGGTTTGGCTTATGCCAGTGCAGAGCCAAGACGCTGCGGATACGATAGAGAAACATAAACGCCAGATCCCACATGGTAACATACACGTAAGGTCTCACCCACACAACTAACGATTCGCTGCGAGCCTGAAAATCGGAGGGTCATTTTTTTCTCCTTCTGTCTGTCCCAAGAATATCTTTCGAACGGGTTGACCGAATCACGTCAAATTTGTTAGTGCTGGTTGTTTGTCACCATGAGAGGAAGTGCCATCCGTTTGTTCCGCGTGTTACTAAACCATTTTGCCGTCGTGACCTTGACCTCTTAGCGTACGACCTTTGAAAACCGAAAATCTTTATCAGGGCCATAACTCCCACACCGTTATGTGTTAGAGTCTTCAAATTTCGAGCATGAAGGTACTTTGGCTTATGCCCGTTCTGATGGTGGCATACCGATCAAAGGTCAAGGTCACGGTCCGGGAGATCGGTAGGCCTTGAAAGTGGTAGGGGTCTACACATTGGGTTTTAAGCCATATTTTCCACATACTTGTCAGAACTTCAGACTACTGCTATAACCCTAGAGAAGAAAACATCCGAGCATACATTATCACCATGCTGACCTTGACCTTGAAGTGTGACCTTGAAAACCGAAATTTCCTTCTTTGCGCTATATGTTTCTTCTTCAAGCTGTATCTCGTGAACTAGAAGACAGAATCCCTTCCAATTTTGTGTCCAGGATGTGACACTCTACGGGGGTGTCGCAAGTGCGTGGCATTGTTGGTGACGGACATGTTTGCCGCTCGGCGACGCCCTTGTTCATAGATGTATCTCCTTTTTTACATTCTTGTAAAAATAGTAAAATAAGAAAATATGAATAGTACGAATGGTTCCTTTTCTCCTTCTTCTTCAACTGGCTAGGCATTAAAACCTCAGACCGAGTGCTGCCGCAAACATGGATGTCTGGAGAAGGTCACCCGCCATTCCCCAGAGTTTGGTTATGAGGTCCGTCCCTCCAGGCCAGATCTGTTGCCGCATCCCGTCGTACAGAGGACAGTCCTGAAGGACATGACAAGGGGTCTGGTCAGCTTGTCTGCACTGGCATAGAGATGAGTCTGCGACCCCAATCCTTCGTAGGTGTGCACGGAGGCCACAGTGCCCTGTGCACAGGCCAAAGATGGTGGTTTGATCTCTTCTCTCCAAAGTGTCAGGATCGGGTCCTTGTGTGCCTGGTAGCCGTTGTTTCGGCGAAGCCAGTCCGCTTTGAACCTGCCACGAGTCTTGGCTTCCTCGTACGTAGCAGAGACATCAGGATGGGCGAGCTGGCTACCTTCCTTTGCAAATAATGGTTCAAATATTTTACTGTTTTGTCGTAACAAATATGATTTCCTTTCTTAGTATGTGTACGAAGGTTTGGGTTTGTTTTAGTGCAAACATTTTGTTGAATTTAATCTGCGTGTTATATTTAGAATGCCGTGTGTGATCGAACGAGTGACAGTTATCAAACTGCTCAATGTTAAATCAAAACGTAACTGTCAAATTGTGTTGTTTTTTCCTACCTGAACATGTTAGGAGATCTCAGTTCTTGAGTTCTTAAAATAAACAAATAATTAGAATAACTGCATAGATTAATTAATCAATTGATTGATGTTAATTAACAAATTAATCAAACAAATAACCACATACAGTACAGAATTTGTTCGAAACAAATTACCGCCTACGGTACCTATTCACCTAGCTCAATGCAAGAAAGGCGTACAGAGGGAGCCGTGTGCCTTTTAGGACTAGAGAGTTGTCTATCGTTGGTTATTGAATTGCTCAATCAAGAGAAGATAACTGAGTTTTGAACTTGTGTTCAGATCTTCGTACTACGGAATCAGAAAACGTACAAGGAAAACGAATGAGAAAACATTTTCAGGCGGCTGTGTGTTCAGCGTTTTAAGCCATTTTCCAAAAGATGAGTTCACCAGATGAGATCACCTGATTCCTTCTTCCGAGGACCAAGGCTTCCCGCCACAATACCTACTTAGGGACACACTGACCCACCACGGATTAAGTCCCTTGGTTTTTTTCTGGGTAGCTGTGACCCACATACAAATTCCCCCAACTTCAAAAAGAGGCTGCTCTTTCAAATGATGTTTCGGTTTGAATTTGGGGGCATTTGTATGGGAGTGAGACCTGGTCAAAACAAAGATTTCTTACCAGCTATAAGAGGGAAAACACGTGAAACCCGTGATTTTGACACGTGATCTGGTGGGTCTTTAGGCAGCCGTCACACATGATGAAAATCCCACTACGTCCTCACTACGCGCTATATTCCAAAAGAAGGTGGCCAGAACGTGGAAATCCTCCCCAAGTGTGACTGGAACCGCGACCTCAATGTTACGGTCTGAGGAGTGGAGACCCGCAGCTGGAAACGTGTAAGTCAGATCGAGCCACGCGACCTCAATGTTACGGTCTGAGGAGTGGAGACCCGCAGCTGGAAACGTGTAAGTCAGATCGAGCCACGCTCTTGGCGCGCGGGGCCTACGCTGCCGCTACGTTCTCAGTACTCTGCCACTATTTCGGCTGTCCACGCACTCACCACGTTGCCCCCGTTTTCACTACGATCCCGCCACGGTTCTTTTTGTTAGCACGTCCTTGCTACGTGTTTTGAGCGTGTTCAAAATGCGCGCAGCCAGAACGCAGGACTACCACGCCCTTCACGTTCCTACCAAGACCCCACCACGCTCTTACCACGCTACGCCCGACTACAGTATGCCACGCCACGACCATGCCCCGATCAGCCACGTTCTGTTTGACTGTGGAGGACGTAACGACAACGTAGCCTAGGTAGGTGTGGTGGGGGTATAACTCTCCCGTCACTCTGTTCTCTGCTTTCATATATTATTGTATTGTATTATTGTAACCATACATCTGTATTATTAAAAAAACTGGGGACTTTCCTGGTGTTGCACTGCCTCCGGGCATAGCCTCCAGGATCGTTCCCACCATCTTTATATCTACTAAATGTCCCCATATGTGTCTGTTTCGAAGAACGGAGGACGTTAAGGCAGAAATTCATCATCTATAAAGACATTTGTCCTTACCTCCAATCCCCTCCCCCCACTCACCTAACGTCCTCGATCCTGTGAAACATTTAATCAAGAAAAAAGTGGGATGCTAGTTTGGATAACCGCCAACGGAGGAAAAGTTATATCCACAAACACACGTACACAGACACACAAGGCACAGACACACACACATGCACGCGCGCGCACACACACACACACACACTCAGAGAGACAGAGAGAGAGAGAGAGAGGAGAGAGAGAGAGAGAGAGCGCACGGGAACACAGGAACACGGGAAATTGTACTCAGAAAAGCCTTTAGCCCCTGTGAAAGGGGGGTAATAAATATGCAACAAAGAAAAGAACAACAAAATAAGAGAGAGAGAGAGAGAGAGAGAGAGAGAGAGAGAGAGAGCGGTTTTTCCCTTTACACCGGAATTTATAGCCCTTGTTGGTGGTCGTTTGACACGCTTTTTGTTGGTACCCCAGTGACCGTGCTTATCCCGGTGTGTCATAGCGATACGGAACACGTGACTCAAATGGTTTTTATCATTGGTTAGCAGTAGCTGCAAGTCTGGACCAGCAGTAACGAGAGAGAGAGAGAGCTGAAAACAGAAAACGATTTTCTACAGTAATAAAAAAAAAACATGGCACAAGCTTGCTCTTTTGTTAGTAAGACTTTGACTCTGCAACTGGGAGGCATTTCCAATGGCCCTTAACGCTGCAGCTCATAGTTGATTGCTTGACCTTTGGGGACCTTCCTTGACGCCAGCTGACCTAAAATCCTAAAGTCATCCAGTAAACTATATTTTGTTTGCTATCCTAATATAACCAGTCAGCAGCATTTTTTAAATATTCATAATTAATTCTGGATGAACACCAACAACCACCCCCAAAATGGTCTTTCTTCTATCCTTATTCAGTCAGTATTAATTAACAATCATTATTTTGAATTGATTTTGGATCAATAGTGACAATGGAAAACAAAACTCCGGAATTATTTGTTTTTGTTTTTGCATGTACTCATAGTCAGTCACTATTGCTCGGAAAATAAGAGTCCGTTTTGAATTCCCTTTGAAAAATAAAATAAAAAGCTGTGACCCAAATAAATATATAGTACGGCGCCTTCCACCCCTCTCTTCTACAGAAAGCTTTCTTCCCATCTCCTCGTCAATCCCATCCCCGTTTCATTTGACACGCCATGGCAACTTATTGACCACCGTTTAGCCAGTGTCACTTTTGGTGGAAGTTTTGCCCCCTTGATTCATCACTGTGGGGTCATAAGGCCTCGCCATGGATTCTGGCCATGACAAGAAATAAGAGCTGAGTGCTGTAGCTCGTGTCTCCACTCGTCTAAATCTTCTTCTTCTTCTTCTTCGTTCGCCCAGACAGTTTCCTGTCATATGAGTTTAGATGCTTCATGCTGCCGTTATGCGCCTAACTAAGAAATAGTTAGGCCCAGCGCGTCCAACAAGCCCTAACTGTTCTACATAACGGGGATGTCATGCATATTTATATAGGCCACAGGCTGCCAGGAATACTGTTTGCATGTAACACTCCCCACCGCCATTCTACTTCTCTGCTTCTCTGAGCTTCCCACAAATCATAACTAAAATGTTGGATTTTGATGGATGTTCCTCTCTAAAGGTTCCTGTGCACGTGAAAATTTTTCACCCTTTCCCCATGGCAACACAATGATATACAAGTAATGCTTACGAATGGCTAACACTGTGTTGCCACGGGGAAAGAGTGAAAGATGTTAACGTGTATTGAGACCTTAAGCACACAAGTAAAGATTGTCCAGGTTTTTTTTCTTTCTCTAACGACTCATATCTTTTCTTCAGAAAGACCATCTACTCGCCCTGTTATTTCTCTGCCTCCCAATCCCCCAAAGCTCCCTCATCCTCCCCTTCCAACCAGTGGATATTAATAATCAAGAAAGCCAGCAACCACTTTGGACCAGTGCCAGCGGAAGAGCTAGAAGCGCCCGTCCAACAAGAGAAGCGCTGTTCTCTCCGCATTTATCACCCCCCTTTTTTGGCAATGGCTTGACACGTTGCATCAACTCATTGACCCCGCTGTTTCTGGTATCATCATCTTTGGCACAATGTTTCATCCCATCGTCTGAGGGTGTTGGCACTGTCCCATTAATTAATTAATTTATTCATTCATATAATGTATTCGTTGTGCAGGAACATGGCGCTACAACACATCCAAAGCATGAACGATACTTAGTGTAAAATGCAAACAGCAATCCGTAGGACGACAATAACTGCATCAATAATAATGATAATACTGCAAGTGGCAGATGATTCACTAAACCGATTTCTCATCATGCATAGTATTGCTTTTCACCTTTATTATTAATACATTACATGTCTAACAATGGGATGTACAACATCCACTTCTCAGTAACCTGTTTGATGTTCATGAACGCAATGGACTTTTGAAATCTGTATCTGGCCTTAAGGTAAGATACAAGCCGCGTAGATTAGGTAGATGTTCTCCATGCTTAGACTAATAAATAAAGTAGTTGGCAAGGAGCAGAATAATATCAAAACTTTCTTCAGATTTAAAATTGTCAATTTGTCCAAACAGGGCAGTGATAATTGAAGGGATACGATATGCTCACATTTCTCTTTACATACATTATCAAGCTGCGGTCAGAAACGTGTCGAATATTCACAAGACTATATTGTATGTTCAATACTCTATTCGATTCACATAATGTTTTCTTTCATTCATACATTTTTATTGTTGATTGTTTTGTTTCTTTAAACAATCATAACAAGTTTTGTAACATTTACTACGATCCATCCACCTATGCCTGTGCCCCCCTCTGCTCAGCTTTAACTGACAATCCTGCCCCTGCCGGGGACGGGGAGGGGGGAGTCGTCGTTCTGATGCAGGCCGTGAATGTATCTGATGCTCTAAAGGGAATTTAGTATCTGTTACTAACGGCTTTTATAACTGGTCGACGTCAGTCTGCAGTAGGGGCCAGTGGTAAAATGAGAGCTGTTTATCAAATGATTTTCTACAATTGTCGGAACATCATGGTACAGCTTAGTCTTTGACTTTGACTTTCAAACCAGGGAGCATTGGCACTGGCTCTGGTGCTGCAGCCAAAAGGATTGGTTGGCCTTTTGGGGGGACCTTCCATGGTATGTGTGTGTGTGTGTGTGCGTGCGTGCGCGCGCGCGCGCGCGTACGTGCCCGTATATTCTCTCGCCATGTTTAGTTGCTTTCAACTATTAAAACGAGTACATAATATCTTCTCTATCAAATGCAAAACCGCCGTTAGTTACTGAAGTACAAATTAGCAAACGCGCAGATAGGTTAACGAGGGTCGGAGTTGTACAGAGATTGAAAGTGACTAAACAGCAGTCATGTACCCATATCCCTACATCTTCTCTTATCTTAAACTCTTGGGCGTCTCCTTATCTCTATGGTAAGGTCGGGCAACAAGGCAAAACCTTTTTTCCATTTATTCCCTCTTGCCTACGAATAATTCTTTCAAATTGTAAACGGTTAGGATACATGTTGTAGTGTGGCTGGGCCTCTGTCGTTTGCATTCAATACAACATGTCTGTAGGTTCAAAGACAACAGAGAAAGGATGTCTTGCTAAGGGAGGACGGAGGGAGGGGAGCGTTGTGCCTCATATCACCATTATACATTCCCTGTGTCGTGAAAAGTAAAAACACTTGCCTTCTGTTTATGGATAAAGTGAATGAATGGAACAGAAGCTTAAATCCCTTTCAACGCCACCCATTGTGCAGCTAAAACTTTCCATTAAACTTACCTGGGTAGAGAAAAACATTATGTCTGCAATATTTGGGGATTCTTCTGTGACGTGCATAAACTAGGACCTCCCAAAATTCAGAACATAAGGCCATTGGATACCAGACCCTCATTTGATGCCTTTTCGTGACATGGGTGTTAAGTCAGTGTGGTGCCAAGAGGCGACATTGGCGATGAAAGGGTTAATTATTAACTTCAAGATTGAAAGAACAAAAACGAACCAGATAATGGATTGTGGATAGCAATGATAAAGGAATCGAGGAACAGTGAAACAGCTGTTTTTGTTTTTGAGGGGGGAGGGATAGGGGTTGGGGTAATCAAATTCGCACAGCTGAAGACAAGATCCTAGTTCTAGCCAGTTGATACTAATTACAGCCAATTGTTCCAATATAGATCGTTCACCAAAATTATGCAAATTGGCAGGACGCGGATGTCTGCACTAACTTCTGGAGTAGAGGGGGGCGCCATCCAGAGTTTTTTGCCAGAGGAACAGACACCTAAACGTCGAAATACACGCTGCTATTTTCAACTCTTTCCCCATGGCAGCACAACGATAGGCAAGTGATATCATTAGTAGAGTATCACTGTGTTGCCATGGGGAAAGACCGAAAACTAGCAACGTGTATTTCGATCTTAACTGGCTCATGAAATGTCTGCCTATCTTTGACAAACCTGTAGGCTGTTGGTCATAACATCACTTCTTTTTTGTGTCAACAAGCAGAGTATTCTTCTAGCTTGTATATTGATTTCCTTTTATTCTTTTTTTTCTTTGTGCCACACAGACCCTCCAGACCACACCTAATTGTTTTCAGTCTTAACATATGTGATGCACGTATGTATTAGATCATGTTAGAAGACAGTTTAGCTCCAGAAAATGTACACGCGTAAAGTCCGTATTCAACTATTGTCATTTGCTCTGTGGTGGTTAAAAGAAAAGTCTTATTAAATGTAGCAAAATCACACGCACACGCGCGCACACACACACACACACACATACTCTCTCTCTCTCTCACTCTCTCTCTCTCTCTCTCTCTCTCTCTCTCTCTCTCTCTCTCTCTCCTCTCTCTCTCTCTCTCTCTCTCTCACACACACACACACACACACATATATATCAAAATATTTACTTCATAGTCTCATATTTACACACACACAAACACACACACACACACACACACACACACACACACACACACACACACACACACACACACACACACATACACACACACACACACACACACACACCACACACACACACACACACACAATCAAAATATTTACACACACACACTTATCAAAATATTTGTTTCAGAGTCCCTTTGGTACATTAGTATGAGATTTTCATGTTTGTTTTTAAACAGGATTAGATGTGGTAGTTCTTGATAACTGATTTAAGTTTTATGTTTTAGTTTATTAAAATAATATCAGTGTAATTTTGATGTCAATCATTTACAATATCATAGTCATGTAAAAACTTTAAGTGAATAGAAGTTAAATTCAACAAGACAAAGCAAATCAAAGCATGCGCGCGCGCACACACAAAATGTACGGTGCTCGTGACTTGGCTTTAGCTATAGGCCATTCTCTCTTCTAAATGTTCCAGTTAGTCTCTGTGACGTCAAATTAATTCTTATGTCATTTTCTCATCAAAGGTTGATGTCACGTAAAACAGGCTCCTATATGTCTTTTTCTGGCTGCGCCATTCAAAAGACATAGGAGGTACGAATTACGTGATAGCGGTACGAATTGCATAACTATGGCCCAATTATTTTTCCTTGGAATATTTTAATGTACAAAGTGGACAACATTGACCCTAAGACCTTAAAGATTTTAAAGTGGCATTTCCAGTTTTAATCTTTGCATTGTGTGCACTGAATAACAAACAAAAAAAGCGTTGCCCAAAATTACATCAGATGCTGCCAAAATGGAATTTCGTTTGCCTTGCAAAGAGTGTTCCGCTTCGTTGCATTTTTGTTGTGATAAAATACTTCCGTTCCTCTGTCCAAACTTCACACACAAATATTAACCCCAAATCTTCTACCGTTTGGTAGGAAACCATGTGGTACGAATTGCGTGACAGGTACTTATCAATAAGCCTCCACTACATGCAGCAGTGACTAGACTGGATCCAGTTGTCAGAATAATGTCAGAAGAGCATCAGGTTGATCTGACAATATACTGGCACTGTTTTCGGCCAGTCATAATAATAGGGTTGCATTCAAGAAATAACACATCACATACATGTAAAGAATAGCACAGGGTAAGAAAGAAATACTTTTATTTCAAAATTACTTCATTTTTTTCTGACACGTGTTTTTTCTTCTTTTTCCCTTTTTGGTTGTGTTGGGTATTTTTCTGTAACCACAGCAAAACTTTAGAAACGTGGATACCCAGTATTTTTTAGCAATCTAATTAAAGTATACCACCTTGCTGAACAGAATATAATGCTGAGACTCGAACATAATTATGTGTATTTTCGAACTTGCCCCTATGTTTGTTCGTTCACACACACACTCCTCCCCATCCCCTTTCTCTCTATTTTTTTACCAGCCGCTAACGAAGAGAGCGAAGCTAGTAAGGTTTTCAATGACTATGTTAACACGATCATGTTTGACCGAATGGACCTAGGATGCTCACATTTTACATGCAGATAGGTACTAAGATTATCTAGGATACGTTTGAAAATGAAGGTCATAGGTCAAAGGTCAATGTCACTGGAGCCGAAAATGCTGCCGAACACCTGGCACAATAACAGAGGGATCTAGACAGAAAGAGAGATGAAGAAAGCGATAGAGAGAGAGAGAGAGGAGAGAGAGAGAGAGAGAGAGAGAGAGAGAGAGAGAGAGAGAGAGAGAGAGAGAGAGAGAGAGAGAGAGAGAGAGAGAGAGAGAGAGAGAGAGAGAGAATACATATCACAACTGAATAGAAAGTGCTCTTCATTCTCACATTCAGTTTGACAAAAAGGGCACCGTTTTAACATATCATTGTCACTATATGTGAACGCGTTATTATTTATTGGTAGCACACCAAATCTTATTTGAGACAGCGCCACTCTAAATGAATAAGTTTCAGCCTGGCATGTATGCATTTCCTTTTCAAATATTGTTTTAAATGATCTGTAACACAAATACCTGTCCCTGTCTCTTGTACTACCTGACCGTTCTTGAATAAACATATCTATCAACCTTTGTCTAAAGACGTAAAGAAACCCTTTAACATTACCAGCACCCTGTTGAAGCCAAATAAAGTTGAAGCCACTTTCACACAGCATTTCTCTAATTTTAGAGGCCCAGCATAACTTTCCATTTCTGTCTAAATCAAGAGGCATTTGGTATGCCAAAAAAGGTAAACGGTGTTGATCCATTTGCGAAACCAATATCTCAATGTAGTAACATAAGAATTAATAAATAATGGAAATCTGCCCAAATCTCCATACACCATCTTGTTAGGAGTCTTAGTTGGTGTACCCAAAAATCTTTTGCATGAAAGTAAATGAACTTTTTCAATATTGTATAACCTTTGAAAACCCCAAACTTCAGATGCATATAACAGGATTCGTTGGATTTTCACGTCAAAGATTTTGAAAAAAGTTGCGTATTACATTTCTTTAAACTTTTGAAATGCCCTGATAAGACTCATTGCTGCTTTTTTGCTTTTCATTACGAAATTAGCAGTCCCTTTTTGGGGACTAATTTTAGATGTAAATGTGTACCCTAAATAGCAGTAATCATTTACTATCTCTTAGTCTTCATTGTTGAAAAAACATTTTTCGAATTTACTTAAATATCCACCTTTTCAAAAGACCACTATTTTTGTTTTCTGAGGATTCACTTTTAATTTCATTTCATCACTGCATCTTTTTAGAATATTAAGCTGATTTTGGAGTCCTGAAGGAGTGCATGATAATAAAGCTATGTCGTCCGCAAAAAGCAGAATGAACAGTTCCATTAAACCAGGTGATAACTGAATACCATGTTTGCCTGATACAGACATATGATTAGCAATTTGATTAATAAAGACATAAAATAATGTTGGGCTCATTACACATCCCTGGCGCACACCTACTGGGCATTCAAAAAACTCAGAACATTCTCCATGTACTCTCACACATGCTAACAAAGAATCATACATGACCTTCAGAGAACCAAAAGCTCTCCCGGATACCCCTTGATCCTGTAAACATTTAAGTAATTTATCATGTCTTACAGAATCAAAGGCCTTCCGGAAGTCGATGAAAGCAACATACAACTTTTTATTTTTGCAAAAAACATTTTTGTACAGTAGCATATTAAGTGAAAATTTGGTCAACTGTTGAATATTTTTTTCTGAAAACCGGCTTGACATTCTGTAATCTTATCATTTTCCTCTAACCATTTATACAATCTATTATTTAACACAACTGTATAACATTTAGATACAATACTTAAAAGAGAGATACCTCTGTAATTGTCAACATCATCAACATTACCTTTTTTAAAAAGAGGGATAACAATGGCTTTCGCCCATTCTTTTGGATACGTTCCTTGGGAAAATATAATATTAAATAGCTTTGTTAAAAATCGTACAGTGACTTCATGACCCGCTTTCACATTTCTGATGTGACCCCATCTAATCCGCAAGCTTTACCTTCATTTAACTTACCAAGTGCATTGAGAACCTCTGTCTCTGAAATTTCTCCATTCAAGACATGGTCTTCATCATCCGAAAGATTAAACTCTTCCAAATGATCAATAGTGCCTGCGTCATCATCCATAGAGAATACATTTTTAAAGTGATTTTGCCATTCATCAAGACTGATGTTGTTACTAATATTCGTTTTTGTCTTTCCACAACCCATATCAGACAGCTGTTTCCAAAACTTTGACGAATTTGGCAGATGTGATTCAAGTGATTTAAGTTTTTCTCTTCGATAACTTCATTTCTTCATTCTTATTAGAGATTTATACTTTTTTTCTTTCTTCCACATACACTTTCCTGTCATCTTCTTCTCTTGTACGTCTAAAAATTCTGAGTTTATGTCTGGTGAGTTTCTTAGCTTGAACACATTCCTTATCAAACCAGTTAAAAGACTCTTTTCTTGGCCCATTTAAGCTTCTTTTTTTTAATCATACAGCTGCTTGCAGTTTTAAGGCAACCAACAAACACATCAGGTGCATCATCAACATTAACTTGCAAGCTATTAGAGGCAACTTTCAATTTATTTTGTGACTGTGTACTTTTTAGTTGTTCAATAAATGTTGTGTTTTTTTTCTTTATCCCATACAATTCTTTCTGTATACAGAGATGAAGCATCACATCGATCAGAATTGACACATTTTAGATTTTTGATTGAACACTCTAAAAATAAAATGACAGGCAGATGATCAGATTCAATGGCATTTTCATTCAATGGCATTTTTAACAGTTAAAGAAACAGGTCTGACACAACCACAAGCCAAAAGGTCACACGACATCAAAAAGTAGTCAACCGTGCTTGCACTCGCACTAGATATAAAAAAGTATAACTTCCATCAAAACCATATTTATGTAATCCATTTAGAATCACAATGTCCAATGCATTACAAAAAGCAAGAAGTTGTTCCCCAAAGGTATTTTTTATTTTATCATGTGATATTCAAGAAAATGCGTGGTTTTCTACGGTGTCTTCTACATTGATCTGAGAATAATTTTCTGAAGCTGTTCGGGCATTTAAATTCCCACAAATAGGAACATGAAAAACATGGGAATCATACAGATCCAGTAAACATAGCTCTAACTGATCTACACCAAAGATATTTCCAGTGTTTTTCCACACGGGTGGTATATCACTGTTTCATGATTCGGTCTTTTGGGGTTATCCTTCCCTACTGTCTCGTCTTGAAGTCGGTTTGGGGTAGTTCCGGTTCAAAATTATAATTAAAAAATGGAAGTTACCTACCTTCAACAACAACTATATTTTGTTCTTGTCTTCAAGTCTTGGGGTATTAATGTGGTCGTATCAAGTAAACATAAGAACATAACTGTTTATAGTCAACGAATGCAAACACTTTAAGAAAGAAACATGAAACAGGACTTAATATTATTAAATCTGCAAACTGATAACTGAGCAATTAAACACCCCTCTATTTCAATTACGGAGCAGCCATGCCGTGTTTACAGCATTTCCTAACCGGAACTAAGTGTCCTAACGGGCACACAACTCGTCTGTTACTTCCGTTTTTATTTCGAAACAGTGCTATATACATACACATCCAAAATATATTCAAGTCTGTCCCAGAAAGACTTTTATCAATGTTGATTATAATCGTATTGTCAGTATTGTAGTTAACTCGACTAACATACTGAGAAAACTGTTTCTTGATCAGCACAATGACACCCCCTGAGTATCGGCCTTGGATTGACAACTTTTGTGCTTTTGACGTAAATATTATATAATCATTAAAAATTGAAAGACTCGAAATGAAAAGCAATAAACGTTTCTGTTAGACAAACAAAATCATACTGATGTATACATGAAACAAAATCTTTATTATCAAGCTTCGATAGAAGCCCATTTACATTAAAACTGGCAAATTTAACTTCAAATCTCTTATCACCGTGAGGCTCAAAATCAACATTTCTTTGAGCGGGGGAATCATGTTCAACACTTACAGTGTCATAATGAGTTGTGGCCCGGCCAATGCCCTATTTCTGCTTAGTGGCATTAGTACATGCATTTTTGTTACTTTTGTCCCGAGCACCTTTCCCCTTATCAGTGGACTGAGCCCGCCTAAAATAGTCTATAATGCTACTCTGACTAGCTGACCTATAGCCTCACGAGTTGGCTTCCTGCTCCTTAGAGCACGCTCTGAATGGGGGGACGGGGGAGGGACATCATTAATTACATAACAGCATGGTCATTATTTTCAGCTTCGGCTGATCTATCACAGCCAGCCTGTCTCTCAGGATGATGTGTGTCCAAGTCTTTCTCACTGTCACCTAATGTGCTATTTGCTTGTTTTTCTATGTCAGAACTAGCCCCCTGTTCATCAACCTGTGCTGTTTGTATATTTTGAGACTGCCCATCATCAACCACCAAGTCACTCTGGGCACAAGGGCGTGCCACATCAGGAAACAAAAGAACGCATTCCTCAATCACTTTACCAGGTCCCCCCCTAACCACTAGTTCCCCACTATCCTCACGTGTCTGTTCAGCGCCTTGTGCTTCGTTCTGGTCTTCATCCGTCACACAGAGGCCCGGGTCTCTGCCATCTTCACTTCTGGCTTCAGTACTCATTGAAGGGTTCACCTCCTCTGGCTGCAAGTCATCACGCCTGTCAGGAGAACTGCCATTACTTGCTCTGATTTCTTCGTGTTGACGTTCACTGGACCAATGAAACGGAACCCCCACCCCCACCTCACATACAAGCACTAATTAATCATAATATGTCCGAAACAAGTGAGTTTTAAGGGCAGAGCGAAAGGCGGAGATAGAGTCAGAAGAGCGGACATGTTGCGCTGGGAGGGAATTCCAGAAGTGAGGTGCTAAATAGTAGAAGGATCGTTCACCAAAAGATTTCGTGTGGACCCGAGGAACCTTGAGTGTGCAGCTGTCAGAGGAAGAACGTAAGGAGCGAGCAGGTGTGTAGACAGTTCCTAGTTTGGAGAGATAGACGGGACCAGAAGAGTGAACAGCACCGAAACAAAGGCAAGCTATTTTAAACTTGATTCTAGCCTCTACTGGAAGCCAGTGCAAGTTACGAAGATGAGGTGTTATATGATCAGAACGTGGAATCTTGAGAGTGAGGCGTGTTGCACTGTTTTTCAGTTTTTGAACACGTTGCAGGAGATACTGAGGACAGCCACAGAGAAGAGAGTTGCAATAGTCAATGCGGGAAAGAATAAAGGCAGAAAAAATAAAAGTTTTCGTGGCTTCAACAGACAGAAAGTGTCGAACAGCTCTGATTCGTCTGAGCTCATAATTGATGGAAAGTATGAGATTAATAACCTGTGTACGCATTGTGAGATTTGAATCGAGGGTAACTCTGAGATTCTTTGCTGACTTAGAAAACTGAACACAAGCATTGCCAACTGTAAGAGTTTCTGGAAGAGAGATAGTTGCAGACATACGCTGAGAGGAAACAATCAGAGCTTCCGTCTTGTCATCATTAAGTTTTAATTTGTTGCATGTCATCCAGGATTTGACATCATGAATGCATGATTCCATAGACTGAATAGCGCTGTCAAGTTGGGTAGGTTCTGCCGATTTTTGAAGCTGGGTACCATCAGCAAAGGAATGGTCAATAACAGAGTGACTAGCAAAAACATCAGAGAGAGGAGCAGTGTACAGGACAAAGAGAACTGGCCCCAATACAGATCCCTGAGGTACACCACAAGAAATTAACTTTGGATCTGAACTGCAGTTGTTAATCAAGACAGTCTGAAATTGATTTGTTAGATATGAGGAGAACCACTGTAGAATGGATTCCAAAAACACGTTCCAGCCGAGAGAGAAGAATGGTGTGCTGCCGACACATCTAGGAGAGTCAAGACTGACACTTTTCCATTGTCAATAGCTAAGAGGAGATCGTTAAGAACTTCAGTCAGAGCCGTTTCAGTGCTGTGAGCATGTCGATAGGCAGACTGGAGGGGGTTGAAAAAATTGTTTGCTGACAGATGGTTAGACAAAATGTGCAAGGACAATTTTCTCGATTATTTTGGAAACAAATGCGTGAGTCTTACTTGGCGGAGGTTTGCACTGGATGTTCAATATTCATATGGGACCATCTAAGTATCATGGCACAACCCGACACAAAATGTGAAGCGATTCTGTCAAATGGTACGTGAGTTACAGGACGAACATGTTTTACAGAAAAGTTAATCTACCTTGGCGGAGGTTTGCATCGGACATTCAAATTTTATATGAGAAACAGTAAAGCAGAGATGACTTCTTAACAAGCGTCCGCCCGAGCGCAGACATGTTCCGTCACCAGCAATGCCACGCACTGCGACACCCCGTAGAGTATACACATCCTGACACAAAATTGGAAGGGTTCGTCTTCTAGTTCACACGAATACAGCTTGAAGAAGAAACATATAGAGCA
>CM065698.1:15774530-15796547 GCA_017654935.2 Phymorhynchus buccinoides | reverse complement strand
TGCTGCTCCTCTCTCTCTCTCTCACTCTGCTCTCTCTCTCTCCTCTCTCTCTCTCTCTCTCTTCTCTCTCTCTCTCTCTCTCTCCTCTCTCTCTTCTCTCCCACCCACAACACACACAAATATATATCAAAATATTACTGCAAGTCTCATAGTTACACACACACAAACACCACACACACCACACACACACACACACACACACACACACACACATACACACCACACACACACACACACACACACACGCACGCGCCGCACACGCACAGCGCATGTATGCCCACACCGTACGCATACACACACCAAGAGGCACCAACACCTTCACTACTACCTCTTCGCGCGCGCACGCGCACCGGCACACACGCACACGCACGTACGAGTATAAGTAGTATATAATTTTGTTGTTGTTTTGTTGAAGGTTTTGTTTGTTTGTTTGTTTTTGTTTGTTTGTTTGTTTGCTTGTTATGTTTTGGTTAATGTTTGTTTTGTCTGTCCCCCAAAACGCGCTGCCAATTTTGTGAAGGAGGTAGTCATGTAAAAACTTTAAGTAGAATAGAAGTATAAATTAAGGTAGACAAAGCAAATCAAAGCATGCGCGCGCGCACACACAAAATGTACGGTGCTCGCGACTTGGCTTTTAGCTATAGGCCATTTCTCATAATTCTAAACGTTCCACGTTAGTCCTCTGTGTGTGAGGGTGGCGACGAATCAACATTCTTATGGGTAATATATTATACATAAAATGGTTGGTAGTCGACGGATAGACATGTCTCCTGTTTGTCTTCACACTGTGGCTCGCGTGTATCTCACAAGACATAGAAGGTACGAATTACGTGATAGTGGTACGAATTGCATAACTATGGCCCAATTATTTTTCCTTTGAATATTTTAATTTACAAAGTGGACAACATTGACCCTAAGACCTTAAAGATTTTAAAGTGGCATTTCCAGTTTTAATCTTTGCACGTGTGCACTGAATAACAAACAAAAAAACGTTGCCCAAAATTACATCAGATGCTGCCAAAATGGAATTTCGTTTGTCTTGCAAAGAGTGTTCCGCTTCGTTGCATTTTTGTTGTGATAAAATACTTCCGTTCCTCTGTCCAAACTTCACATACAAATATTAACCCCAAATCTTCTACCGTTTGGTAGGAAACCAGGTGGTACGAATTGCGTGACAGGTACTTATCAATAAGCCTCCACTACATGCAGCAGTGACTAGACTGGATCCAGTTGTCAGAATAATGTCAGAAGAGCATCAGGTTGATCTGACAATATACTGGCACTGTTTTCGGCCAGTCATAATAATAGGGTTGCATTCAAGAAATAACACATCACATACATGTAAAGAATAGCACAGGGTAAGAAAGAAATACTTTTATTTCAAAATTACTTCATTTTTTTCTGACACGTGTTTTTTCTTCTTTTTCCCTTTTTGGTTGTGTTGGGTATTTTTCTGTAACCACAGCAAAACTTTAGAAACGTGGATACCCAGTATTTTTTAGCAATCTAATTAAAGTATACCACCTTGCTGAACAGAATATAATGCTGAGACTCGAACATAATTATGTGTATTTTCGAACTTGCCCCTATGTTTGTTCGTTCACACACACACTCCTCCCCATCCCCTTTCTCTCTATTTTTTTACCAGCCGCTAACGAAGAGAGCGAAGCTAGTAAGGTTTTCAGTGACTATGTTAACACGATCATGTTTGACCGAATGGACCTAGGATGCTCACATTTTACATGCAGATAGGTACTAAGAATATCTAGGATAAATTTGAAAATGAAGGTCATAGGTCAAAGGTCAAGGTCACTGGAGCCGAAAATGCTGCCGAACACCTGGCACAATAACAGAGGGATCTAGACACAGAGAGAGAGAAAGAAAGCGATAGAGGAGAGAGAGAGAGAGAGAGAGAGAGAGAGAGAGAGAGAGAGAGAGAGAGAGAGAGAGAGAGAGAGAGAGAGAGAGAGAGAGAGAGAGAGAGAGAGAGAGAGAGAGAGAGAATACATATCACAACTGAATAGAAAGTGCTCTTCATTCTCACATTCAGTTTGACAAAAAGGGCACCGTTTTAACATATCATTGTCACTATATGTGAACGCGTTATTATTTATTGGTAGCACACCAAATCTTATTGGAGACAGCGCCACTCTAAATGAATAAGTTTCAGCCTGGCATGTATGCATTTCCTTTTCAAATATTGTTTTAATTGATCTGTAACACAAATACCTGTCCCTGTCTCTTGTACTACCTGACCGTTCTTGAATAAACATATCTATCAACCTTTGTCTAAAGACGTAAAGAAACCCTTTAACATTACCAGCACCCTGTTGAAGCCAAATAAAGTTGAAGCCACTTTCACACAGCATTTCTCTAATTTTAGAGGCCCAGCATAACTTTCCATTTCTGTCTAAATCAAGAAGCATTTGATATGCCAAAAAAGGTAAACGGTGTTGATCCATTTGTAATCGAAACCAATATCTCAATGTAGTAACATAAGAATTAATAAATAATGGAAATCTGCCCAAATCTCCATACACCATCTTGTTAGGAGTCTTAGTTGGTGTACCCAAAAATCTTTTGCATGAAAGTAAATGAACTTTTTCAATATTGTATAACCTTTGAAAACCCCAAACTTCAGATGCATATAACAGGATTCGTTGGATTTTCACGTCAAAGATTTTGAAAAAAGTTGCGTATTACATTTCTTTAAACTTTTGAAATGCCCTGATAAGACTCATTGCTGCTTTTTTGCCTTTCATTACGAAATTAGCAGTCCCTTTTTGGGGACTAATTTTAGATGTAAATGTGTACCCTAAATAGCAGTAATCATTTACTATCTCTTAGTCTTCATTGTTGAAAAAACATTTTTCGAATTTACTTAAATATCCACCTTTTCAAAAGACCACTATTTTTGTTTTCTGAGGATTCACTTTTAATTTCATTTCATCACTGCATCTTTTTAGAATATTAAGCTGATTTTGGAGTCCTGAAGGAGTGCATGATAATAAAGCTATGTCGTCCGCAAAAAGCAGAATGAACAGTTCCATTAAACCAGGTGATAACTGAATACCATGTTTGCCTGATACAGACATATGATTAGCAATTTGATTAATAAAGACATAAAATAATGTTGGGCTCATTACACATCCCTGGCGCACACCTACTGGGCATTAAAAAAACTCAGAACATTCTCCATGTACTCTCACACATGCTAACAAAGAATCATACATGACCTTCAGAGAACCAAAAGCTCTCCCGGATACCCCTTGATCCTGTAAACATTTAAATAATTTATCATGTCTTACAGAATCAAAGGCCTTCCGGAAGTCGATGAAAGCAACATACAACTTTTTATTTTTGCAAAAAACATTTTTGTACAGTAGCATATTAAGTGAAAATTTGGTCAACTGTTGAATATTTTTTTCTGAAAACCGGCTTGACATTCTGTAATCTTATCATTTTCCTCTAACCATTTATACAATCTATTATTTAACACAACTGTATAACATTTAGATACAATACTTAAAAGAGAGATACCTCTGTAATTGTCAACATCATCAACATTACCTTTTTTAAAAAGAGGGATAACAATGGCTTTCGCCCATTCTTTTGGATACGTTCCTTGGGAAAATATAATATTAAATAGCTTTGTTAAAAATCGTACAGTGACTTCATGACCCGCTTTCACATTTCTGATGTGACCCCATCTAATCCGCAAGCTTTACCTTCATTTAACTTACCAAGTGCATTGAGAACCTCTGTCTCTGAAATTTCTCCATTCAAGACATGGTCTTCATCATCCGAAAGATTAAACTCTTCCAAATGATCAATAGTGCCTGCGTCATCATCCATAGAGAATACATTTTTAAAGTGATTTTGCCATTCATCAAGACTGATGTTGTTACTAATATTCGTTTTTGTCTTTCCACAACCCATATCAGACAGCTGTTTCCAAAACTTTGACGAATTTGGCAGATGTGATTCAAGTGATTTAAGTTTTTCTCTTCGATAACTTCATTTCTTCATTCTTATTAGAGATTTATACTTTTTTTCTTTCTTCCACATACACTTTCCTGTCATCTTCTTCTCTTGTACGTCTAAACATTCTGAGTTTATATCTGGTGAGTTTCTTAGCTTGAACACATTCCTTATCAAACCAGTTAAAAGACTCTTTTCTTGGCCCATTTAAGCTTCTTTTTTTTAATCATACAGCTGCTTGCAGTTTTAAGGCAACCAACAAACACATCAGGTGCATCATCAACATTAACTTGCAAGCTATTAGAGGCAACTTTCAATTTATTTTGTGACTGTGTACTTTTTAGTTGTTCAATAAATGTTTTTTTCTTTTTCTTTATCCCATACAATTCTTTCTGTATACAGAGATGAAGCATCACATCGATCAGAATTGACACATTTTAGATTTTTGATTGAACACTCTAAAAATAAAATGACAGGCAGATGATCAGATTCAATGGCATTTTCATTCAATGGCATTTTCAACAGTTAAAGAAACAGGTCTGACACAACCACAAGCCAAAAGGTCACACGACATCAAAAAGTAGTCAACCGTGCTTGCACTCGCACTAGATATAAAAAAGTATAACTTCCATCAAAACCATATTTATGTAATCCATTTAGAATCACAATGTCCAATGCATTACAAAAAGCAAGAAGTTGTTCCCCAAAGGTATTTTTTATTTTATCATGTGATATTCAAGAAAATGCGTGGTTTTCTACGGTGTCTTCTACATTGATCTGAGAATAATTTTCTGAAGCTGTTCGGGCATTTAAATTCCCACAAATAGGAACATGAAAAACATGGGAATCATACAGATCCAGTAAACATAGCTCTAACTGATCTACACCAAAGATATTTCCAGTGTTTTTCCACACGGGTGGCATATCACTGTTTCATGATTCGGTCTTTTGGGGTTATCCTTCCCTACTGTCTCGTCTTGAAGTCGGTTTGGGGTAGTTCCGGTTCAAAATTAGAATTAAAAAATGGAAGTTACCTACCTTCAACAACAACTATATTTTGTTCTTGTCTTCAAGTCTTGGGGTATTAATGTGGTCGTATCAAGTAAACAAATAAGAACATAACTGTTTATAGTCAACGAATGTAAACACTTTAAGAAAGAAACATGAAACAGGACTTAATATTATTAAATCTACAAACTGATAACTGAGCAATTAAACACCCCTCTATTTCAATTACGGAGCAGCCATGCCGTGTTTACAGCATTTCCTAACCGGAACTAAGTGTCCTAACGGGCACACAACTCGTCTGTTACTTCCGTTTTTATTTCGAAACAGTGCTATATACATACACATCCAAAATATATTCAAGTCTGTCCCAGAAAGACTTTTATCAATGTTGATTATAATCGTATTGTCAGTATTGTAGTTAACTCGACTAACATACTGAGAAAACTGTTTCTTGATCAGCACAATGACACCCCCTGAGTATCGGCCTTGGATTGACAACTTTTGTGCTTTTGACGTAAATATTATATAATCATTAAAAATTGAAAGACTCGAAATGAAAAGCAATAAACGTTTATGTTAGACAAACAAAATCATACTGATGTATACATGAAACAAAATCTTTATTATCAAGCTTCGATAGAAGCCCATTTACATTAAAACTGGCAAATTTAACTTCAAATCTCTTATCACCGTGAGGCTCAAAATCAACATTTCTTTGAGCGGGGGAATCATGTTCAACACTTACAGTGTCATAATGAGTTGTGGCCCGGCCAATGCCCTATTTCTGCTTAGTGGCATTAGTACATGCATTTTTGTTACTTTTGTCCCGAGCACCTTTCCCCTTATCAGTGGACTGAGCCCGCCTAAAATAGTCTATAATGCTACTCTGACTAGCTGACCTATAGCCTCACGAGTTGGCTTCCTGCTCCTTAGAGCACGCTCTGAATGGGGGGACGGGGGAGGGACATCATTAATTACATAACAGCATGGTCATTATTTTCAGCTTCGGCTGATCTATCACAGCCAGCCTGTCTCTCAGGATGATGTGTGTCCAAGTCTTTCTCACTGTCACCTAATGTGCTATTTGCTTGTTTTTCTATGTCAGAACTAGCCCCCTGTTCATCAACCTGTGCTGTTTGTATATTTTGAGACTGCCCATCATCAACCACCAAGTCACTCTGGGCACAAGGGCGTGCCACATCAGGAAACAAAAGAACGCATTCCTCAATCACTTTACCAGGTCCCCCCCTAACCACTAGTTCCCCACTATCCTCACGTGTCTGTTCAGCGCCTTGTGCTTCGTTCTGGTCTTCATCCGTCACACAGAGGCCCGGGTCTCTGCCATCTTCACTTCTGGCTTCAGTACTCATTGAAGGGTTCACCTCCTCTGGCTGCAAGTCATCACGCCTGTCAGGAGAACTGCCATTACTTGCTCTGATTTCTTCGTGTTGACGTTCACTGGACCAATGAAACGGAACCCCCACCCCCACCTCACATACAAACACTAATCAATCATAATATGTCCGAAACAAGTGAGTTTTAAGGGCAGAGCGAAAGGCGGAGATAGAGTCAGATGAGCGGACATGTTGTGGGAGGGAATTCCAGAAGTGAGGTGCTAAATAGTAGAAGGATCGTTCACCAAAAGATTTCGTGTGGACCCGAGGAACCTTGAGTATGCAGCTGTCAGAGGAAGAACGTAAGGAGCGAGCAGGTGTGTAGACAGTTACTAGTTCGGAGAGATAGACGGGACCAGAAGAGTGAACAGCACCGAAACAAAGGCAAGCTATTTTATACTTGATTCTAGCCTCTACTGGAAGCCAGTGCAAGTTACGAAGATGAGGTGTTATATGATCAGAACGTGGAATCTTGAGAGTGAGGCGTGTTGCACTGTTTTTCAGTTTTTGAACACGTTGCAGGAGATACTGAGGACAGCCACAGAGAAGAGAGTTGCAATAGTCAATGCGGGAAAGAATAAAGGCAGAAAAAATAAATGTTTTCGTGGCTTCAACAGACAGAAAGTGTCGAACAGCTCTGATTCGTCTGAGCTCATAATTGATGGAAAGTATGAGATTAATAACCTGTGTATGCATTGTAAGATTTGAATCGAGGGTAACTCCGAGATTCTTTGCTGACTTAGAAAACTGAACACAAGCATTGCCAACTGTAAGAGTTTCTGGAAGAGAGATAGTTGCAGACATACGCTGAGAGGAAACAATCAGAGCTTCCGTCTTGTCATCATTAAGTTTTAATTTGTTGCATGTCATCCAGGATTTGACATCATGAATGCATGATTCCATAGACTGAATAGCGCTGTCAAGTTGGGTAGGTTCTGCCGATGTTTGAAGCTGGGTACCATCAGCAAAGGAATGGTCAATAACAGAGTGACTAGCAAAAACATCAGAGAGAGGAGCAGTGTACAGGACAAAGAGAACTGGCCCCAATACAGATCCCTGAGGTACACCACAAGAAATTAACTTTGGATCTGAACTGCAGTTGTTAATCAAGACAGTCTGAAATTGATTTGTTAGATATGAGGAGAACCACTGTAGAATGGATTCCAAAAACACGTTCCAGCCGAGAGAGAAGAATGGTGTGCTGCCGACACATCTAGGAGAGTCAAGACTGACACCTTTCCATTGTCAAGAGCTAAGAGGAGATCGTTAAGAACTTTAGTCAGAGCCGTTTCAGTGCTGTGAGCAGGTCGATAGGCAGACTGGAGGGGGTTGAACAAATTGTTTGCTGACAGATGGTTAGACAATTGTGCAAGGACAATTTTCTCGATTATTTTGGAAACAAATGCGTGAGTCTTACTTGGCGGAGGTTTGCACTGGATGTTCAATATTCATATGGGACCATCTAAGTATCATGGCACAACCCGACACAAAATGTGAAGCGATTCTGTCAAATGGTACGTGAGTTACAGGACGAACATGTTTTACAGAAAAGTTAATCTACCTTGGCGGAGGTTTGCATCGGACATTCAAATTTTATATGAGACCATATGCATGCCAAGATACATCCACACACAAAACTTGAAGCGATTATGTGCACTGGTTCGTGAGTTACAGGGTGAACTAATGAAGACACAGAAACACACACAGAGAAACAGAAGCACAATGCATTTTATTATAATAGGTATAGATAAATACCCCACAGAACGTTTGTAGAGGAACGTATTGAGTCCCAGAATTATGCCCATATCATGCTTTGTCTGTTGCATACAGAGATCTGTTCCTCCTGACAGCTGCGATTCCTTTCATAAACTTGCTTGGTCAGAGGATTTGCGTGAAACGTATCTTAGTAACCTTGATTTGCCTGAATATGAAAAATGGGAGGGGGAAATAAGAACAAGAATGAAATTAGTATGATGAAGAATGCACACATGAAAAAATATACCACGTTTGCTCTCCGTATTTCTTTACGATCCACCTCTACGCCTGACAGAGAATCGTACTGTAGCACACGTGAAAAGTACACAAAAATGTTGTCAGGCAAGGAAGCCGAATATAAACGTAAAGCCAGAGATGAACTTCTTAACAAGGGCGTCGCCGAGCGGCAGACATGTCCGTCACCAGCAATGCCACGCACTTGCGACACCCCGTAGAGTATCACATCCTGACACAAAATTGGAAGGGATTCTGTCTTCTAGTTCACGAGATACAGCTTGAAGAAGAAACATATAGCGCAAAGAAGGAAATTTCGGTTTTCAAGGTCACACTTCAAGGTCAAGGTCAGCATGGCGATAATTTATGCTCGGATGTTTTCTTCTCTAGGGTATACAGTACCACACACAATCTGAAGCGCTTCTGTCAAGTACAAATGTGGAAAATATGGCTTAAAACCCAATGTGTAGACCCCTACCACTTTCAAGGCCTACCAATCGCCCGGACCGTGACCTTGACCTTGATCGGTATGCCACCATCAGAACGGGTATAAGCCAAAGTACCTCATGCCAAATTTGAAGACTCTAACACTAACGGTGTGGGAGTTATGGCCCCTGAAAGATTTTCGGTTTTCAAGGTTGTACGCCAAGGTCAAGGTCACGACGGCAAAATGGTTTGCGCGGATGCCTTCCTCTCATGGTGACACACCAGCACACAAAATTTGACGTGATTCTGGTCAACCCGTTCGAAAGATATCCTTGGGACAGACAGAAGGAGAAAAAAATGACCCTCCGATTTTCAGGCTCCAGCGATCTTTTTGACCTTGACCTTGACCTTGATCGTATGCCATCATCAGAACGGGCATAAGCCAAACCACCTTCATGCCAAGTTTCAACATCCTATGTCGATCAGTGCCCAAGATATGGCTAAAAATAGATTTTCGGTTTTCAAGGTCGTACGTCAAGGTCAAGGTCACGACGGCAAAATGGTTTGCGCGGATCTCTTCCTATTAAGGTGGCACACCGTCACACAAAATGTGATGCGATTCGGTCCTTGGGACAGACAGAAAAAAAGAAAGAAAAAAAAAGACAAACCAGCCCATCGCAAAGTCCGATCACCTTCGGTGACGGACAATACTGTAAAAGCCATCAGGGACAGAAATGGATGTTGTGAAGATGGGGATTGTTTGGTATAGTACATGGACGCCGAGGGTGGGGTCTAGCAGTTTGATGGGTAACCAGGACAACAAGGGAAGGCATCCCGATCTAGTGGAGCAGTAATGTGTTGGTTTTTAAACATTTTGGTTTCGTATAATGTAATACTATTATAACGGACGGATTGCAGGAGTGCGTGTGAGGGCCGTCGTTTGAATACGGGATTGATATAGTTGTCCGTCACCGAAGGTGATCGGACTTTGCGATGGGCTGGTTTGTCTGTTGTTGTTTTTTGTTGTTGTTGTTTTTTCTGTCTGTCCCAAGGATATCTCCCGAACCGCTTGACCGAATCGCGTCAAAGTTTGTGTGAAGATGTGCCTCCTTAATAGGAAGAGATCGGCGCAAACCATTTTGCCGTCGTGACCTTGACCTTGACGTACGACCTTGAAAACCGAAAATCTATTTTTAGCCATATCTCGGGCACCGATCAACATATGATGCTGAAACTTGGTATGAAGGTGGTTTGGCTTATGCCGGTTCTGATGATGGCATACCGATCAAGGTCAAGGTCAAGGTCAAAAAGATCGCTGGAGCCTGAAAATCGGAGGATCATTTTTTCTCCTTCTGTCTGTCCCAAGGATATCTTTCGAACGGGTTGACAGAATCACGTCAAATTTTGTGTGCTGGTGTGTCACCATGAGAGGAAGGCATCCGCGCAAACCATTTTGCCAGGTAGTAGAGATAGTAGATCTGGCATTCACGATCGGAAACGACTGACTGGCATACAATGTATTTGTCGGTCTGTATCTCTTTTTCTGAGAGAGAGAGAGAGAGAGAGAGAGAGAGAGAGAGAGAGAGAGAGAGAGAGAGAGAGAGAGAGAGAGAGAGAGAGAGAGAGAGAGAGAGAGAGAGAGAGAAGTCAAATAGCGACAATAGTGAACGATGTGACATCTATATTGTCGCTGGCGACAATTTGGCAATGGGTCGCCAAATTATCGCCGAAAATCCACAGGGCATCAAGCTGCACTAACCTCGTAAACTCTAAGAAATGGTTCGTTTTCGCGCAATTTTGTCCCGAAAGACCTCTTAACGAGGTAATTCTGGTTCAGGGATCAGTTACAAGCTTTATTTTACACGGCAATTAAAGCTATTTGTAATTATTATTGCTCAGTTTCGAGGTTTGTTTGGAACATGGGCAAGAATTCAAGGGATCTAAAAAAAAACACCAAATCAGCCAAAAATTGAGATACGAGATTTTGATTATTATTAGATTGTTTTGATTCTTTGTCTTCTTGTGACTAACTGGAATACATGAGATGATGCTTTTTAGAAAATTTAGAAAACACTGTATTGAATTTCGATTTTTTATTTTGTACATACGGGAAATCTTGGAATCCTGGAAAATTCGGAATCTTCCCGGGAAAGTTTGGAATTCCGCCAGAAAAATTCGGAATCTTCCCAACCTCGGGAAAATTCCGAATTTTCTTGGCAAGATTCCGAATTTTCCCGGGAAGATTCTGAAATGGGACAAAATTCGGAATTTTCCCAGGAAGATTCCGAATTTTCCTAAGCAAGTAGTTGTAAGCCGTAGAAATCGAAATAAATCATCAGAGAGAGGGAGGGAGGGAGCGAGAGAGGGAGAGTGAGGGAGGGAGAGTGAGGCACATGCATGCACATAGGCGGGGAGCCAAAAATATTTTTTTGCGTTCTCACACATGACATGACAATGCACTACGTCTCCCGAACAGGTCTTGAGTTTTTAATAAATAATTTTTTTTTAAACTACAAGATTTCAAGAGACATAATCACATAAAATTTATGTGACTATGTCTCTTGGAATCTTGTAGGTTTTTATGTAAAAAATCTGAAAAATAAAAAAATT
The DNA here is from genome assembly GCA_017654935.2 of Phymorhynchus buccinoides. Lineage (NCBI taxonomy): Eukaryota > Metazoa > Mollusca > Gastropoda > Neogastropoda > Raphitomidae > Phymorhynchus > Phymorhynchus buccinoides. The sequence continues at coordinate 15,785,139 of CM065698.1, read as the reverse complement.
ACAAAAAAAGTCTTAGAAAACAATGACATAAATCAATCACCAAACACATTCTCTCATATATATATATGTGGCCTATAATGCATCCATGTGGCACATAATGCATCCATGTGGCACATAATGCATCCATGTGGCACATAATGCATCCATGTGGCACATAATGCATCCATGTGGCACATAATGCATCCATGTGGCACATAATGCATCCATGTGGCACATAATGCATCCATGTGGCACATAATGCATCCATGTGGCACATAATGCATCCATGTGGCACATAATGCATCCATGTGGCACATAATGCATCCATGTGGCACATAATGCATCCATGTGGCACATAATGCATCCAAGTGGCACATAATGCATCCATGTGGCACATAATGCATCCATGTGGCACATAATGCATCCATGTGGCACATAATGCATCCATGTGGCACATAATGCATCCATGTGAACGCAATCGCAGTCATGTACAGTTCATTTGTTGGCAAACGCACAATTCACATGCTCTCTCTCTCTCTCTCTCTCTCTCTCTCTCTCTCTCTCTCTCTCTCTCTCTCTCTCTCTCTCTCTCTCTCTCTCTTCTCTCTCTCTCTCTCTCTCTCTCTCTCTCTCTCTGTGTGCATGTGTATGTGCGTGCGTAATTGTCTTTGTGCTTGCTTGTTCGTGTGTCTGTGCACGTGATGTTGTTTATGTCGATGTATGTGGGAGTGTGAAAAAGAAGATAGCTAACGAGTCAAAATAGGAAAGATAGACAGAGAGACGCAAAAAACGGAAAGACCAGAATGAGCGAAAGTCACAGACCCAGGCAGACAGACAGACAGACTTTGTCAGGATGTGACACTCTACGGGGTGTCGCAAGTGCGTGGCATTGCTGGTGACGGACATGTCTGCCGCTCGGCGACGCCCTTGTTATTGATTTTACTTTATTTCTTTCGTTTTGAAATGTCCCAGGCCAAGTTCACTCTTTTATTTTCGTACATTGTTAAATTACCTTAATCTAAATTCCAAAGTGTGTTTTGTTTTGCGAGCTTTTCAAAACATGTTTTTTGTAATGAGTATAATCTGTCACTAACGATTATATTTAATGTCTTAAATATTTCATTTTTGTGAACAAATTTGTAAATAAGTTAATGTCTTTAATTTTGTTAGAGGTTACTACGTTGACCGAACGTTTTCACTGGAACCTCCATTTTCCACAGTCAATGAAAGTTTTCAACCCACGCAATGCCATTCATCTCCAAATCCAAGACAAAGTCGCCATCAAGGTGAATTTAATATGTTCACTTTAATTAGAAGAGTGTATTGTTGAATTGTGTGGCCAATTAGCATTGGTAATTGTTGGTTGTTTTTAAGTCTTTTTATTTGTGTATGACACATGTGGAACGATCATGAGACTGAGCTAAGAACATCATTTTTACGACAATTGAGTTTTTTGTTCAAGACAAAGACATTTAGTTTGTTTGACCTGTGTGTATTGAAAGTGAAGAGATGATACACCATTTCTTTGCGTTGTGCTTATTCAAGGAATATTATTTTGTTTCTTATGGGAGAAAGCAAACACAAAACAAGTTATTATCTTTGTTTTATTTTATTATTTCTTTCAACAAATCACACACAAACGTAAGTTAAGTTAGACTTGAATGGGTTTCGCATTTTCTTTTGTTTCAGTTTGACGGTGAGATGATTAAAGTCAGTAACAACATCTCAGCAGTGCTTCTTATGGCTGTATGGCATGATTGGCGTTGACAATCACGTAATAACGTAAATGACTCTAGTAAGTTTGGGGGATTTATTAACAAATGTTCAAAAAAGAGTATGCCGATAGACAATATTTTTATAGAAAATTGGGTTATACACTTTAAGAAAGTGCTTGGTGGTGGAGGAAAATAATGCAGATGACAAAACAGGAGATAACGTTGTGCCTGGTCACATAAATTAGGATATAGATGATGATAACGAGGATATCTCTACAATGAATTCTGATATTATTGAAGACTACGTTAAAGAGGCCATTAAGCATTTTAAGAATTATAAAGCTGGAGGGCTTGGTGGCATTATTCCCGAGCTTTTTAAGAGTGCAGTCACGTGTAACAGAATGATACTCTTTCTCTTTGCAAATAATTACCGGTTTCATAACCTATGCTGCATTTATTTGCCATGTTCTATGATGTATGTTTCCTAAATATATGCTTCAACATGTCTCTGTGTGTATGTGCATGCGTGCATGCGCGCGCAAGTGTGTGTGTGTGTGTGTGTGTGTGTGTGTGTGTGTGTGTGTGTGTGTGTGCGTGTGCGTGCGCGTGTATGGTTGCACGCAGGTATGCACGCGTAAGTATTGAAAAATTATGATTGTTCGTATGCAAGTTTTATTAATCCATATTTCAACCTATCTTTGTATCATACATAATATCACCTGCTTTGATACCTTTGTGTTCAGCTCTCTGTATGTGTAATAGTATGCCTTGCCATGTTTTTGTGTTCTATGTTAGTATATATGTATCAAGGACAGATTGGAAGAATAGGCGTTGCCTAAAATAAATATCCTTGGAATATTTTTTCAAGTTTTTCAAGTTTTTCAAGTTATCTCTCTCTCTCCTCTCTCTCTCTCTCTCTCTCTCTCTCACTCTCTCTCGCTCTCTCTCTCTCTCGTCTCCCATCTCTCTCTCTCTCCCTCCTCTCTCTCTGTCTTTCTCTCTCTCCCTCTCTCTCCCTCTCTCTCTCCCTCGCTCCATTTAATCTCTCTCTCTCTCTCTCTCTCTCCACTCCTCTCTCTCTCTCTCTCTCTCCCTCTCTCCCTGCTCTCTCTCCCTCTCTCCCTCTCTCTCCTCTCTCTCCCTCTCTCCCTCTCTCTCTCTCTCTCTCTCCCCCTCTCTCTCTCTCTCTCTCTCTTTTTCTCTCTCTCTCTCTCTCTCTCTCTCCTCTCTCTCCTCTCTCTCTCTCTCTCTCTCTCTCTGTCTCTCTCTTTCTCTCTCTCCTCTCTCTCTCTCCTCTCTCTCTCTCTCTCTCTCTCTCTCCTCATCTCTCTCTCTTCTCTCTCTCTCTCTCTTCCCTCTCTCTCTCTACGCTCTCTCTCTCTCTCTCTCTCTCTCTCTCTCTCTCTCTCTCTCTCTCTCTCTCCTCTCTCTCTCTCTCCTCTCTCTCTCTCTCCTCTCTCTCTCTCTCTCTCGTCTCTCTCTCTCTCTCGTTCCTCTCTCTCTCTCTCTCTCTCTCCAGGCTCTCTCTCTCTCTCTTGCACTCCGCATGTGTGTGTGTGGGCGCGTGGGCGTGGGCGCGCGCGCGCAGCGCGCGCGTGTGTGTGTGCGTGTGCGTGTGCGTGTAGGCGTGTGCGCGCGCGTGTGAGTGTGTGTGTGTGTGTGTGTATGTGGGCGTGTGTGTGTAATGTGTGTAATGTGTGTGTGTGTGTGTGTGTGTCCTGCGCGCGCGCGCGTGTGTGTGTGTGTGTGTGTGTGTGTGCGTGCGTACGTGTGTGTGTTGCGTGCCTGCGTGCGTGTGAGAGAGTGTGCGTGTGTGTGTGTGTGTGTGCGTGTGTGGTGTGTGTGTGTGTGTGTGTGTGTGTGTGTGTGTGAGTGTGAGTGCGTGTGTGTGTGCGATGTTCGTCTAATGCATTGATGTATTTACCATTGTTTTACTGCATCGATTAAAAAAAAAAAAACTTTATATTGATTTCTAGCAGAGCTCTCTCTCTCTCTCTCTCTCCTCTCTCTCTCTCTCGGACTTCTCCTCTCTCTCTCTCTCTCTCTCTCTCTCTCTCTCTCTCTCTCTGTCTGTGTGTGTGTGTGTGGGGGGGGGGGGGGTGTGTATGTGTGCATGCGTGTCCAGTGTGTGTGTGTGTGCGCGCGTTTGCGCCCGCGTGCGTGTGTGCGCGTGTGATTAATTAGGGCACAAATGCAGCTCTGTTTTTGTGTCAGGATGTAAGGAGGGGGGGCGAGGGGGGGTATGTGTTTATGTGTGTACTTGTTCACTTTCTTTTATGTTTTCATACGTTTGTCTGTCTGCAAGCGTGTAGGTGTTTTTGACTTCTAATCAGATATTTCTAATCTAAATTAAACATTTCTCTCTTTTGCTCTCTCTCTTTCTCTTTTTCGTGATTTTTGTTCTGTTATTTTATTCTGTGCATTGATCGTCTCAATTCCGATGGGATATGTAACCTCTAAGACTCATATTTATCAACACACTCCCTAATTACATTCCCCGCAGCCTATGCGGGCAACGTCTATTTTCATTTTCGCCAAGACGATTGCATTTTGTCTTCGTTGATTTAATAATTGTTTGTCTGGGAATAGCTCTATTAATTTTTTTGGTAAATACACATTGCAGTGCAATGTTGTCAATCAGACAGCTATGGTTTCACTTTTGTTTTTTAATTCGTTAAAGTTTGGAACTGATCCCGATTTTCACCCGGTCATGAGCCCATTGTTAGGTATTTTAGGTATTCGGTGCTTTATAGTCACAGAGGCGTCTCTATGAAATTCGGGTTGCTCCCACCTGGAGAGAGCGTCGCTGCCAGAGGCGCGCCACCCAATGTTTTATTTTCTTTTTCATGCGAGTTTTGTGTGACTGATGAGGAAGGGAGGGGGGGGAGTACATTTTGGACCAAATGACAACATTTTTCGTTGCCACTAGGTGTAACGTGTGCTAAGTGCATGGGCACACGGGACCTCGGTTTATCGTCTCATCCGAAAGACTCCATGTTCAGACCATAAGGCCTAGTGCAAAGTGAGAGGAAAAAAAAACCTGTACCCAGGTTCGAACTCGGGTTTTTACTTGACACGAGGCGAACGCGCTACCACTGTGCCACTCTATTTCGTTTCGTAATACGGCAGCATAACATCAGAAATCTAAGAGATGTCTGTGAGCATTCACCGTATCAGTGTCAGGGTTTTCTGGAAGAGGGGTGGGGGATGGTAACAAGAGAGGGGCACTCAGAGTCAGGACCTGGGTGTGGCCCGGCCACCTTAAGAGTGTAAGGAGTTCAGGGCAGAAACGCTTCTTCTCGGACGACCCTTTATTGTTCAGCTCGCCCTCGAGTTTTCTTTGCATTCTTAGAACATATATATGTTACTTACTAGCACTTACTACCCGCTTCGCGGGTATCCTTTCTCGTACCCTCATTTCCCCGTGCTTCTTCGGGAAAATTTCTTTATAAGCGTAGTCAACTGTATTAAGAATCCACTGTATTATTATTTGACTATCATAGTTCATAGGCTAACAGTCATGCGTGCTTCAAAGTGGCTCAGAGGGCCACTACTACGTTTCATTCATGCCTCGACGCTGACTGGCTGGGGGGTACCCTTATATTTTTCGCTTTATGAAACATGCAATTATTCTAAAATATTACAAATCAAAAGTAATAAAGTGGACGCTTTGAAACTTTTGCAGTTGTTAGTCCTGTATATTGTGTACATATTGCCAAAATTACACATTTGTATCTGTTACCATTATTTAGAAAATAATGTTTTGGTAACCTATGCAAAGAATAGAATGTTTGCAAGGGGAAAAACAACTGGCCAGTATAGAATGGCCAGTATACGCTAATTACGGAGCGTGTTGCAAAATGTAATGTACCCTATGTTCACCAGGGATCATCCATCTCTATACTGTGAAAGCTTGGCGGCGATAAAACCACGCTAAATATGGTTTTATCCCGAATACACACACACACACACACACACACACACACACACACACACGAGCGCGCTCGCGCGCATTTCTCGCTTATATATTTAGAAACTGCAGTTGATCCTGTTACCCTTTCTGCTTGTACGAACGCTACCAAAGCTTCTCAATATTTTGAAGAGGAAATGAAAAGAGGCGTGTGTTTCTGAATGGCTTTGTCGTTAGGATTAGATATCTGAGTAGTCGCCATGGCTTTAGGCAACATGTTGCGCCGCAACAGTGGCTTATATTAATGTAGCTATTGTCGGTATCACAAATCTTTTCTTTTGTCAACTTAAGGGAGAAGGTGTTTATCTATATGAACCTGGTTTGGGGTTTCCCGCCACAGGAAAATGCAAATTTTGCTTGAAATAACACATTAGCAAAAATAAAACAGTGCCAGATCTTGTTATGTAGGGAATGTGCCATAATTCAGATCAGTACAAAAGCAGCCATCACATTATCGTGAAAAAACATAATTATCAGATGCGTTAAAGATATCAAATATTCTTTCGTTTCTACACCATCAGAACTTGATAATGATGACTGGATCATCCGCCATGAACGGTTTGTTGGACAATTCCACGTCAGCAGAGAGCACTGGACAGTCTCATGACGTCCCTCTGGAGTCCATTCCTCTTTACATCATCGCCAATTACCTCGTCTGCGTGTGCGTGCCATTCATTTATCTTTTAGGGGTGTTTGGGAACGTCATGACAATCATCATCATGCACAGAACTACATCAGAAGATTCCCGAGTTCAGTATTATTTCACCGCCATAGCTGTCATGGATCTGCTTTGCCTCTTAGCGTCGGTATTGTTCATATGGATGAAGACCATGTTCCATTATCCCGTGCAGAACATGAACACCCCAGTATGCAAAATCATCACATGGCTGTACGCAGGCTCGGGGACGATCAGTTGCTGGTTCCTGGTATCTCTAACCCTGCACAGAGCTTTATCTGTGGTGTGCCCGCACAGAATCAACGTGCTGTGCGGTCGTCGCACTGTTCTTGGCCTGCTGATAGCAATCGCCGTGTTCTTTACCGCGCTTTACGCTCATTACCTCTACGGTTTTGAACTGGCTTCGGTGGATGGTGGAGAGACCTATATATGCTGGTCGAATTCGGAATCCTACATGGCATTCCTCTTCAATGTGTTCGTTTATTTGGAACTAGGGTTCTACTCTTTGCTGCCCTTTGTTTTCATGGTTGCTGGTAACGCCGTTTTGGTGTGGAAGTTATTAGCGTCCGTCAAAGACACTCGCCAGAAACTGACCCAAGGAACAACGACCAATCAGATCGTGGCGCGTGAAAAGGCGGCCAACTCCGTGATCCTGACCGTCATTGTAGTGTCCTTGACCTTCGTTGTCCTGACCTTACCCGTGTCCGTTGATGTCATCCTGTCGTTATTTGCCCGAGCAACTAACGAGATCAGTAGTGTTGAAGAACAAGCGGAAGCAATTTTCTTTTACTACTCCGCTTTCCTGTTGTGTGACCTCAACAGTGCAGTCAATTTCTACCTGTACTGCTTGACAGGGAGAAAATTCAGGGAGGAGTTCCTCAAGGTGATCCATTGTGGGAGAAGCAGGGAGAAGTTTTGATGTAATTGTCGCGTGAAGAATAGTGTTTGTCAAATTTAGGTCGAAAATGCTCATAATGCTTTTCTGATTAAATACAATATTCTCACCTTCTGAAACCACCTAATGATCTCAATGGCTTTGCACCGATAGGTAGGCATTTTCTGCTGTATACAAAATTCAAGTTTTTTAAACACATGTTTTATTGACACACATTTGCTGCAACATAAATTGAGACAAGTCAAGGCTTATGAAACGTATGCAAAACATATGTTTGAAACAAGCAATAGACTGCATCTCATTTTTCACAACTGTTGTGAGTTAAAGACATACACGTGTGACAAAGGGGAAGAAAATGAGAAATGATGATAAGCGCAACTTTTGGAGAAAAAAGCAGGTAAACAATGTAATCAAACAATCAAATCATACTAAGTTATGAGAATCGACTCTAAATTGACTCACAATTCAATTCAGGTTTTTTTTATAGTTTCTCTGTGTGGTTTTTTTAAATTATTTTTATTATTTGTTTGTTTATTTTGTTTTGATTTCTTTGTGTCTCTTTTGTTACTCTTTTTAAATAGGGCCTCGTAGTTGCATTCTCTGTAATCTAATGTCAATTGTCATGTAGAATAGAGATTAACATAATAATAATAATAATAATCATATTAATATAATAATAATAATCGTATATTATAATACGTGTTGCCCGACTAAGCAGAGATTTTTAAACTCTATTTTCCCTCCTAAGATAGCGGCGGCGATTTTTGCCGTTTCAACTGTGAATTATAGGGGCACGTGTAGGTGCTTAACAGTTCTTCCATGTGAAATTCGCCAAGTCGTTTTTTTTTTTTTTTTTTTTCGTTTGAAGCCGGGATTTCACATAAAAGTTGTTTAACGGAGGGAGTGATTTGAAAGAAAGACAGTTTCACGGCAGTGGAATAGCCGTGACGTAGAAGCAAAATGTGTCGTCTGCTAAACACTGTCATGAATTGACATGAAACCGAGCAAGCATTGATTGTGTGCTGTGCAGATCTACTACAGTGTGTGTGTGTGTTTCACAACATTTATTTTTCTCAAAGTGACAAAACCTAAGTCTAAAATTGCTTTCATGAAGCTGCGTCAGGTGTCCGACTGACTTGACTCTGCTTTCCCTTCTTCCTCCCTTCTTACTCTTATAATAATTTTTTTACATCGACTGCCGTACAAGCCTTGATAGGTCAATGGGTAAAGCGGGTGGGTAAAGCGGCGCAAATCAGGTAGATTCAAGGCCCGTCCGTGGTCGCAGCGGGTTCGAGTCTGCCCCTAATCCACAATTTTTTTTTTTTGTTTGTTCTTCGGTAAGGAGGGGGCAATCATTTTTTTTTTAAAGGAGAGGGGAGTGGGCGGAAGAGATGGGGCACCACCACATATATTTTGGGTCTCCTTTCTTCATTGTTTACATCTAACCAGTTCTTCTCTTGCTTCTTCTTCTTTCGATCGCTCAGACAGGTTCCTATCAATTATGAACGCATATGCTTCATGCTGCCGTGCGGAGCACGGTTTATATAATAATAATAATAACAATAATATAATAAGAATAATAATAATAATAATTTATAGAATTTCTATAGCGCCTTTCTATAATTATTTTACAATCAAGGCGCTTTCCATTCACTGATACACCCGCAGTCACGCAAGACATTATTACCCATTCATTCACCCAGGTAGAAGATCAAGAAGGGAAAATTTACAAACCGAATGAGCTTTGAAAGTAGTGAGTCTTAAGTTTAGCTTTGAAACTGGAGATAGTTGGTTCATGGCGGAGATCGTCTGGGAGAAGAATTCCAAACAGCAGGGTCACTGAAACTGAAACTGCGGTCACCAAATGATTTTTAGATTTGTTTTCGGAACTTTCAGAAGTTTTTGTGTTTGAGGACATGAGTGAGCGGGAAGGAGTGTAGGTGTGAAGCGCACTGGAGAGGTAAGGCGGAAGGGTATGTCCAAAGTGACGGAAGGATAGGACAGCCAACTTATACTGAAGGCGGAACTGCACAGGGAGCCAATGGAGCTCCACAGAAGTGGCGTGACGTGATCACGCTGGCGCTTACGCAGTATGAGGCGAGCTGCACTGTTTTAAACTCGCTGTAAGCGAGTCATTTCTTCTGTAGGAAGGCCAAAGAGAACGGAATTGCAGAAATCTAAACGTGAAGAAATAAAAGCTATTTACACGTTTCGACAACTTAAAAAACCCACTTCGTTACTTCATGTTCTTCCGTTGTATGGCTGACTTCACGCCAGGCTAAGACATCTCTTCATTGCATTAATGAACTTCATGTTTAAACATGTCAAAGAAGATAGGAAAAATGACTAGACGTACACGTTGAGCATAAGTGACTTGTTCCTTTGGATTTAACACAATTCCCTTGCACTGAAGGTTTTTTATTCTACAACATACCAAGTGTACCTTTAATAAAATATTTTGTAAAATCTCATCTCCGAGTCGCAGTGCTTGTTTGCAGGTGCGTTGTATTGCTTACTGTTTGTTCATAAAGATCATCAAAATGGCAGTTGTTAGCAGCAGTGTGTGTGTGTGCGGCGCGTTTGGTGTGTCTGTGTGTTGTGTGTTGGTGTGTGTGTGTGCGTGGTGTGCGTGTGCGTGTGTGTGTGTGTGTTTGTGTGTTTTCAAAACTGCGTCTATCCTATTTAGAAGATGCGAGAGAGGAAGATGCATGCGTCATTTTTTTCTTTAAGATGCGCTACAGGACATCAACATATATAGTATGTATTTTCGTTAATATTCATTAGTATCACAGCTTAATCTTTTAGAGCTTGACGAGACAGTCTTAGGCCACACATCTTTTTTACAATAGTCATTTTACACTGTTCTTTACCACTCAAACCAGCTGTTGGTCATTCAGATAAAACAATGTTCTAAATATTCTGTGCAACTGATAATCAAAGGCCTTATCTTCTTCCAGCACCGTAGGCGTGGTTTGTTCCAAACGGTCCACATCTCATGGCTGAAAGAATAGCATACTTCTGAACCGTTTGGTAAGCAAACCGAGCTTGCGGTGCTCGAATGGCAATATTGCGCCAACCACTGCTTTTTGATCGATTATATCATGTAACTCAACCCTGGTGCTTGTTAGCGAGTGTCAATGATGGCGAGTCAATTTTGCACAACCCCCCATTCATTCTCTTTTCTCTATGGTTCCCAAATTGTTTGCTGCCAAAGTCTGTAATAGGGATCGCCCGTTTGGATCACAACGGTTCAAGGATTGTCGAGTGACTGGATCGAGCTCTGTTTGGCAACGGCTGTTTCGGGCAAGTTTATCACAGCGTCGTTCCACTTATAGACCGTTTCTTAGCAACGCGCAGCGCTATTTCTCTGTGTT
>CM065698.1:15764199-15769199 GCA_017654935.2 Phymorhynchus buccinoides | reverse complement strand
GTATTAAGTGGGAGGGAGTTGTATAAGGGAGATCATTTTAATACTTACAAAGAATTACGATGTCTCAAAGAAGTAGGTCTTAAGTGTGAGTGTGTGTGCTGTGTGTGTGTGTGGGGGTCTGGAGGGGTGTTTTTGTGAAGGTGAGGTTCAAACTGTATCTTGGGGGGGCTTATAAGGAGGGGGTGAGTCTTATAACGGGAGGTTCCACTGTATCTTGAAGCGACTCTTAAATCAGCACTATATATATATATATAGTTTTTCTTTGATAAAAAACTTTTTGTGTCCAATGTCTTTTTTTGTGAACCTCAGAAACAAAACCAGTTAACGTTAACTTTGAGTAATGTTTCGTGTTCAAAAAAAAAAAAAAAAAAAAAAAAAAAAAATTGGAATTATATAAACCTGTGCTGATTTACTTTTTCTCCCAATGGGGGAGGGACAGTGCCTTATGCAAAGACAGCTGTTTCGACCTAAGAGAAGGTCTCATCAGTTTGCATGATCGGCCTGCAATTTGACTGTCCAGTGGATGCCAACCTGAGCAAAAAAGACATTTTACAAGAGAATGGTGTCTTTTGAATTAAGTGCATCAAATCGAAAATCCATAATAAAAGCAAACCAGCACAAAGTTAAACCAGAAATAGTAAAATTCTTTGCATCCGATCTTATGAAAATCTTATGTAAAATGAACAAAATAATAATGTTCTGAAATTTTATCTTCAAAACCTAATAGACATGACTAGAGAGGGCCAACTACTGAGATGATATCCAAATTAAGGATAAAAATAGTATGAAAGAAAAATCTCAGTGAATAGCCACTCCTTTCTTCTTCTCCAAAGGACTGAAAAGTTAGTGCATTTGAAATGCAGAATAGTTTGCTTTGATAAAACTTTTCTGTGTCCAATGTCTTTATTTGTGAACCTCAGAAACAAAACCAGTTAACGTTAACTTTGAGTAATGTTCGTGTTAAAAAAAAAAAAAAAAAAAAAAAAATTAAAAAAATATGAATTATATAAATTGTGCTGATTTACTTTTTCTCCCAATGGGGGAGGGACAGTGCCTTATGCAAAGACAGCTGTTTCGACCTAAGAGAAGGTCTCATCAGTTTGCATGATCGGCCTGCAATTTGACTGTCCAGTGGATGCCAACCTGAGCAAAAAAGACATTCTACAAAATCCTAGACTATATAAATCCTATACTATATATATATATATATATCTCAAATACGAAACATGTCTATATATATAGTCAGAACAAAAAAAAGTAAATCAGATGGAGGGCAGTTATTTCTCCATCGAGCTGGGTTATTTGTTTATAGTGGAGATGCTTTACCCAGGATCCACTCTATATATATAAGAGGAAAGTTCCTAGGGGAGATGCTTTATTTGTTTATAGTGGAGACGCTTGGCCCAGGTTACACACCCACTCTCTTGGCATTATCATAGTGGAGATGCTGAATTTGTTTATAATGAAGATGCTTTGCCCATGATACATGCCATGTTCTCTCTTAACTAAAGGGTCTTAAGACATCTGGCGTTAGTTCTACATAGTTTGATTTAGTGATAACTACAAAGATGGACAGAAGTGGACATGGATATGAGAGAGAGTGAGAGTGAGAGGTCTCAGTGAGCATGAGAGAGCAATTTGACTGAGAGTGATGAGAGAGAGAGAGAGAGACAGACAAGAGAATGGAGAGAGAGAGAGAGAAATCGAGAGAGAGATAGAGAGAGAGAGATAGTTAGACTGTACTGGGGGATTCTTATTTTTTCTTATGTTTTTTTTCAAAATTATTATGTGGAAATCAATAGTCCAAAACGAATTATCAAACACACACACAACACACACACACACACACACACACACACACACACACACACACACACACACACACACACAATACACACACACACTGCAACTGACAATCTAATTATACACACAGAATGTGGGTCACAACAATGACGTCAAGAAAAGTTACGTGTTGTATTTGTTACGTCAAGTTTGTTCTACTGTCTGTCCCGCGTCCAAGGCCAAAAGCCGAAATATTGGGAATAGTCTACATTCTTTCTTGTTAGTTTTCATTCTTTTTTTGCAAAGACAGCTATATATATAAGATATCTATCATATATATAGTAAAATTTGATAAACTTTTTTGCCCAGCAGTATACTGAGATTTTATTTCAAATCTATATATATATATATAAGAGCAGATGTAAATTACTAAGAAGCCTAGGCTACTTACTACTAAAAGTTCCAGTACCAACAGACAGACGGTGACGATCTTGGCTCTCCTCACTGTGCAGAGGGTTGGGGCCTTCAGAGGGAACTGGATGGCCAGGGAGCGGTCAACGGTCATAGCCACGGTCAGAAACACTCCCAGGTTGCTGGTAATCCACCCAGAGGGGTGACAAATGGCGCAGATTATGTGCGCGTGGCGTATGCTGTCAAAGATCTGAAAATGCGGACGAAATGTGCAAATGGCTCTAAGCTCTTGCAGAATGTTGTAAGAAGATAAAAACGTTACTTTGAGATTATACATTTTTGTGTGTGCGAAAAGTAATGTTTGAAATTAATAATTATTTTGATATAGGCTTACTGAGAGTAGCCAATGCAAAACATGTGTGTACCAACATGGAAGTGTGTGTGTGTGTGTGTGTGTGTGTGTGTGTGTGTGTGTGTGTGTGTGTGTGTGTGCGTGTGCGTGCGCGCGTGCGCGCGCGTGTGCGTGCGCGTGTGCGTGTGTGCCTGCGTGCCTGCGTGCGCGCACGAGAATGTGTGGGTGTATGTGTGTATGTGCGTATGTGCGTGCTTAAATGAGCTTTTGCATCTTCTGTTTGACTCACGTGGGGGAAGTTCACGTAGAGGTAATGCGGAGGCAGGGGGATGAGCAAGCTGGCCGTGTCCACCACAGCACTGACCGCCATGTAGAACGAGGTGGACATGTGACGAAAGTGCTTACCCCGCATCACCAGAACCACCAGAACGTTGCTGAATGTGCCAACGAAGAACAGAAACGGTGGAACCCAGAAGTCGATAAAAGCGGTGATTTGTTGCAGCAACAGAGCATCTTCGCTCATCAGAGGTGAGTGCAACGATGATGATGATGACGAGTTCGTCTGGTTGGGATCCTGTGTAGAAGCCCGGATGTCGAGGTTGATAGTATCAACACTCGAGTTGGTTCCCTTAGTTTCTGAATGGTTGTTTGTGTCATGTGTCATGTTCTTGGTACGTTGGAAATCTCTGCCTCAACGTGTTGCGTTGAAATCTTGGAGTATTGACAATTGGTAGAGGTAGAGACAGGTTCTTGTATCAGCGAGCAAAAGTTTTTCACGTCTGCTACGAAACATAGGCCTATGAGATAATAATAATAATAATAATAATAATAATAATATATAATAATAATAATAATAATTAAAAAAAATAATAATGTATTGAATCAATTGAACGCTAATCTCATCATCTCCTGCCAATCAGAATTAGGCCTAGGATTAGGTTTTTCATTTAGATAAAACAAAAGGTAATAATTTATACCTGGGTAATTTATATAGTAATCTCTTTTTCTTTTATATTCCCATTTTATAATTCAATAAATAAAGAAAATGTCACACTCTAACCCTTTTTCACCGCCAATGTTGCATTTTATCACCACAATAGTTTAACACCTATGTCACTAAAAGGCATCCAATCAGAGCCTGTTATCCAAAGACCCAATTTTCTTAATCTTAATAGGCTTTATGTTATATATGTCACAGAGGAATTCGCAATATTGCAGATTTAGTTTCGATCTCAGGACGAAATGGGGTCACAGGAATAAGGTCGAATATACATTTCGTCCTAAGGTCGAATGATACACAGATCGGACCAAGGTCGAAAAAAAAATGTCGGAATGTACATTTCGTCCTAAGGTCGAATGATACACAGATCGGACCAAGGTCGAAAAAAAAATGTCGGAATGTACATTTCGTCCTACGGTCGACTGCAACATTTCGTCCTAAAGTCGAAAGTGCTCAGATCGTCCTAAGGTCGAATATACATTTCGGCCTAAGGTCGACTGCAACATTTCGTCCTAAGGTCGAAAGTGCTCAGCTCTGGGCGTAACATTTTTTTGGTATAAACACACACACAAACACAACACAATACACAGAGAGTGTGATGTGAGAGAGAGAGGGGGGGAGGGAGAGAGAGAGAGACCGAAGCTGACAATTTAGACACAAAATTAAGTGGGCAATTAAGTTTATTATTAAATCCGATATGAACATACTAATATTGAAATATAAAGTTAAAAGAATAGTCTTTTTCGGCTTACTTAAAAAACACACCAAAAAAGTGCATTTTCTGCCCAAACCGTCAGATTTGGCGATGATCCGATGATTGCCACATGATTGCCTGATCTGCAGGAGCCTTCACTAACCCCTCTAACCCATTCCGAACACCCTGATGACAGACAAGATGGGTGACCGACATTCATGGCACTTGTTGCCAGGGTCCTGCATTTTGCGGTTTTTTTATGAAATGAAAAAGACTGACTGATGGCAGAATTTCGACCTTAGGCCGAAATGTACATGTTTTAGACCTTATGACGAAATGTACGTTCGACCTTAGGCCGAAATGTAGATTCGACCTTAGAACGAACTGAGCACTTTCGATCTTAGGACGAAATGTATATTCGACCTTAGGACGAAATGTATATTCGACCTTAGGACGAACTGAGCACTTTCGATCTTAGGACGAAATGTATATTCTACCTTAGGACTAAATGTATATTCGACCTTAGGACTAAATGTATATTCTACCTTAGGACTAAATGTATATTCTACCTTAGGACTAAATGTATATTCTACCTTAGGACGAAATGTATATTCGACCTTAGGACTAAATGTATATTCTACCTTAGGACTAAATGTATATTCGACCTTAGGACGAAATGTATATTCGACCTTAGGACGAAATGTATATTCGACCTTAGGACGAAATGTATATTCGACCTTAGGACTAAATGTATATTCGAC
>CM065698.1:15749199-15759199 GCA_017654935.2 Phymorhynchus buccinoides | reverse complement strand
TAATAGGACTTTTGGAAGAGCTTCTAAGTTAGCATGATGCTAAGTCTCATGCTATCTCAACGTGAATACAGGCCCAGCTAAATAGAGAGCTGATAGATAGTGCGCTGTTCCGCGTTTTTAATGCAAAATAATAATAATAATAATAATAATAATAATAATAATAAACTAACATTTATAGAGCGCCATTTCTCTCTTGAGCTCACGGCGCTTCACAATTATTTAAATAAATACATAGTAAGTAAGCTACTACAATATTAACTATCACAAACATGCACACAGCCACAACACGCACGCACACACACGCACACGTCCGCCTCCACACACACCACACACACACGCGCGCACGCACACGCACACGCACGCACACACACACACACACACACACACACACACACACACACACAATGTGGGGAATTTAATTCAGAAAGTTAGGTTTTACAACTGTATACAACAACATTTCAAGCAAATTGTTTTTTTAATTCTTTTTAGTTTTTCAATTATACTTTCAAAATGGCATTTCGCTCAAGTTTTGACGCAACAGATCTTTGTGTGCTGTTCCGCGTTTCTAAAGCAAAATGGCACACAATCCATAATAAAAAAAAGAAATTCAATGTAACTTTAAAAAAGAATAAAGGGCGATTTCTGCTCTATTAGGCTAGGTCTTAAGTACTTTTGCAATGGAATGGCTATACAGCTAGATCCAATTTTGCATACAACATTGATCAGCGGTATTGGTCTCAAGGTCTTTATGAAATGTCTTTTAAAGTTCTTCTAAGAAAGTTGTATTCTGGCATTTAGGATGGTGTATATTGTTAAACAGGCATGCATTACGTCTGACTTTTTTTTTGGGGGTGGGGGGGGAGGGTAGGGATTTAAGACTAGATTCTCTATGACAAATTTCGTTTGTGGTCTTATCAAATTAATTTTAAAAAACCTTTGGAATGTGTGTGATATTTTATGCTTGAGCATGTGTGCGTCAAAACTAAATTCTTTAACAAATGCTATGAAACCTGCCATTCAGCTTGGAGATTTTTTGGGATTTGAATACAGAATAATGATTTGATCTAACTATAAAAGTATTCATTTGGTTCCTTTGATGGAAGTTCAGTTTAACGTCGCGTATCGGCTTTCGCCATGTACGACGGGCTGAACAAACCAACCAGGTATAAACAAAAATTTATGTTCCTGAATCACTGTCTTAGCCAAAAGGCTGAGAAGCGATCAGTTGTCTCAACATTTATAACTTTGATGTGAAAATTACTCAATTTATAGGCTGAAAAAATCCCCCAGAAACTGAATCGTAACCCTTGGCGGACGTTTAGATTATATCTGTTTTGTTTGTTTGTTTCAATTGAAGCATTACAGATATGTGAAGACAACTACATTGTAACTAATAAAAACATGTTGTAATTTTCTTTCAACATGGTGAAAATATTTGTACTCGTTAGTTATTCCCCTTTCTGCCGCCCTAGTGCTCACACTTATCTTTGAGGACTTGATTACAGATTTGAATTCAGCGCGAAAAATACATCTAGAATCAATATTTTATTTCTCATCTTCGCAAAATGTGAACGAACTCAGAAATGGGGCCTCAAAGTTGACTTTGTCCAATATGTACAGAAGCCACGATTGTAACTGGGCAGACACCTGGGCATGAGAAGCATTCTAGGTTTCTGTGTAGTTATATTCGCTATAAACATGTAAACATCCAGGAGACGAGCTTTTTCGTGGTACGTAATGAAAGCAACTAATGTGCTTAGGGCTATCAGTATCACATTGTATTCGCCAAATTGTCGCCTCGCCAAATTGTCGCAAAGGAGACGACAATTCTGATGGGCGTATGAAATATTTTCAGCAATGGAACTATCCAGTTGGCTTTCCATCTTTGCCGAACGAAGTTAATGTCTGTTTTTGTTCTTTGTCTTTCTCAACTTACCTCTCTCTCTCTATTTCTAAGAAAGTTGAAATATAGATATATTGAGGAATATATTGCTGGAAAAAAGCATTCTCACACAAGGAGAGAGAGAGAGAGAGAGAGAGAGAGAGAGAGAGAGAGAGAGAGAGAGAGAGAGAGAGAGAGAGAGAGAGTCAAACAATGAACAATTATTATTTTAATGATTATTTTAATGATTAGTCTATTGGCCCATATCACTGGGAGTGATACATAAAACACGAATATTGTTTTAAAAAAAAAACAACAAAAACCCCAAAAACAATGTACACATATAAAGCCATCATTAAGTAAACTACATGTAGTAAAAACACTAATTGCTTTGATTACTGAAAGTTCAAATCACTGTTTGCATTTTGTTTTCTTTTAACGTTTGTTTCTTCTACTCTAAAATAATCTTTCCGTATATTTACATATGCATAACCTCTCTTTTACGTTGTTCCTTTCACTCCATCACTCTGTCTCTGTCCTCCTACTGTCTTTCTCTCTATTCCTTTTTTAATCACTTTATCTTTACTGCACTATCTCCGTTCCTGTCATTTCCTGTGTATCTCTTTTTTCGATCTTATTCTCTCATTCTCTTTCTTTTTGTTTTGAGTGCCTCTATCATATTCTCTGTTCTTTTCTTTTTCTTTCTTATCCCGTTTCGTTTTCTTGGGTTTCTCTACCTCTTCCTGTATCCGTGGGTCTTTTCTGTACATCTTTTTCTGACACACACAGACAGTTTAACTTTCAAACAATATCCAATTTGTAAAGTGAAAATATTTTAAATGATGAAGATCGGGTTTTTTGCTGGTTTTGTTGTTGTTGCTGCTGCTCGACGTACTCCATGCATAACGATTTAACATTAAAAAACATTATTATTCAGAATCACGAGATGTTTAAATAAACTAATCGATTATGTACAATCAAGCGCAACACGTGCTGGAAACTCATCCTTAGTGGTTTCCACCACTAAGGATGAGTTTCCAGCACGTGTGTAAACCCATCCTTATAGTACTGTTTCGAAATGAAAACGGAAGTAACAGACGAGTTGTGTTCCCGTTAGGACACTTAGTTCCGGTTAGGAAATGCTGTAAACACGGCATGGCTGCTCCGTAATTGAAATAGAGGGGTGTTTAATTGCTCAGTTATCGGTTTGTAGATTTAATAATATTAAGTCCTGTTTCATGTTTCTTTCTTAAAGTGTTTACATTCGTTGACTATAAACAGTTATGTTCTTATTTGTTTACTTGATACGACCACATTAATACCCTAAGACTTGAAGACAAGAACAAAATATAGTTGTTGTTGAAGGTAGGTAACTTCCATTTTTTTAATTCTAATTTTGAACCGGAACTACCCCAAACCGACTTCAAGACGAGACAGTAGGGAAAGATAACCCCAAAAGACCGAATTATGAAACAGTGCTAGCAAACGAGATATTACAGCGATTTCATATGCAAGAAAATCAATTGTCAATTTTTACCTTAAATAATGTAATCATTATTGTTATTATTTAATATGAAATTACATTGATTCAAGCAGCAATTATATTGCAAGAAAAATGCTTCATTAAATTCTTCAAATGTAATATGTAAATTTAAGTTGGTTTCCTTTTGCTCTTCCTTTTCTCTGTAAGTTCCTATGTTTTGATGAAAAATGTGTTTTTGTTTTAAACGTCTAGTGATGTTGGAACACATTTGCGTTATAATTTAATGGGATATGATTGTAGTTACATCTTCCAGACTTTGTGCATAGATCAGAGGCTTCTGATTGACAGAAATGAGTAAAATAGATGCGTTTTGCTTTTGCCACAACTTTTGAACACAATTGATTTCAATAAAGCTCTGTCCTTTCTCTGCACATTCGTCATTCCACCAGCCATTATAGGTTTTGTTTTTTCGCTCTGTGTCTTCATTCTCTCCCTGAGAACGTCTGTTTCTGGTCCCATGCTTTCGAACATCTGGCCAACGGCCTATTTTGATATTCGCATAACCTTTGTTTTTAATTAATATTTCGGAAAAAAAGTATTCGCACGTAATCTACCCCGTTTTTTTGTTTGTGGCACAAGCCACAAACCTATAACTCACTTTGTCGGTCTGTCTGTCGGTCGGTCCAAAATTGTCGCACGCCACAAACGATTGCGAATCCGTGCTTGTTAAAAAAATTGTCTACAAGAATTTAATAATTGTCTTTATTCTTTCCATGCGACTTACTTTGTAAAGTTAGAAGACGTTGAAGCAAACACGATTTGGAATTGTTTGTTCGGTCAAACTGTAAAGTGTTACGTAGGTCTTTTTTCAGGCCAAGTATTATATTTAAAGCTTTATGTGTTTAACCCTTTCACCGCCACTGGCGCTCTTTATGCACCACAGTGGCTTAACACCCATGTCACTAAAAGGCATGGAATCAGGGTTTGTTATCTAAAGACCCTATTTTTCTTTATGCACCACAGTGGCTTAACACCCATGTCACTAAAAGGCATGGAATCAGGGCTTGTTATCCAAAGACCCTATTTTTATTTATGCACCACAGTGGCTTAACACCCATGTCACTAAAAGGCATGGAATCAGGGCTTGTTATCTAAAGACCCTATTTTTCTTTTATGCACCACAGTGGCTTAACACCCATGTCACTAAAAGGCATCAAATCAGGGCTTGTTATCTAAAGACCCTATTTTTCTTTATGCACCACAGTGGCTTAACACCCATGTCACTAAAAGGCATGGAATCAGGGCTTGTTATCTAAAGACCCTATTTTTCTTTATGCACCACAGTGGCTTAACACCCATGTCACTAAAAGGCATGGAATCAGGGCTTGTTATCTAAAGACCCTATTTTTCTTTTGCAACACCACAGTGGCTTAACACCCATGTCACTAAAAGGCATGGAATCAGGGCTTGTTATCCAAAGACCCTATTTTTCTTTATGCACCACAGTGGCTTAACACCCATGTCACTAAAAGGCATGGAATCAGGGCTTGTTATCTAAAGACCCTATTTTTCTTTATGCACCACAGTGGCTTAACACCCATGTCACTAAAAGGCATGGAATCAGGGCTTGTTATCTAAAGACCCTATTTTTCTTTATGCACCACAGTGGCTTAACACCCATGTCACTAAAAGGCATGGAATCAGGGCTTGTTATCTAAAGACCCTATTTTTCTTTATGCACCACAGTGGCTTAACACCCATGTCACTAAAAGGCATGGAATCAGGGCTTGTTATCTAAAGACCCTATTTTTATTTATGCACCACAGTGGCTTAACACCCATGTCACTAAAAGGCATGGAATCAGGGCTTGTTATCTAAAGACCCTATTTTTCTTTATGCACCACAGTGGCTTAACACCCATGTCACTAAAAGGCATGGAATCAGGGCTTGTTATCTAAAGACCCTATTTTTGCTTTATGCACCACAGTGGCTTAACACCCATGTCACTAAAAGGCATGGAATCAGGGCTTGTTATCTAAAGACCCTATTTTTTTAATTTGGGGAGGTGTGGATCGGGCTAATGTTATACATGTCACACAGGAATTCCTAATATTGCAGAATTTATTTTCATCTCATGGCTGAAAAATGGCTGGCGGCGAAAGGGTTGACAGGTAGTCTATATATGAGTATGTCTACGCTATTAGTGACAGAAAGAGGGACTGGCAACTCAAAACTTGAAACATCAACAACAAAGCTGAAAATGAGTGTTGGGGTACTTCTTTCCTTTCTGAACACGATTTCACTAGTTACAAAGCTAGAAAATAAATAACCGTTGTATGACGTCATTTTAAACCACACTTTTTGGAAAAATTACTCTGTCACACCATGACATCATTTTTCTCAGTTTGCAGACAAGTTATCACAAATTGAATAAAAACTATTTTTGGTACAAATAGAGCATGAGATTCAATTATGTAAAAAAAGGTTTTATGACAAGTTATTATGTGAAAAAGTATTTAGATGTCTTAATATGAGTTATACCTGTCAAAACGTTTTCTTGCCATGCTAAATACAAGTGCCACAGACACACCCACTTTATATGTGATCTGTTACGCTTATTACTCATCATACCATCCAAAACATTTATCACCCGCTACCATGGTGGAAGAGGACAATAGGTGTTATAAGGTTAAGTTTCATTAAAATTGTTAATATTCAACTGTTTTTTGAGTTGTTTGTCTTTCTATGAAATATGACTTGAAATATTGAACAGACTCGCTTCCAGATTGGTATTATGGGATGCTGTCGAGTAACAAGGTCACTTTGACCTTGACCTGTGACCTTTAATGTTAATTTGTTTCTTTCCCAAAGTTTTGATCCACTGGTCAGAATTATTTACAACTCTAAGCGGGGATAGATTATTTGGAGTTGTATTTATCTCCTTGAATAACTTTTACCTAGGTGACCTTGACCTTTGACCTTGAAATGTTTCACTCCTTGCTTGGTCATACCTGTCATATCTTCACAGTCACATATTTTAAACATTGACTAGTTGGTTTATTGGTTTACACGATACATGTTGTAATCAATCAATGACGATAATTATTTTAATAAACTTGACCTTGAAATTTGATCTTGGAAATTCCATTTTCTTATGTAAGCCATATCTCTTACATTGTCGTAGTAAATCTTGTCAAGTTGGTTCATCAGGAAATATGGTAGACCTAGGTATAACATCATGAATATGACATGCATGGCGATGATGTACTGTTGACATTTGGTAACCTTGACCTTGACTTTGACATGTCATATTAAATAGGGCGAAATGTTTCAAATAAACTAAGACATTATATTCAATGTGACAACATAACTGAGTACTGTAAAGTACCTTGCATAAGCCCATGTTCGTTTAAACGCCCACCCCCAACAGGGGTACTTACCCAAGAAATTACTACCTCCCACTTTGGAGCAAAAGTTTACACAGGGGTATGTACATTGTAAACGCCCACCCCCTACTTTGGATCGGGGGTGGGATGGGTCAGAGTGGGTACTTGGGTAAGTCAACACCTACAAGACATCGCTTCTAAGAGGCATTTTTTTCTCGGTTTGTCTAAATTAAAAACTCGCATTCCAGGACTATAACATCAAAAGCCATGACATCATCAATGACATCACACTTCCCTAGATGTAGACACGGAGCATGAAGCAAAAGGGGTTAACCCTTTCCCCGACAGCCAATTGTCAGTCCAGTTTTGTGTGAAACTTACCTGGGTCAAGAAATATTGGTTTCTGGAATCCCATTTTGACTTGTATTGAATAAGGAATTTTACAATCTCCTAAAAATAATTACAACATAAGGTAATTGGATAACATATCCTAATGTCATGCCCTTTAGTGACATGGGTGGTGAATCAGTGCGGTGCAGAAATACAATTGTAGCGGCGAAAGGGTTAAAACAAACCAAAAGCATGGCCCTATACCTTTCGTAGGCCAAATGAGAGAGTCTGCATTTTCATCTTGTTTATAAGAGCATCCTTCACTGTCCTTCAGACACACACAGAACGCACGCACCCAAATTCCCCCAACACACACAGTCGCATGCGCACGCACACTCATGCACACATTCACGCACACGCATATGTGCGCGCATACACACACAGACTTTCTCTATTTTATTTATTTCTCTCTATTGCTCAGACACTCTCTCACACACACCATGCACGCACATTCACTCTTGCGCATACACGCGCGCGTACAAACACATGCACACACACACACACACACACACACACACACACACACACACACACACACACACACACACACACACACACACACACGTACGTTACATTTTTTTGCTTTGCTATGCTCTTTGTATATCTCACCTCAAGCATGCTAAACTTTGCGCCATGCTTTTCTCCTGGGCCAGTTGGTATTGAAAAACCGAATAAACGATTATTGTTCGTGTCACACTCATGTACACACACGCACACACGCACACACACACACACTCACACACACACACACACGCAAGTTCGACGACACATTTACTCTCTCTCTCTCTCTCTCTCTCTCTCTCTCTCTCTCTCTCTCTCTCTCTCTCTCTCTCTCTCTCTCTCTCTCTCTCTTTGTTGGCTCGACGAGATTTGACGCGAACTGGCAAGTCGACCTACTCTTCAGCTCCGGTAAATTATCAATTTCTCCGTTCAAAATGATGACTACTGGCTTCCCAGCAGGTCTGAATACAACATTGCGCCCTGCTGACCACACATACCGTGTCAAGCTGAAAGATGTGTAGTGGGGTCAACAATAGCACTGTCCTAGTTTTACGACTCAAGCCAGCCGACAGTGGGTTGACGACAACAATGGCGGACACTAGGCCTAGTGACAACCGTGTATCGCACGTTCAGCAGTACAGGAAGAAAGCGCATTGTGAAGCACGACGAGACATGCGGAGAGCAAAACAGCACCAGCAGCAGCGACAGCAAGAACAGGTTAGTGTTGGTGACAAAGAAATTGACAATAATTATGATCTTCTGTGACATCGAGAAACCAGCACTGACCAGACCCACAATGGATTTGCCTGTGCTACACGTTCCTGACACACCTCGAGTTGACAGTGTTGATCTCTCAGATACTCTTTTGTTTCCCTGCCCATCGATGTGTGATATCATCCCGCCCCATCTACCCGAATCGGATGACGACCCTCCTCTTAGTATACGATGGTTGCTGGTTTTCAGGTGGGGATAGTGAAAGATTATGTGGTAAAAGTAACTGATCTGTGTGTACAGAGACGATTGAGAGACAAGGACAGGAATCATGCATATCGGACGTTTGTGATCCATCACTCGGAAGAAAGGAACAGTTTGTTGTGTGAGGCAGATGACATCGTCTTGGAGTACTCCTGTGATGGTGGCCACGTGGAGGGGCATACTGACTGGTTTGTGAAACAGGAAGAAAGGAACAGGTTGCTGTGTGAGGCAGATGACATCGTCTTGGAGTACTCCTGTGATGGTGGCCACGTGGAGGGCATACTGACTGGTTTGTGAAACAGGAAGAAAGGAACAGGTTGCTGTGTGAGGCAGATGACATCGTCTTGGAGTACTCCTGTGATGGTGGCCACGTGGAGGGGCATACTGACTGGTTTGTGAAACAGGAAGAAAGGAACAGGTTGCTGTGTGAGGCAGATGACATCGTCTTGGAGTACTCCTGTGATGGTGGCCACGTGGAGGGGCATACTGACTGGTTTGTGAAACAGGAAGAAAGGAACAGTTTGCTGTGTGAGGCAGATGACATCGTCTTGGAGTACTCCTGTGATGGTGGCCACGTGGAGGGGCATACTGACTGGTTTGTGAAACAGGAAGAAAGGAACAGTTTGCTGTGTGAGGCAGATGACATCGTCTTGGAGTACTCCTGTGATGGTGGCCACGTGGAGGGGCATACTGACTGGTTTGTGAAACGGGAAGAAAAGAACGTGTTGAACGAGGAACGTGTACGACTGGCCATCTTGCGGAAAGGGAGGAATGTCAACAACACGCAACACATCGATATTGGAGCACGTGCGACACGGGGTTTACAAACCTTACGAAAGCTCGTGCAGTTTTATTTTGGGTGACAGTCCTGCTACGGCACATAATCCTTCGCTATTTCAGCGACTCTCTTGTCGGAAAAAAGGAAAAGAAAGAAAAGACAAAAACAAAGATAGTAAAGGTTGCCGTGGTTTTCATGTCAATGATTGCGATTCACTTGTGCTTGCACTTGTATACTTAGTACGATTCGATATCGATTGCTGTAAGGGATCAGCTAAATGGCAATAACATTCATTCATTCATTCATTCATTCTCTTGCGAATGTTATGTGTCATTATAACCCCTTCCCCCAGCCTCCATATGATACGGGCAGAAGGTCTATTCATTAATATTGTATGAGTTGAATTGTTTGAATTGAATCTCTTTCTCTCCGTGTCTCTTTCTGTGTTTCTCTCTGCCTCTGTGTCTCTGTCTCTCTCTCTTTCTGTGTCTCTTTCTGCCTGTGAGTCTCTGTCTCTCCCCATGCGTTGATCTGTTACACTTACTTATTTAAGAACAAAAACCTGAAACAGACTGCAACGTCACTGGAACATGCAACAAACAAAC
>CM065698.1:15714199-15744199 GCA_017654935.2 Phymorhynchus buccinoides | reverse complement strand
TGGGAAACCTCACGCGCTTATGCACGGACAATTAACGAAATGAAAGTAATAAATCATCAGCATTGTTCCTTTCCTTTGAGGTTTGTTGTGATCGTCGTTCTTCTTTGTTTCTCCTGTTTGCTTGTGTTGTTATTTTACCTTGTCTTGTTTGAGTATTGTCTTGCTTTTCATGACTGACTAAGCATTCAAGCGTCGAACATCGAGTGTGTGTTTATAAAATTGCGTTTTTTGGCTTACATAAAGAATAGTGGTTACATAATGGTTAAAAACACACTAAGAACCCATTGTCATGACCCATAAATTCAATACATTTTTCAGTTTGAGTAAAGTTTTTAAATGAAATTGAACAAAGGGGGATACTCTCTTTCTAATTAACTCCCCTCCACCAAAGTTGATTACGATACCAATCATCTAGCAATGCGTGGGTCAGAACCAAAGTGAGACAAACAAAGCATCATTATCAATAAAGAATGTGCCAAGTTCGCCTTTATGACCCCCCTCCACCCACACAGTACACATCAACAATGGTGGAGAGGACAACATACAAACAAATCAACATATATCCAAGAGTGGCATAGCCTTCTAGCCTTGAATATGTTACACATAAACAACATTTTAAAATGAAAGTCGTAAAATGTGTTAGCTTCTTACCTAATACTTTAAATTAACGATAACTAAGATGCCTGTTGTGTGTGTGTGTGTGTCTGTGTGTGTGTGTGTGTGTGTGTGTGTGTGTGTGTGGGCGCGCGCGCGCGTCCGTGGTCTATTATCTCCAAACTTTAACGTTGGCATTTTCTCGGGAAATACAAGGCGTACATTGTTCAAACTTTGCATACACATAGATGTCATGCAAGCTTTCAAACAATAATGATTTGAATAATTAAATACTTAAAATAACACTGTAAACAAATAACAAACAAATAACATTTTAGGTTAGAGTATTTAGAGAGTTTCAATAGGCAACTCAGAAACTCATCAACAGTGAAAACATCGATAGCTCATTCATTGGTGTGTCTGTCATGCCAATGGTTCCGGTTTCGATTCTCCGCAAAGACACTATTTTTTCACTTTATTTGTTTAGTTGTATCCATTAGCAATAGTGGGGGGTTTTGCAGCCCCCCCCCCCCCCCCCCTCCCCCCCCAACCCCCGCGTGAGCCTAGAAGGCTTTGCCTGTTGCTTAAAGTTATATGACTATATATGTTTTTTTTAAAACTGAAATTATGCATAACATTTAAACTTTGTTCTTTTTATCATGGATTGTGTGGCATTTTGCATTAAAAACGCGGAAAAGGACACAAACATCTGTTGCATCAAAATGTTAGTGAAATGCCATTTTGAAAGTATAATTGAACAAGAGCGGATTCGCAATCGGTTGTGGCACGCTTTTCTTTCTCTTTTACAATATGTGCGACAATTTTGGACCGACCGACCGACCGACAAAGTGAGTTATAGGTTTGTGCCACAAACAAAAATTAAAAAGAAAAACAACAACATTTTCTTGAAAAACTACTGAACTTGTGACAGCCGTTTTAATTTTTTTTTTTTAATTTTAAAATTTATTTATCATTCTAATACTTTTTGTGTTTACGTGTATATATGAGTATACTATGTTATAATATATGAGTTAAAGTTTAAAATGTGAAATTTGCAACATATCACATATCTTCAACGTCTGGTTCGCCGTCACTGAATCGGGGGTCGCACTTCTGCTCTCAATCTTACTGCCTTCAGTCACAACAGGCACACGTTTTGACTGCACTTTTACACTAATACTAGTACTAATGCATTTCATATCAAAGACCTGCCCATATTGTCACAATTATTGAATTATAAGCACACTAAAGGTGATCCACACTATGTTCATTGAAGAGAAGAACAGGAACATGGCATCACTAGTAAAGTCTCCAGCCGCGGGCGGCCACACAGCGGTTTTCCTTGGGAAAGTCCCGATAACATGTTTTAAAGCCATTGCAACTCTGTACAGATCACGTATCAAGCTCTGACTGTCGGTTGTAGTGCCTGTGCTTTGTTGGACTTTTTGTGTTGTACACAAATCACCAATGTCATTGTCATTTCCAGCACCTTGTTCAAGTTGATCAAGAAAACATTATTTGGACACTTCTGTCTCCTCACTGTCAGATTGTGAACTGTCAGTGTGTTCACCTGATGGCAGGGATAAAGGCAGAGACATGGAAGACGACAGGTGAAGTTGGCTCTTGTTTCTTTGACCAGAAGGAAGAGACAGCTCTGGAAGCTTTTCACACACGTTCTGTTTGAAGTAAGAGTGCCTGAAGAAACACAGACAAGTGTCAGTTTTGTCCTCTGTAAATTTCTTCAACAGTGCAATCAATGTTGACAAACTCAGAACCTCCTTATTCTCTATCATCCTTGAAACAATCACTTCTTTACAAAGCAGTTCAAACAGAGATGGCAGACCAGCCTCTGAAGCAGCAGACAGTGAAGCAGCAGATGGAGGCCGTACCACAACTCTGGTGAAGGCTTTGTAACAGGCACAATGATACCTAAAACCAAAGAGAAAAACATTATTCCATGAAACAGTCAAAAATGAAAGAGCTTGGCACACAGAGACAAAAGTCTTGTAAACACACGCACACACACGCGCGCGCACACAAACACACACACACATACATACGCATACACGCACGTGCTCGCACACATTATTTGAACACCAGGAGACACATTTACACACACTATTGTTTCATT
Organism: Phymorhynchus buccinoides; assembly: GCA_017654935.2. NCBI lineage: Eukaryota > Metazoa > Mollusca > Gastropoda > Neogastropoda > Raphitomidae > Phymorhynchus > Phymorhynchus buccinoides. The sequence goes on along the minus strand of CM065698.1, from coordinate 15,741,474 downwards.
CTTAAAGGCCATAGCCCCTTAGAAAGGCGTACATATATATAACAAACAACATATTCCATTACAAAATTAGGTCAATTTGAGAGAGAGGGGGAGAGAGACAGACAGACAAAGAGAGAGAGAGAGAGAGAGAGAGAGAGAGAGAGAGAGAGAGAGAGAGAGAGAGAGAGAGAGAGAGAGAGAGAGAGAGAGAGAGAGAGAGAGAGACAGAGAGACAGAGAGGGAAGATAGACATAACAGTACTTACCACGTTCAGTTTGAGCCTTGTCCACAATGTTAACACATATTAAAATTGGCTTTCATAAGCTAAAGAGAGTATATGCACGCGCGCGCATGTGCATGTATGCGTGCGTGTGTGCGTGCGTGTGCGTGTATATATATATATTATTGAATTGTATAAAATATATATATATATAGCATGAAAGAAAAATCTCAGTGAATAGCCAGCTCCGTACCCCTACTCTGAAGGACTGAAAAGTTAGTGCATTTGAAATGCAGAATAGTTTGCTTTGATAAAGCTTTTCTTTGTCCAGTGTCTTTATTTGTGAACCTCAGAAACAAAACCAGTTAACGTTAACTTTGAGTAATGTTCCGTGTTCAAAAAAATTAAAAAAATGATAAAAAAAATATATAAAAGCATAGGCACTGTCCCTCTCCCATTGGGAGAAAAAGTAAATCAGCACAATTTATATAATTTTTTTTAATATTTTTAATTTTTTGAACATATATATACATACACGAACACGAACATTACTCAAAGTTAACGTTAACTGGTTTTGTTTCTGAGGTTCACAAATAAAGACATTGGACACAAAAAGTTTTATTAAAGCAAACTATATATACACACACACACACACGCACGCGCGCGCGCGCACGCACACGCACACACACACACACACACACACACACACACACACACACACACACACACAGGCATCTTAGTTATCGTTAATTTAAAGTATTAGGTAAGAAGCTAACACATTTTACGACTTTCATTTTAAAATGTAGTTTATGTGTAACATATTCAAGGCTAGAAGGCTATGCCACTATTGGAATAAATATGTGTGTGTGTTGTGGTGTGTGTGTGTGTGTGTGTGTGTGTGTGTGTGTGTTGTGTGTGTGTGTGTGTGTTGTGTGTGTGGTGTGTTTGAACGTGTGTGTGTGAATATGTGCAATTGCGTTGTATGTCTATGTATGTTTTTCTGTTTCTATATGTATTTCAACAACAACATTTCTATGCTAATATCAAGATAGATCTAGGTCTTTTCACACACCTAGTAACAATTCTCTTTCTTGACTTAGTCAATGGCCGATGAAGGCTTTTGTTAACATAATAATAAAGCCGAAAAATTCTACTTTTTCAGAAAAAAACGGCGTGTTCTTTTGTGTTCTCCTTCATCCTAATATCAAGATCATAACGCATGAAGCTTTTATACGGACGATGGTTATTTCTATTTCATTTCTCGGTTTATTTATTGCTTTTTTGTTTGTGTGTGTGTGTGTTTGTGTGTGAGGGTGAGGAGTACAAAAACCAACCCCCAAACCACAGTACCATGTTAAAACATTGTCTCAAGACAAGGCATAATATGAAGAGGGCGATTTGGGAAAAAAGGCCAATGAGACCAATTAAGACCAGGCGAATCGGGACAGCCTACTACGTTTACCTCACACACGCTCCCTCCTCCCCTCTCGGTTTTCCCATGTTCCCTCCCTGACATTCAGCACTGGCGCTATGATCACAAGTTTTGCTGTTTATCACCGGCAGGGAAAACTTGATCGATTCTCTCTACACTGGATGATAAAACATTAATGCATCAACACAGAAAAGTCGAGTGCCTCGCTGGATGGGGATGTTATAATAATGTAATTTCCACACACTGCATCAAGTAGGGAAAATAATACGTGCGCATTTGCAAGCGCGTGCATGTAAGCTCACCAACACGCGCGCACGGGCGCGCGCGCATTTTTATAAACGCGCGTACACATGCACGCGCGCACGCGCGCGTTAGCGCATGCATGCATACACACAGAACACAGACACACACACACACACCACACACCACACACTCACGTACAGAGAGAGAGAGAGAGAGAGAGAGAGAGGGAGAGAGAGAGAGATGAGAGCCGAGAGAGGAGAGAGAGGATGAGAGAGAGAGAGAGAGAAGCAATGAACACTATTTGAACAATATGTTTTACTGAACTGGGCCATCTGCCCATGTTAAAGGGCACAGCGGGATAGGGTCATCAGCAAATATGAAAATAAAATAGAAAAATAAACAATAAACAAGTACATGTAATTCAAACTTTCAAAAAAGTACACGAGGTAGAAATAAAAAAGGAGAAGAGGGAGAGGGAGGGAGAGGGAGTAGAGAGAGAGAGAGAGAGAGAGAGAGAGAGAGAGAGAGAGAGAGAGAGAGAGAGAGAGAGAAGAGAGAGGCGAGGGAGAGAGTGAGAGAGAGAGAGAGAGAGAGAGAGAGAGAGGACCCTCTTTTGCATAGAATACACCGCTGGGCAGCTAAGAATAATTATTATCTAGTCATCAAGGAAATGACATATATTGTTCTAGTCCTTCGCAACACTTTTCAAGTTTAGGACGAGCATCAGGAAATTAGATTCTGTTATATTGGTAACATAGGATGTTATTGTAGGCGTGCTGCGCGGAAACCTCGGTCATTGAGAGGCGCACCACTTACGGACACAGATAAGACACAGCAAGTGCCCAGGAGACGCTACGGAGAGACTGCTCGGAGCCGCTAAGAGAGATAAGGAAGCTGAGAGGGGGATTATTTCCGATCACTCTATCAGAGGAAATAGAACGAGGATGCTAAGACAATGCTGATAGGCTCAGGTCGAGAGGAAGATGACAACATAATATGGAAAGGTGAGGAAAAACGACGACCCCCCCCCCCCCCCCCCCCCCCCCCCCCCCCATTCCCTTAGCCCCTTTTTTTTTTTGAGAAATCCCTTTTCTCTTCTCTTTGAACCTACAGACATGTTGTATTCAATGTAAGCGATAGAGGCCCAGATAGAGGCCCAGCCACACTACAACACATAATCCTACACAAACCTGATACAAAGGACTGTTGTAGAAATAGTAACCGCGAAGTAGTCGGCGAAACCTCGGTCACACTTGAGAGGCGCACCCATCCTACAGACACAGATGTATTAGATGTAAGCCATAGTGCCCCAGGAGACGCTACGGACGAGGACTGCAAACCTACAGAGCATATAACTAAGGAGAATGTAAACGACAGAGGACTAGCCACAACATAAGTCAACTACGAGGGGGACATACCCATTCAAAACCGTTGTCTAATAGTAGTAAGCAGGATAGAACGGCCAACCACACTTACAAACACATCCTAACCTACAGGAGGTGTTTGTAGGTCGATGTAAGCGAGTAGAAGCCCAGCACACACTATCAACGCATCCTAACATACAGTGATGTTGGTAAAAATGTAAGCGATAGAGGCCCCAGACCACACCACAACGCAATCCCCTAAAGCTACCCCCTATAGCCCCCATTTAAATGGAGAGCGAGAAAGCGCACTTGTCCCACACTACAACGCATGCCTAACCTACGGACTGTTTATATTAAATGTAAGCGATAGAGGCCCTGCCACACTACAACGCATCCTAACCTACAGTCATGTTGTATTGAATGTAAACTATAGAGGCCCAGCCACACTACAACGCATCCAAACCTATACAGGGGCGGCCGCGGGGGAGGGGGGGGACATTTGTTGTATGTAAATGCTAAGCGAGGATAGAGAGCCCAGCCACACACTACAATACGCACATCCTAATCCTACAGGGAGGGTGTGTGTCAAGTAATAGTAAAAAGTGATAGAGGCCCAGCCACACTACAACGCATCCAAACCTACAGACATGTTGTATTAAATGTAAGCGATAGAGGCCTAGCCACACTACAACGCATCCTAACCTACAGACATGTTGTATTAAAAATGTAAGGCCGAAAGAGGAACCCAGCCACGACTTACCAACGCCATCCTAGACTACAAACAGGTGTGTGATAGATAGAAAACGATAGAGGACCCAAGCCACCACACTACAAACACATCCTAACCTAAGGACATTTTGTATCAAATGTAACACGATTATAGAGGCCCTAGCCACCACTACACGCATCATCCTAAACATACAGAAATGTTGGTATTAAAGTAAGCGATAGAGGCCCAGGCCACCACACTACAACGCATCCTTAACCTACAGACATGTTGTATTTTAAATGTAAGCGGATAGAGGGCACAGCCACACTACACGCATCCTAACCTACAGATATGTTGTATTAATGTAAGCGATAGAGCCCCGCCACACTACAAACGCATCCTAACCTACAGAAATGTATTGAATGTAAAGCTGATAGAGGCCCAGCCACACTACACGCATCCTAACTAAAGACATGTAATAGATGTATTAAAGTAAGCGGATAGAGGCCCAGCCACACTAACAAACGCATCCTACATACAGAGTGTTTGTATAAATAGTAAGCGATTATTAGAGGCCCAGCCACACTACAAACGGAATCCCAACCTATACAGACTGTTATTAAAATGTAAGTGATTAGAGGCCCAAGCCACATACAACGCATCTAACCACAGACAGTATGTTGATGAAATGTAAGGCGGGATAGAGCAGCACACTACAACGCATCCTAGCTCAGACCATGTTGTATTAATGTAAGCGATAGAGGCCCTGCCATCACTACAACGAATCCTAACCTACAGACATGTATTAAATGTAAGCGACAGGAGGCCCAGCCACCACTACAAGCCTTCTAACCTACAGATATGTTGTATGAAATGTAAAGCGACAGAGCCAGCCACACTACAACGCACCTAACCTACAGATAGTTGTATGAAATGTAAGCGACAGAGGCCCAGCCACACTAAACGCATCCTAACTACAGATCATATGTGTAATGGGAAATGTAAGCGACAGAGGCCCAGCAAGCCACCAGCACACTACCAATCGCATCCTAACCTACAGATATGTTGTATGAAATGTAAGAGCGACAGAGGCCCCAGCCACACTACAACGCATCCTAACCTACCGGACATGTATTAAAATGTAAGTGATGATAGAGGGCCCCAGCACACTTACAACGCATCTAACCTACAGATATGTGGTATGGAAATGTAAGCGATAAAGGACCGCCCCACACTACAACGCATCCTAACCTACAAGACATGTATTAAGTAAGGATAGAGGGCCCAGCCAAGCCACACTACAACGCATCCAACCTACAGACAGTATTAAAATGTAAGTGATAGAGGCCAGCCACACTACAACGCATCCAAACCTACAGACCATGTTTGTATAAATGTAAGCGATAGAAGGCCCAGCCACCACTACAACGCATCTTAACTACAGACAGTTGTATTAAATGTAGTGATAGAGGCGCCCAGCCACACTACAACGCCTCTTAACCTACAGACATGTTGTCATTAAATGTAAGCGATTAGGAGCCCCCAGCCACACTACAACGCACCCAACTACAGACATGTATTAAATTGTAATCGATAGAGGAACAGCCACACTACAACGCATCCTAACCTACAGGCATGATTGTATTTGATAAAGTGTAAAGCCAATAGAGGGCCCAGCCACACCACACTACAAGCCATCCGACCCTACAAGACATGTTTATTAAATGTAATGCAATAGAGGCCCAGACCACCACTACAACGCATCCAGACTACAGAAGTTGTATTGTAAATGTAGCAATAGAGCGCCAGCCACACTACAAACATTCCTAACCTACAGACATGTTGGATTATATGTATGTAGCGAAAAAAGAGGCCCAGCACACACTTACAACGCATCCTAAACGTTTTAAAACATGAAAGAACTACCAGCGTTTAAGACGCTAAACCACCAGCCCGGTGGCAGTATTTTCGCGCTGATGTGCTCGCCTCGCAGCTGGTAACCTAGCCTTTATTTCAAAGGGGTATAAAATAAGAGATCATTTTTTAAAAACAAAAAAATGTCTCAAATTCTGTGGCTTTCCAAGCCCTGCTCTCATGGTAGACCTCAGTTTTCGGTTTTCCAATCCAGTCATTATACCTTGCTGCGTTCGAGTCCAAAGGGCTTGGGTGGAGATCAGTGTGTTCTGGGGAGCTGAAGGGGACGGTCGTGGTGGCGCCCTCGGGGAGGACCTCGCTCCACGACTAACTAAGAGAATATTGTCGTCAGTAGGGGCACTTAGTAGGTGGTGTCCTCCTGAACAGGCTCCATTGAACTCCACCGAGTGACTCAGCAGCAGTTTGCAGTGTCTCATCGGTTGGTTGGCCTCCTGACGTGCCTCCGCCTAAACTGTTGGGACTCCTATTGGGGACTGCTGGTTTCGGAAGTCTGCTACCTGACGTGCGGAGTGTGCCTGCGAGTTGGGGGACTTGGAATGAGCGGCGTAGGGGGTTGGAACAACGCACACTGATACGGTCCAGAATGATGGGACAGCAAAAAAACCACCCCAAAAAACAAAGAAGAGAGATGAGATAGGTTATACTACATCTCATTGTGATAGACTACCAGACCCAGTTGCTCGGCAGCCATTTCGACTCCAGTTGACCCTTTGACCTTGACCAATAACCTTCATTTTCGAACCTGGCCTTGATATCCCAAGTACCTATCCGCCATTTATATTTGAGCGTCCTAGGGTCCCCTCCGTTTCAAACGTTATCGTGTTCAGATATAATTCATTCGGAGCTGAGGCAATAAATGCAACAAAACTCTCGTGCCTTTTTGTCCCAAATTACCATGCGTATGTTAGCAATGGCCCACGATCTTGCTTGCTTCTAAGGGATGTTTCGAATGCTATTTACAATATCACTTAGGTAAACAGTGCTTAGCTCATGTAGAAAAGTCAGGGTGAATCAGGCTAGTAGGGGTTTCAACACACACGCACGCACGCACACGCACACGCACGCACGCACGCACGACACGCACGCACACGCACACACGCACGCACCACACACACACACACACACACACACACACACACCACACACGCACAACACACACACAACACACACACTCATTTCTCACACATACACCACACAAACACACACACACCACACCCACACACACCACACACACACACACACACACCTCACAACACACACACACAACAATCACCACACACAACACACACACACACACCACAGACACACACACACCCACACACCACACACAAACAACACACAACACACACACACACACCACCACACGAGACACACACACCCACACACAACACACACACATGCTCACTATCATGCGGTTGGTCTGTCAAATTGCATGCCAAATGAACGTTCGAGCGATTAATTTCCGATCATGAAGTAAACGAAGTGGGTGGGGTGGGTAGGGGCAAGAGAAGCGGTGGTGTGGGTGGGGGGGGGGTTGGGGATTGGGTGTGGGAGGCGGAGGTGCGGTGGTGTTTGTGGGGATAGTTGGGGACTAATGGGGTGGGTGGAGGTATAGGGGAAGGTTGGTGTGGGTAGGGTGAGGTGAGTTTGGGTGGTTGGGGTGGGAGGGAGGTGCGTGTTTGTTTTGTTTTTGTGGGGACTAGTGGGTGGGCTGTGGTGTTAGGGGAACGGGTGGTGGGGTGTCGAGGTTTGGTGGGGCTTGGGGTGGGAGGGATCGGGGAGGTGTGGTTTGTGGGGACTAGTGGGGACTAATGGAGGTGGGTGGTGGGTAGGGGACAAGGGTGGGGGGTGGGGGTTGGGGTGAGGTGGTTGGGGGTTGGGGCTGGTGGGGGGAGGGGAACGGTGGTTGTTTGTGGGGACTAGTGGGGACTAATGGGGTGGGGTGAAGGCTGGTGGAAAGAGAGGGTGAGGGTAGAGACTTTAGAGAAGAAAGAAAGAGAAGAAATAAAAATGCATTACCATTTGTCTTTAAAAAAAAAAACACAAATGGAGATCATATAGTCTCATAAAAATGAGGTACTATGCTTAGGTTTCAAGTATGTCACTGGCGGCATGCATAAATAAAATGCACAAAAACAATTATAATATAAATTATCGTTGTGATGAAATTCAGAAACCTTTATCTCGATGTTGGGTAATTTTGAGAAAAAACAAAAACTGTTAAAAATTAAATCCGCGTTTACCACAAGGTGTATAAAAAACTCATGATGAATAGATGTTGTTCAAGACATTGCGAGTTTAGTTCTGTATTTTGTTAAAATTACTTTTTTTATACTTGAAAAGAACGAAGATACGAGGTTTTGTCCTTAAGTAGATCTGAATTTGGGACTTAAGAGTTTGTCATGTATTTACACCTCATTTACCCCAGATAGAAAGTCGTTATGAGCTTTTGGTGGAAGGTGGCGGGGAAAAAATAGAAAGCTGACAATGTATCTAACTCAAAAAAAACAAAAATCGAGATACGAGGTTTGCGAATTTCAAATACATATACAAATAAAATGTAGATGAATAAAGATGACTAAACACTACAACAAAGATTACCAGTCGCTAGACACCAAGGTGGCACTGTCATGTTTGTCCAGCTTGAAATATTCCAGTAATTATCGAATGATTCTATGGAAATTTGTTTACTTATGGCCTCAATGCACGTGAACAATTTTCACTCTTTCACCATGGCAACACAGAGATAGACCAGTCATAATATCATTTGCATATTACCGTGTTGCTATGGGGAAAGAATTAAAAACTGTCACGTGTAGAGAGACCATTTAAAAACAAAAACAACCAGACAGCGTTTGCATCACTTTTTTATATTCTTGCTTGCAATGCGGTCTTCTTTTCGCCAATTTGGTCCGAAATCGGAATGTGTTGGCTGTTCGCAGCGGGGAGGGAGACCAGTGAAAACTGAAAACCGGACACATTGCGTGTCTGGGAACGCGAGAAGAAGAATCATCGTCAATTGAAGGGTATCATTGGGGATATGTTATTTTGACTACGCCGTACCTTAGACACCCCCCTCCCTTATGTTTACGACCCTCAATCTCAAAGGTCTGCTTCTTTCAGGTTTTATGAAAATAGTCCCTATCTCTTTTCCCGCGAATTGCAGAATGCTGCTTCTCAGTGAAAACAAAATCAAAGCAAACATGTGAGGATGGAGGGGGTAGGTGCGTGGTTTTTTTTATATATACAAAAGGGGGATAATGGAGTGTAAGGGTTTTTTGTTAGGTTGTGTAAACTTTAGCAAACCCCCTGACTATTAACCTTCTTTTGCAACGAAGTCTTAAAACTAGTCTTGGAAAATAAAACATTCAAGTTCGCTTGGGAAATATTGATTGACCGTCGCTCTTGCAGACCGGTGTTGGTGTTGGCGAAAGCTAGATAAGCGTAATCTTGATTGATATTTTGGCAGACGAAGACAACGTGCAAATAGTTATCATAATCTATCTCTCTCTCTCGATATCCTCTCTCCTCTCTCGCTCCTCTCTCCTCTCTCTCTCTCTCTTCTCTCCTCTATCTCTCTCTCTCTGAATCTCTATCTCTCTCCTCTCGCTCTCTTCCCCGCTCTCTCGTCTGTGCGGGGGGGTTGTGGGGGGGGTGGGGGTGCAGGTAACTGGCGCGCATGCTCGATTTTGGATGTTTTAAGAATAATTCTGTGTTTTACAAATATGCGAATCAAAGCATAACAAAATAGTATATCGAGAAACTGACAATCGACCTGTGACAATGATGCAGACAGAGAGCCACTCAGATGAAAATGGAACCAACATGAAAACTACCTCCAGTAGCTGTATAGAGTAATATTACATCTAAACTAAGGCACCACATACACGTTCCCTTTGCTATATTGATCCATGCCTTTGGGGACTAAACACTCTCTTTGAGACTTCCAGTCAGCCACTGCCAACTTTCCATTCATGCTTATCCCATCTGCAATGTACACTAAACGCAGAGGGAAAACAGAACAGAAAAGAAGAGGTCCTTTCTTTAAACCTGGCTGTCATATCGACATTTATCAAACTTGTGGTTTTCAATGGCCAATTCTGAGTAAAGTTGAGTAAACTTCTTTCTCCTAAAAGGCTAGTAAATGCGGACATTTCATCGTTTGCTTTGGGGCTTGTGAAGTATCTTCTAAATATGCAAAGTTTTGTCCTTGTAAAAAAAAAAGTGGTAGCACACTAGAGATGCTGAAGTGAGACGAAACATGTCCAAATGATAAAAAAAATATCTGTTTGCCAAAACGCATAATTTTTTTTTTTTTTATCTTTGAAAAAATATCCGAATTAGAAAACAATGTGATTTTTAAAAAATGGAATGAATCGACGAAGTGCTTAAGAACGCTTTTCCATGAAAATACATATGTTCATATTCCCCCTTTTCCTTCCCTAGCATACTCATGACTACCTTTCAACTCTCACACAGCTCTAGGCGTTATCTGTAGACTCCCAGACATCTTAAGCCACGGGTACGTGAGAAAAACGCTAATTGTTGAAAATCAATTTTAAAGCGGGGTTCAGGAGTGTATACGTATGCCCCCTGTGCCTGAACATTGGCTAGAGTCTGTCATGTTCTAGTCCTTGTGGGGAATATACATCATTTGTTTTCCCTCTATGTTGGATCGATGACATGACGCGGATCATGTTATTCACAGCAATAAACGAAATGTAGTTGAAACTTTTTCTATGTTTTCTTTTTTCGAAAATCGTTCCTCATTCCTATTGACTGATTTGGCCCCAGTAGATTTGTTAATGGAATATGATGAATATAATCTAGTATAATGACAGTTCACACTATCCAATCAATGATTTAGATTACCATTGAGTCAACCATTGCAAAGCATGGGACGGGTACAAAGTCGATATATAAATAAACAAAGAAAGCTACAAATGACTATCAACATGTTTGTATACATAGCATCTGAAAAGAAATAAAAAAGAATTTGAAACTTTTCACCATAAAGCAAAAAACACACACAAACTTACTCTGGAGGTGTTATTCGCAAATATTTATAAAGTTATGAAATCAGAATGTAAGTGTGCTGCAGTCAGATGGCCTAAATTTTTTAAATATAGTTGAACATTCGCAGGAAATTATGGATGCTTTTAGTTCTTTCACTCCACTGTTAGTAACGTTTTATTTTACAAGAAAAAAGTGAAATACTATAGATATGAGTTTTTTATTGTTGTATTTTGGGTTAAACATACAGATTAAAGCACTGTTATTAGGCTACTCCCATTTTCTATAGCAGGAGAGAGAGAGAGAGATATGAGAGAGATGAGAGAAGAGAAGAGACAGAGGATCGGAAGGGAGGAGGGAGAGGACGAGAGAGAGAGACGAGCGGGGGATAGGAGAAGAGGACGGAGGGAGAGGAGAGGAGAGGAGGAGGATGACGAGGGGATAGGTGAGGAGAGAAGAGGAAGATGAGCGATGGAGAAGCAGAAGAGGTGAGGAGACAGGAGAGAGATTGACGGAGATGAGATGAGAGAGTGGAGGGACGGAGAGATGAAGATAGAAGATCTAGAGAGGTGATATCGAGAGGGAGGCGGAGAGGAGAGGAGGCCGCCGAGGGAAAGAGAGGAGAGACGAGGAGTCCGGGGGGGAGAGATTGAAAAGGAAGAGACGAGACGAGAGAAAGAGAGGGTGAGCAGGAGGTGAGGAATGAGACTGATGATGGAGAGAGACGAGAGAGACGGAGGATCGGTGCGTTTGAGGGAGTGACGGACGCGGGTGGCTGTATCGGAGAGGAGAGAGAGAGAGAGACGGAGTGAGAGAGAGGTGAGACGTAGAGAGAGAGAAGAGAGGAGATACAAACACGGACAGGAGATAGAGACATAAGGTAACGTGCGTTGTTTGACAGGCTGAAGAAAGAACCAACTATTCAAAAAACGAAAATCCGAGTACAAAATAAAGTTTGACAGGATATAAACCAATGGGGTTGCCTCGTTGTATATCATCCGTGCATCACTGCAGGTAAGATGCCCTCTCTCCTCTACCCAAAAACTAACCCCAGACAAAAGTCGCAAAGCGCAAGTGAGGAGGGAGAAAAACTCTGACACGGGGAAAGATTCTCGTGTCTCGTTCAAAACCCGGTGCTTACTTTATCTCCCTTAAGCTACACGCGCATCCAGTGGTGACTAGACACGCGACCGTCGCGCGCGTTATCAGATTGTGTCACTCTTCATTGCAGCGGAGCGGAGAAAAGTGTATCAGCGTCGGCCAGATGGATGAACTTAGTATATGTTCGTTCAGTTTCGTATGCTAATCGTAGGTAGCATTGCACAGAGAGTTCGACATTCCCCAATCGATTATGAGAGGTACAACATGAACGAAGCAGTAGTGTTTTGGTACACTGTATGTGGTGTGTGTCGTCAATTGTGTGCGTGTCGGGTGCGTGTGCGTTGCGCGGTGGGTATGCGGCGTTGCTGTTGGGCGTGCGCGTAGTGCTGTTGTTGTGCGTGCGGTGTGCCAGTGGGCGTGCGTGTGCGTGCGTGCCGTGCCCGGCGCTATGCGTTTGAGTGCGGCCTCGTGCCTTGCCGTGTGCTGAGTTCGTGTGTGTGGTGTGTGTGTTGTGTTGGTGTGGTGTGTGTGTTGGTGTGTGTGTTGTGTTGTGTGTGTGTCGTGTGTGTGTAAAAAATAACATTACAATTGATGATGGAATGGGTAGCAATTCTACTTTTTGTGAAGACGTATTATATTGTTGTCCCCCTGTTAGTGGTGTGTGATTTTTATTGCTAACCTGGACTCATTTCAAAAAACACACCTGTCGTTCACGCTGTTGCTGAAGAAATGAAACCGTGCATAGATTCTGTTCGCTTGATTATCAATATAATATTGATTTGACACACAGTTGTTAGTTTTAAGCACAAGCGTTCAACAGAAACCAGAACTATGTTACAGCAGCATGGAAAATTGCATTTGTGATATATACAAGTAAAAATGATTGTGCCTTTTCACATAAAATCTACAGCCAGCCAGCAAACTATTCATCATTTGTAACAACTAGTCAAACTATGACAAAAACAAACAATCCGACAGTAGAGACAAGAGAAGAAAACAATCCCTCATGGCCACCTCTTTCAAACCGCACCCAGTCATCTAGCGCCACACGCAGAATGGGATATTGTGTGATCAGTCTTGTGTCCGCAAACGCCCTTATTATCTGGGCACGAAGAAAAAAAATGGATTCCATGAGGTCGGAACGTACTGGTTGAAGTGTCATTTATTTTAAATCAAAATGATTTACTATCGAAATTTCGAAGGCATACTTGTAGTTAGTTGAGGGTTATAGTGGAGTACCCGGCAGAAGCATATTCAATTTGTCACTTGCCTGAACATTGTGTGTTTCTCAAACAGAATATGTTATGATTGTGTATACTAATCGGCCCCTCATCAGGGTTGTTGAGATTTAACCGATATTGAAAAAATAAAAAAAAAAAAAAAAAAAAAAAAACGAACTGAAGGTCACGCACAGCGCCAGGTCACCAAAAGAAGTAGGAAAGAGAATAAATGAACCTGAATTAAAATTAAATGATACATACTTAAAAAAGGGAGGAGGAGGGAGAGGGGAAGGTTAGAATAAAGATTTGCAGACCCCTAGTTGATATGCTCAGCATAGTGGAGCGCCGGACCAGGCGCAAATGCTCCTCTTAAGCACCCAGTTCGCGTTGGACTAGGTCCGGCCCCCCCAAAACCCAACAGCAATGGAAAATGGAAAAAAAAAAACAAAGTGCAAACCGGGTTGGGCGGTGTAGGACATTTCGTTGGAAGAAAGAAACATGGAACACAGAAAAGAGAGTCGGGGGCGGGGAAGACGGGGGCAGGGGGCGGGGGGGGTTGGGGGGGGGGGGGGGGGGGGGGGCATGAAGATATGAAGGTTGTAGGATCAGAAGCAAGGAGCGAGCCTAGACCTGAACAGCTCAGCGTCTCAGCCTTCCACCGTGTCTTGGGGCCAGGGCGTTTCCACTATTGGTAATTGTTCGAGGGAGGGAAGAAAGAAAAAAGAACGACAGCTGTCTGTACTGAGTTACGACAGGATGGGATGTCGCACGTCCTTAGTGTTGATTTCTGTGCCCCGTCTTGTGCCTGTTGGACAGGAGTGGCAAGAGGCTGAGTGATTTCAACAGGCCAGTTGGATGTTTTGTTTTACAGCATCTCCAGCCTCTGTGTTTTTTCTTTCTCTCTTCTTAAGTCGGCCACCTCTTTAATGGGATGCCAGGATCTCATCTAATGCTGGAGGTTTGGCGGTATCTGTTTTGCCACCCGCGCGCCCCTTCTCTGGAATCTTTTTCGAGGAGTGTGGATGTCTTTCTTTGTGTGCGGGGGAATCCCATACTGTTGCTGAAAACGTATTCGAGCACGGCCGGAAACGAAGGCTTTGCAAGCCGTTTCTCTCAATCTTTGTTGGTGGTTTTCAAGTTTCGTCCTGAGAATCCTTCTGAGGAAAGCTGAGTCTTGTTCGCGTTCTTTGCCGATGTTTGCGAGACCGCGTTGGGAAGCACCCATCCATTGATTTTGATGTCTTCGTCCGTTGATTGTGACACCCAGCGTACCTTGACTTACCTCACTTCATTCGAGAGCCTAGCCATGGAGAGGGTGTAGTCTAGTGTTTACAGGCCTTCTTCTCCTCTTCGTCTGTGGGCATACAGTTCTGGCACCTTTAGGGTGTTGAAATACCATCGGGACCATGCTTTTCCCAGGTGTGTGGGTCAGGGGCTTCTTCTAGTCGTCTGGTCTTGAAGTTGTTGTGGTCCATTGGGCCTGTTTAATGTCTTGCTGCAGGTGACACGTCAGCAAACAGCCTTGATCTGGAAATGCTATATGCCCTCAGGGCAAATCATTGATGTGTAGACGAGGAAGGAAGGAAAAGAGTTGGTCCCAACACTGATCTTGAGGAACCCCTCTGAACGCAACTGCGATTTGAGTGCTCTGAGTTCTCAAAGTATTATTGGTTTTAACCGTCCTCTCGGGGACCGACGAAGCCATATGGGACTGCATTTACACTAAAATAGTAACGTTATAAGGTCTTGAGTAGCCTACATCAGCACATCAACGTGACGTGTGGAAAAATCATGGTCAGTCACTTCACGTCACTCAGTCACACACGCGCGCGACCCAGCGGTTTTTACTCTAAAAAATTAAGGGCCGTTGGTGTGCCTGCTTTGACTTTCTTTTCAGGGGTCGATCAAGGCGGGTTAGATAAATATGATAAGTCGTTCGTATATTATTATTCACATTGCTCTTTTGCCAATATTTGTCGCCACACTTCTTAACAACTAAGGAAACTTTTCCCGACAAATCGTGAACAAAAAATGGAGATTCGAATGTTTGCTTCCAACTTCAGTAGCTACTAAAAAACTCCCTTGACACAGAAAGAGCCTCGCGGTGTGCAAACCAATCAGAGGAGAGTTCGCCGAAACTAGATCGAAGTTCCCAGAACATGTTGTCCGAATCCGAAAACTCGGATATTTTCATGGTATGCGATCACCCCGAACCTAAGGTTTGCGAACCTAGTTCGGCTTTTGATTAAGAAGGGGGAGGAATGGCGATCTTTTCAATGGGTTTTCCCCCGCGACTTCCTTTCCGAACAAGGTTTTCCAACCAGAAGAAATGTTCCTTAAGAAGGGCCTTTTTTAGAGAATGATTGAGCAGAGGTGTTTCCCACTAAGCCAGTGCCTTCTAGTTGTCCTTTTTCTAGGACGCCATATTATTAGCAGATATTTTTCGTTTTTAGCCCAAAGGCAGGACCAAGGGTCTTGGGTTCTTTTTTTAATACGTTTGCCATACAGATGAACACAGACGGAGTGGGGTCTTTAACTGGACAACACTTTCCTTCACGGGAGTTCTTTAAGTGGCATGGGAACGATATTATGAGTATGCATACGAGAGAGAGAGAGAGAGAGAGGAGAGAGAGAGCGGGGAGATGAGGAGACAGGAGAAGAAGAGCGATGCGAGACCTGGAGAGAGATGTGCTCTGGAGGAGCCGAAAGAAGTGGGGAGGTTGAGACGGGAGGAGGAGAGGTGGGCGGGGGGGGGGGCGACATTTGTGTGCGCCCCCGGAACCGGGGTGTAGAGGAGAGGGAGGGGGGGTAGAGGGAGGGGGGTGGGAGGGGAAGGGGGGGAGGGAAGGAGAGGACGGACGGTGAGTAGAGTGAGGAGAGGAGGAAGAGGCGGGAGGGAGAGAAGGAAGGAGGCAGAGAGAAGGGGGCGGTGGAGGGAGGGCGAGGCGGGGGAGAGGGCGATGGACGAGGGGGTTGAGGAGGAGGAGAGGGAGGAGAGGGAGAGAGAGGAGATGGGGAGGGGAAGAGGGGAGAGAGAGAGGAGACCCGGAGGAGAGGAGGGGGGGGGGGGGGCGAGAAGGAGAGCGAGGGGAAGAAAGGGAGGGGGAGGGGGATGAGAGAGACGGGAGGGGGAGGGGGTGGGAGGGAGAGGGGGTGGGGGAGGGGAGAGAGGGTGGGGGTGAGGAGGAGAGAGTGGGACGAGAAGAGATTTTTGAGGGACCCGAGAGAGATGAAGAGAGAGACGAGAGAGAGAGAGGAGCAGAGGGAATGAGAGGGAGGGAGAGATGGAGAGGGAGAAGAGAAAGACAGGGGGAGAGGATGAGACGATGGGAGAGGAACGAGAGACGAGGGACGAGAGAAGATGAGAGATAATACGAAGGAATACGAATACGAATGTTTTTTAATGAGGGTAAAACAGATAAGCTTTCGCTTCTTTACACCAGTGCCAAGGAGGAAAAAAAACAAACAATGAATATCAAATAACAAGGGAAAACAAGAAAAACAATGCAAAAAAGCAAAAATTGTGGAAAAAAAAAAAAAAACATTAAGTTTTTCAAGATCAAGCAAAAATTACAAACATCATTTTTAACAAAATTCAAAATATCATAGACCCCACACACACACACAACACACACACACACACACCACACACACACACCCACACACACACACACACACACCAACACAAACCACACACACACACACACACACACACAACCTACGTACAGAAAGAAAATACATCACAGAGGTTACTTTAATCCGCGCGCTACAGGAAGCAAAAACATTGTAGCAAGTGATGGTGCTCATAATTAATGCATACATTGTAACTAATTTACTGTTGAATTGTTATTGAGCACTGAATATTTTAGTAAGGTCGTTGTCTTTGTTGTTTTTGCAACCCAATAGATATGGAAATGAAATATAACTATGATCATTTAGAGCTTTGCTTGTCTAAGAGGTCTTGTGTTTATGGTATATGTTCTCTTAAAAAAGATGAGGACATTGCTATATTTGTATTGATATTTTCCGATCAGTCCACAGTTTGCTACCAGAGTAGGTAAGGGAGGTCATATAAACAGGTGTGTTCTGCGGGCGAGAATATATACTTACTTTTTGTTTCGAATGTTAGTAATAGGAACTCGGGTTTGCATTATAAGTAGGTGTTGGTGTCAGTTTATACAAATTTTGTACATGAAAGATGGAAAACCAGCTTTATTAAGGTTCAAACTTAGACCTTTAGAATCTATTGGAAGAATGACCTAGTTCCTTATTAATCATTATTTTGTAGGGAGAAGCCTTAAGAAGAACATTTTAAGAGCCCGTGCTTGTAGAGTCTTTTAGCGGCTTTTTTCTTTTTGGGTTACTTTTTTTAAGCAGTGTTCGCTAGCAAGGATCCCAACACGTAGAAGCATAATCTATTTCGGGCTGGAAAATATAGGCATTTATAAAAAAGAGTTTTCTTTGATGATAGATCATCTAGGAAAATGTTTTATTCGATTAAGTTGGAATACTTTCTTAGCTCTATTTTTTTACAAAATGACAGAGATGTGCTTAGACCATGATAAATTGTTATCAAGTAGTACACCCAGTAAATTTACATGATCTACTTCTTTCAAGAAAGACTGTCATATAAATTTTGAGTTTAGGCAGATTATTTTTAGGTTTTTTGTCCCTTTTTTGTCGAGTAGTTAGTAACATGAATTTAGATTATTTACAGGATGAATTGCCAGTTATATTTCTGTCCATGTTTTGTAAAGGTGATCGAGTCCTTTTGGAGGAGGGAAGATGCATTACGTTGTTTTGGATTTCCATCTTTTGGGTGAAGGGTTTTGTTATCGTCAGCAAAGAGTTCGGCATTGGGATTTTAGGTGGAGGGGTAAATCATTGATTAAATGAGATAAGATAGGCAGTTACAATACCGATCCTTGGGGGGGGTACTCCATATTTGACTGGGAATAAGCTGATGACATTACAAAGATCTTGGGTCCACTATCTGAAGTTCTATTGTTAAGGAAGTTTGATCAGTTGACAGAGTTGGAATGTAAGCAACAAAGAAAGTTTTGTTTTTTTTTTATTTAAATTAAAAGAAGGGGTGTGATCTATAGTGTCAAAGGCTTTGCAAAATCTACAAAAGTGTTGAAACAGTGAATACGTCAATTGTTAAATATTAGGTGCCATTCTCTATAATTTAGTGATAGCATTGTTTTGTGGCAAGAATGTGTTTCCCGAATCAATTTTTGATTGCTGTTTAAAATAAGTTAATTTAATAAAATGAGATTGCATGTGAAGTTTGAGATGCCTTTCCAGGGGGTTTTTTTTTTTTTGGACAGTATTGTTAGAAATTGATATGTGCCGGTTAATTTGAGGACAGAGGGGGGGGGGGGGGAATATCCAGATTTGAAGATAGGAAGAACTTTGGGCTTTTTTTAAAGTCTGAGGAAGGAAAGCAATTTTTACCTATACAAAGATGTGTATATAGGTAATATGTTCAGTTATGGACAGGTGCAGACAACATCAATATGTTACTGTCAAGGCCATCAAGACCATGAGAACGAGGTCTGTTTTAATGAGAATATTTCCTTGTAAACCTCATGCACACTAATAAAAGGGGAGGAAAAGTCTGCTTTAGATCGGGACATCCGTGTCATTACAAAACTGTTTAACATGTTGCAGATCGTTACATTGTGTTTTATCTATTTTAACGGTTCTTGTACAATTTGAAGTAAAATGTCATTTAGCTGCTGAAGGGATGAGGAGTTTGTAAATCATTGCTTACTGTAGCCGGAATGCGCTTTTGTTTTTTACATGAGAGTCATTGATGTGGCTTTCCAAATAGACTTAGAAATCCCTCTTTTGATTTAATAAGCTCACTGAAAATATTGGTTTTGGGCAATACGTTTCTACTTGTTACTTATTACGCTGTTACTGAATTTATCATCTTTACCAGTTGTTGCTAACAATTATCACGAACTAAAATCGGAGAGAAGAGGAGAGAGGATGATTGGAGAGAGAGGAAGGAACGAAGAATCTCAGGAGAGAGAGGGAGAGTGAGACGGACAGAGAGAAGGAGAGAGGAGAAGAGAGGAGAGAGGAGAGAGGGAGCCGATGAGAGGAGGGAGAGACAGGAGAGAGAGAGGGAGGGAGGTGAGAGACGAAGAGAGAGAGATTGAGGAGATAGAGAGGATGATAGAGAAGAGAGAGAGAATATCATTGACCGCGAAGGATACGAACGAGAGAAGAGAGAGTGAGAGGATGAGGAGCGAGAGAGGGGGAGAGGGAAGAGAGAGAGGAAAAATAAAGGAAAAATAGATAGACAAAGAGAGAGAGAGAGTGAAGAGCGAGAGGAGATCACGAGGAGAGGAGAGATAGGGGGAGAGAGGGAAGAGTCCTGGAGGGTAGAGACGATTCATATCGATTGATTGGAGACACATTGATCGAGAGAAGAGAGACGCGAGACTTGAGAGTGGGAGTGAGATGATAATAGAGGATCGAGTTGAGGAAGATGACAAATTGGAACGAGATAAGGAAGTAGTGAGATGGAGAGCAATGATGGACATGAGAAGAGATGGAGGGAGACGAGAAGGCGAGAGAGAGAGGAGAAAGAGAGAGACGGAGAGACGAATGTATGAGAGGTGAATTCGTATTTTTTGTAGAGAGGAATGAGGAACGGAAGAGAAAAGAGATAGACCAAGCGCGCTGCGCGCACACACACCACACATTACACACCACGCACGCACGCGCATTCTGCGCACGCCACGACACAACGCCCACACGCGCGCGCCCACGCGCACACACACACACACAACACATACACAACACACACACACATACACACACACACATACACACACACAAACACCACACACACACAAACACCACACACCCACACAAACACACACACACACACACACCACACACACACAACACAAACAAACACACACACACACAGACACACAACACACACACACACACCACACACACACACACACACACACCACACATACACACACACACACACCACAACACACACACACACTCATCACTCACCTCACTCACTCACCTAATGATAGGACAAGCTTGTTCACTGCTGTTGTACATCTATTACCATATAGAAACGATAGGAGAAACGATTAGGTTTCTACATATACAGTTAACACGAGTCTGTGTATGTGTGATGAAATTGGAACTGACACGAGTCTGATATACTGCCAAGCCCCTCCTCGCAGAGAATGCAAGCAAGCACCTAGGAGCAGAGTTGCAAGCCAAGCACTACCTAGGAGAAGAATTGTTAAGATAGGTAAGTTAGGTACAAGGGGGCAGGGGAGGGTGGTTCATGATTTGATTCCTTGTGACTGCAATATGTCTAGTTGGGGTTAATCTCATCACATTGCTGTTTTAATCACCTGAAACCCATCCTACGGGCGACTGACCCTAATCAATCCAATAACGTGTTTTTTTAAATCAGATCGGAATTTCATTTTATGCACCTGTATGACATCGTGTTTCCGGAAATTTCATGACATTTTTAAAATGAATTTTTCTTTTTTTGTTTTCGGAAATTTAATGTAATTTTCAAAATGAATATTTCCTAGAATATCAAGCACAGACCAGCTGGTTTAGATTATCTGAAATTGCATGACATAGGGCTTATGGAGGAAAAAATGAAAAAAAAAAAAAAAAAGCGGGGTTCATATTGGTGCCATCTCGGATAGTCCGACATAGTCCGACATGTCCGTAATCCAATGTTTCGTCAGTCTGACAAACAAATAATCCGAAATAGAAATGCTGAATGGTTTTAAGGTTTCAACGTGGCGATGGTCTGACTGAGTAATAAAGGGTAACGAGTATATGGTGTTGGAAAGTGACAAAGACCATCACATACTTGTACATTGCAGTTATGGATATTTGCATAGTATGTCTCTCTGTCCCCATTTCTGTCGCTGTTTCTGTCTCTGCTCTCTCACTCACTCTTCATCCGATCCCATACATCCTCTCTATCTGTGTCTCTGTCTGTCTGTCTCTCTCTCTCGTCTCTCTCTCTCTTCTCTCTCTCTCTGTCTCTCTCTCTCTCTCTCTTCTCTCTCTCCACGTCTCTCTCTCCTCTCTCGCTCTCCTCTCTCTCTCTCTCTCCCTGTCTCACCCTCTCTCTCCCCTCCCTTTCCATCTCTGCTTCTGATATGCACATACGTAAGCGTGTGCAAAACACACGCACGCGCACGACGCACCGCACGTACGCACGCACGCACGCACGCACACGCACGCACCCGCACACACACTCTCTCCTCTCTCTCTCTCGTCTCTCTTCACGTGCTCTCATCGTCCTGTCAAATCTCTCTCGTCTCTCTCTTCGGTCTCTCTCTCTCGTCTCTCTCTCTCTCTCTCTCTGTTGAGTTTGCGTGTGTGTGTGTGGTGTGCGTGTGTGTGCGCGTGTGTGTGTCTGTCTATCTGCCAATCTGTGTTCGTGTTTAGTGTGCAAGTTGAAAGCGAACACGAGAGACCCTTAGCATTTAAAATTCATGACTTTAAAAGAGGCAGCCTTAACTTTAAAGTGAAGCGAGCACGAAGGAAGAGAAACCTCCTTCATTGAAGAACCAAGTTCTATTGTGTCTCCAATAGGCAACTCTGTGCAGGCAATAGAAAGCACTGATTCTCTGCAAACCTCCTTCATTGAAGATCCAAGTTTCATTGTGTCTCCAATAGGCAACTCTGTGCAGGCAATAGAAAGCACTGATTCTCTGCAAACCTCCTTCATTGAAGATCCAAGTTTCATTGTGTCTCCAATAGGCAACTCTGTGCAGGCAATAGAAAGCACTGATTCTCTGCAAACCTCCTTCATTGAAGATCCAAGTTTCATTGTGTCTCCAATAGGCAACTCTGTGCAGGCAATAGAAAGCACTGATTCTCTGCAAACCTCCTTCATTGAAGATCCAAGTTTCATTGTGTCTCCAATAGGCAACTCTGTGCAGGCAATAGAAAGCACTGATTCTCTGCAAACCTCCTTCATTGAAGATCCAAGTTTCATTGTGTCTCCAATAGGCAACTCTGTGCAGGCAATAGAAAGCACTGATTCTCTGCAAACCTCCTTCATTGAAGATCCAAGTTTCATTGTGTCTCCAATAGGCAACTCTGTGCAGGCAATAGAAAGCACTGATTCTCTGCAAACCTCCTTCATTGAAGATCCAAGTTTCATTGTGTCTCCAATAGGCAACTCTGTGCAGGCAATAGAAAGCACTGATTCTCGGCAAACCTCCTTCATTGAAGAACCAAGTTCTATTGTGTCTCCAATAGGCAACTCTGTGCAGGCAATAGAAAGCACTGATTCTCTGCAAACCTCCTTCATTGAAAAAAACAAGTTTCAATGTTTCTCCAATAGGCAACTCTGTGCAGGCAATAGAAAGCACTGATTCTCTGCAAATCTCCTTCATTGAAGTACCAAGTTCCATTGTTTCTCCAATAGACAACTCTGTGCAGGCAATAGAAAGCACTGATTATCTGCAAACCTCCTTCATTGAAGATCCAAGTTCCATTGTTTCTCCAATAGGCAACTCTGTGCAGGCAATAGAAAGCACTGATTATCTGCAAACCTCCTTCATTGAAGATCCAAGTTCCATTGTGTCTCCAATAGGCAACTCTGTGCAGGCAATAGAAAGCATTGACACGTTGCAAGCATCCTTTATTGAAAAAACAAGTTTCAATGTTTCTCCAATAGGCAACTCTGCAGGCAATAGAAAGCACTGATTCTTGGCAAATCTGCTTCATTGAAGAACACAGTTCCATTGTTTCACCAATAGGCAACTCTGCAGGCAATATAAAGCACTGATTCTCAGCAAATCTCCACCAAGAGTCGCGAATCTCTGTCCTGTGTGACGCTGGCAAAACTGAGCCACAAGTATCGTTGACAAATTTGTGGTAAATGCCTTCATCGTTAGCCCTGCTGGCAAGTCGCCGCCATGCACCGTGCTGTCGAACACCCTGCCATCTGTTCAAATCCCTTTCATGTTCATTTTTGCACATCTCTGTGTCATGCTGTCAAATCTCTGTCATGTGTCATGCTGTCAAATCTCTGTCATGTGCTATGCTGTTAAATCTCTGTCATGTGTTATGCTGTCAAATCTCTGTCATGTGTTATGCTGTCAAATCTCTGTCATGTGTTATGCTGTCAAATCACTGTCATGTGTTATGTTGTCAAATCTCTGCCATGTGCTATGCTGTCAAATCTCTGTCATGTGCCATGCTGTCAAATATCTGTCATGTGCTATGCTGTTAAATCTCTGTCATGTGTTATGCTGTCCAATCTCTGTCATGTGTTATGCTCAAATCTGTCATGTGTTATGTTGTCAAATCGCTGCCATGAGCCATGCTGTCAAATCTCTGTCATGTGTTATGCTGTCAAATCTCTGTCATGTGTCATGCTGTCAAATCACTGCCATGAGCCATGCTGTCAAATCTCTGCCATGTGCTATGCTGTCAAATCTCTGTCATGTGTTATGCTGTCAAATCTCTGTCATGTGTTATGCTGTGAAATCGCTGCCATGAGCCATGCTGTCAAATCTCTGTCATGTGTTATGCTGTCAAATCTCTGTCATGTGTTATGCTGTCAAATCTCTGTCATGTGTTATGCTGTCAAATCACTGTCATGTGTTATGTTGTCAAATCTCTGCCATGTGCTATGCTGTCAAATCTCTGTCATGTGCCATGCTGTCAAATCTCTGTCATGTGTCATGCTGTCAAATCTCTGTCATGTGTTATGCTGTGAAATCGCTGCCATGAGCCATGCTGTCAAATCTCTGTCATGTGTTATGCTGTCAAATCTCTGTCATGTGTTATGCTGTCAAATCTCTGTCATGTGTTATGCCGTCAAATCTCTGTCATGTGTTATTCTGTCAAATCGCTGCCATGTGTTATGCTGTCAAATCTATGTCATGTGTTATGCTGTCCAATCGCTGCCATGAGCCATGCTGTCAAATCTCTGCCATGTGTTATGCTGTCAAATCTCTGTCATGTGTTATGCTGTCACATCTCTGCCATGTGACATTCTGTCAAATATCTGCTATGTGCCATGCTGTCAACTGTCATGTGCCATTAATCCCAATCTGCGCCACTGCAGCTGCAAATGACTAACAATCGATAGGATTTGCACTACATTGCTAATGGATGGGACAAAGCGGGGATTTGGCTGCCTCCCTATAACTAATGTACTGTGTTATATATCGGTTCTGTCTGCGGGATACTAGTGGAAAACTCGCTCCTGTCAGGTCATACCAAGAGATGACCTTTTAATATATAATATGTTTGGTTGATCGTGAGATATAGAGAGAGAGACAGACAGACAAACAGGTATATGGCAGAGACAGAGACAGTTGAAGAAAGAAGCTGACAATCAGAGACAGAAGCAGACAATCAGAAGCAGACAAAGACAGAAGCAGACAAAGACAGAAGCAGGTAGAGACAGAGACATAGAGACAGAAGCAGACAATCAGAGACAGAAGCAGACAATCAGAGACAGAAGCAGACAATCAGAGACAGAAAGACAATCAGAGACAGAAGCAGACAATCAGAGACAGAAGCAGACAATCAGAAGCAGACAATCAGAGACAGAAGCAGACAATCAGAAGCAGACAATCAGAGACAGAAGCAGACAATCAGAGACAGAAGCAGATCAGAGACAGAAGCAGACAATCAGAGACAGAAGCAGACAATCAGAGACAGAAGCAGACAATCAGAGACAGAAGCAGACAATCAGAGACAGAAGCAGACAATCAGAGACAGAAGCAGACAATCAGAGACAGAAGCAGACAATCAGAGACAGAAGCAGACAATCAGAGACAGAAGCAGACAATCAGAGACAGAAGCAGACAATCAGAGACAGAAGCAGACAATCAGAGACAGAAGCAGACAATCAGAGACAGAAGCAGAGACAGAAGCAGATCAGAGACAGAAGCACAATCAGAGACAGAAGCAGACAATCAGAGACAGAAGCAGACAATCAGAGACAGAAGCAGACAATCAGAGACAGAAGCAGACAATCAGAGACAGAAGCAGACAATCAGAGACAGAAGCAGACAATCAGAGACAGAAGCAGACAATCAGAGACAGAAGCAGACAATCAGAGACAGAAGCAGACAATCAGAGACAGACAATCAGAGACAGAAGCAGACAATCAGAGACAGAAGCAGACAATCAGACAGAAGCAGACAATCAGAGACAGAAGCAGACAATCAGCAGACAATCAGAGACAGAAGCAGACAATCAGAGACAGAAGCAGACAATCAGAGACACAGAAGCAGACACAGATCAGAGACAGAAGCAGACAATCAGAGACAGAAGCAGACAATCAGAGACAGAAGCAGACAATCAGAGACAGAAGCAGACAATCAGAGACAGAAGCAGACAATCAGAGACAGAAGC
The DNA here is from genome assembly GCA_017654935.2 of Phymorhynchus buccinoides. NCBI lineage: Eukaryota > Metazoa > Mollusca > Gastropoda > Neogastropoda > Raphitomidae > Phymorhynchus > Phymorhynchus buccinoides. The sequence continues at coordinate 15,715,850 of CM065698.1, read as the reverse complement.
AGACAATCAGAGACAGAAGCAGACAATCAGAGACAGAAGCAGACAATCAGAGACAGGCAGACAATCAGAGACAGAAGCAGACAATCAGAGACAGAAGCAGACAATCAGAGACAGAAGAAGACAATCAGAGACAGAAGCAGATCAGAGACAGAGACAGAAGCAGACAATCAGAGACAGAAGCAGACAATCAGAGACAGAGGCAGACAATCAGAGACAGAAGCAGACAATCAGACAGAAGCAGACAATCAGAGACAGACAATCAGAGACAGAAGCAGACAATCAGAGACAGAAGCAGACAATCAGAGACAGAATCAGACAATCAGAGACAGAAGCAGACAATCAGAGACAGAAGCAGACAATCAGAGACAGAAGCACATCAGAGACAGAAGCAGACAATCAGAGACAGAAGCAGACAATCAGAGACACAGAAGACAATCAGAGACAGAAGCAGATAATCAGAGACAGAAGCAGACAATCAGACAGAAGCAGACAATCAGAGACAGAGGCAGACAATCAGAGACAGACAGATCAGAGACAGAAGCAGACAATCAGAGACACAGACAGAAGCAGACAATCAGAGACAGATCAGAGACAGAAGCAGACAATCAGAGACAGAAGCAGACAATCAGAGACAGAAGCAGACAATCAGAGACAGAAGCAGACAATCAGAGACAGAAGCAGACAATCAGAGACACAGAGCAGACAATCAGAGACACAAGCAGACAATCAGAGAGAGCAGACAATCAGACAGAAGCATCAGAGACAGAGCAGACAATCAGACAATCAGAGACAGAAGCAGACAATCAGAGACAGCAGACAATCAGAGACAGAAGCAGACAATCAGAGACAATCAGAAGCAGAGAATCAGAGACAGAAGCAGACAATCAGAGACAGAAGCAGACAATCAGAGACAGAAGCAGACAATCAGAGACAGAAGCAGACAATCAGAGACAGAAGCAGACAATCAGAGACAGAAGCAGACAATCAGAGACAGAAATCAGACAATCAGAGACAGAAGCAGACAATCAGAGACAGAAGAAGACAATCAGAGACAGAAGCAGACAATCAGAGACAGAAGCAGACAATCAGAGACAGAAGCAGACAATCAGAGACAGAAGCAGACAATCAGAGACAGAAGCAGACAATCGGAGACAGAAGCAGACAATCAGAGACAGACACAGAAGCAGACACAATCAGAGACAGAGGCAGACAATCAGAGACAGAAGCAGACAATCAGAGACAGAAGCTGGACAATCAGAGACAGAAGACAATCAGACAATCAGAAACTCAGAGACAATCAAGAGACAGACAATCAGACAGACAGACAATCAGAAGCAGAAGACAATCAGAGACAGAAGCAGACAATCAGAGAGACAGAAGCAGACACAATCAGAGACAGAAGCAGACAGAGACAATCAGAGACAGAAGCAGACAATCAGAGACAGAAGCAGACAATCAGAGACAGAAGCAGACAATCAGAGACAGAAGCGGACAATCAGAGACAGAAGCAGACAATCAGAGACAGAAGCAGACAATCAGAGACAGAAGCAGACAATCAGAGACAGAAGCAGACAATCAGAGACAGAAGCAGACAATCAGAGACAGAAGCAGACAATCAGAGAGACAGAAGAAGCAGACAATCAGAGACAGA
>CM065698.1:15701699-15706699 GCA_017654935.2 Phymorhynchus buccinoides | reverse complement strand
TCTGTCATGTGCTATGCTGTTAAATCTCTGTCATGTGTTATGCTGTCACATCTCTGCCATGTGACATTCTGTCAAATATCTGCTATGTGCCATGCTGGTGGGGGTGCAAAATCTCTGTCATGTGTTATGGCTGTCCTAAATATCTTGTCATTGTGTTTTATGCTTTCCATGGCTTGCATGCCATGCTGTCAAATCTCTGTCATGTGCTATGCTGTTAAATCTCTGTCATGTGTTATGCTGTCAAATCTCTGTCATGTGTTATGCCGTCAAATCTCTGTCATGTGTTATTCTGTCAAATCGCTGCCATGTGTTATGCTGTCAAATCTATGTCATGTGTTATGCTGTCCAATCGCTGCCATGAGCCATGCTGTCAAATCTCTGTCATGTGTTATGCTGTCAAATCTCTGTCATGTGTTATGCTGTCAGATCTCTGCCATGTGAGATTCTGTCAAATATCTGCTATGTGCCATGCTGTCAAGAGTCATGTGCCATTAATCCCAATCTGCGCCACTGCAGCTGCAAATGACTAACAATCGATAGGATTTGCACTACATTGCTAATGGATGGGACAAAGCGGGGATTTGGCTGCCTCCCTATAACTAATGTACTGTGTTATATATCGGTTCTGTCTGCGGGATACTAGAGGAAAAATCGCTCATGTCAGGAGAGACCAAGACATGACCTTTTAATACATAATATGTTTGGTTGATCGTGAGATAGACAGAGAGAGAGAGATATAAGAGATCAGAGACAGACAGACCAGACAGAGTAGATTACAGTTGGCAGAGACACAGAATGGATTTTGGGGAGCAATAGAAAGGCTGACAATCAGAGACCAGGAGAAGCAGACAATCAAAGCAGCAAAGACAGAAAGTAACAAAGACAGAAGGCACGAACATCATAGACCGAGGAGGGCAAGACAATTACAGAGACAGAAATACAGACAATCAGAGAGAGAGAGAGACAGACAGGCAGGATACAATCAGAGACAGAAGCAGACAATGGGAGACAGAAGCAGACAATCAGAGACAGAGGCAGACATTCAGAGACAGAAGCAGACAATCAGAGACACAGGCAGACAATCAGAGACACAGGCAGACAATCAGAGACAGAAGCAGACAATCAGAGACAGAAGCAGACAATCAGAGACAGAAGCAGACAATCAGAGACAGAAGCAGACAATCAGAGACAGAAGCAGACAATCTCAGAGACAGGAAGCAGACAATCGAGAGACAGAGGCACGACAATCAGAGACAGAAGCAGGGTACAATCTAGAGACAGAAGCAGAGAATCAGAGACAGAATCAGACAATCAGAGACAGACAGCAGACAATTCAGAGACAGAAGCAGACAATCAGAGACAAGAATGTTGCAGTCAATTTTCAGAGTACGTGATTGTTTGAGGGTGAGACAGAAGCAGACAATCGTGAGACAGAAGTCAGACAATCAGAGACAGGTTGTTGTTGTTGGTGTTGTTCAGAGACAGAAGCAGACAATGAGGAGAGACAGAAGCAGACAATCAGAGACACAGGCAGACAATCAGAGACACAGGCAGACAATCAGCAGACAGAAGCAGACAATCAGAGACAGAAGCAGACAATCAGAGACAGAAGCAGACAATCGAGAGACAGAAGCGGACAATCAGAGACAGAAGCAGACAATCAGAGACAGAAGCATACATATGCAGAGACAGCTTCAGACACAATCACTGGACAGAAGCAGACAATCAGAGACAGAAGCAGAGCAGAGTACCAGAAGCAGAGCAATCATAAACAGAAGCAGACAATCAGAGACATGGTCGGACGATCAGAGACAGAAGCCAGACAATCGATTGACAGAAGCAGACAATCATAGACAGAAGTCACATCAGAGACAGGAAGCAGACAATCGGGAGACAGTCAAGCAGAGCAATCAGAGACAGAAGAAGAGCAATCGTGAGAGGAACAAGGTGTGCAGCAGACAGTTGAGACAGAAGCAGACAATCAGAGACAGAAGGCAGACAATCAGAGTAGACAGAAGCAGGACATCAGAGACATGAAGCAGAACCAATCAGAGATGCAGAGAGCAGAAATTAAAGAGAAGCATTTGTAGAAAGAGAATGGGAAGACAGAGTTGAAAAGAAAAAAGCAAAGGAAAAAGGGTGTGGGGATAGTAAATTGGATGAAATATCCTGTGTGGCATGGGTCAATCGGGCGAGGGGCGCAGTTGATTGGAATTGATGGATGAATGCAATCAATGCAGTGGCTGAAATGGCTTTCCATGGCTCCCAGAGAGAGAGAGAGAAGAGAGGAGGGAGAGAGAGAGAGTAGAGAGAGAGAGAGTTTGAGAGAGAGCGAGAAGAGAGATAGAGAGAGAAAGAGAGAGAGAGAGAGAGAGAGAGAGACAGACAGGGACAGACAGAATGAGGGAAAGAAGAGGGAAGAAGAGCGAAAGAGTGATATGGAGATAGGGAGTGGAGGGGGGCAGGAGAATATGTAGGAGAGGAGATGAGGCCTGAGGGAACGAATGATAGAGTAGAGAGAGAGAGCGATAGAGAGAGAGAGGTACTAGAGAGAGAGAGAGAGAGAGAGAAGAGAGTGAGAGAGAGTAACAGTAGGAGAGAGAACAGAGAGAGTACGTCCAGAAAGAAAACAGAGAGAGAGAGAGCAGAGAGAGAGAGAGAGAGAGAGAGGAGGTGAGAGAGAGATAGTTATCTAGAGAGGTAGACGTATAACAGTAATGCAAGCTCAACTCAAATCAAATATCTAGAGAGAGAATAGAGAGAGAGAGAGAGACCGACAGGGCACACATAGAAAGAAAAGATTGAACAGAAAGATAGAGATACAGAGATGCTAGACAGACAGACACAGACACAGACAGGACAGAGAGATTTTATACCAATGTCTTCCATTAGTTATTGGTAAAAGGCTTTCCCTCCTTCAGTCGCCCCCGATAATGGGAAACAGAAAGCAAAAAGACAAAACATAATAATCAGTTCCTGATAAAGCACTTCCCTCAATTAGTGAAGAGCTCCGGTGATGGGTAGTTCTCTTTTCATTCTGACCGACGCGACGTCAACGTGCTTTGCATTATTGTTGTTTGTTCAAACCCAACAAAAGGCTTTTAAAGCATTAGGGTGCAATAGGCATTAGGGCGCCATGAAAACGACGAGAGAGGGAGAGAAGAAACAACCGACAACGAAAACGAAAACGAAATTTTATTTAACCAGGGAACATGTGATAAGCAAGTTACATGGGTTTTTTCCCCCCTTACCCAGGCCATGTCGGGAAAAAGAAGAAAAATAAAGAGAGAGAGAAGAGAGAGAGGAGAGAGAGAGAGAGAGAGAGAGATTTATAGCGAGAGGAGAGAGAGAGAGAGAGAGAGAGAGGAGAGAGAGAGAGAGAGAGAGAGAGAGAGAGAGAGAGAGAGAAAAGAGAGAGAGAAGAGAGAGAGAGAGAGAGAGAGAGCGAGAGCGAGAGAGATTATTTCAACATTCAAATTCAAAATCCAAAATATATGTTTATTGCCATTAGCATTACATGCCCTTAATGGTCAGGAGATACTGTCAAATAACATAGAATAAGTAGGTAGTAGGCAAAATCAAGAAAATCAGTCTAATTCTTAATGAAAGAAAAAAAACAATAATTGAGCTATCTTAGGTCAACTATTTAGAAATAAAATGATTCAGTGAACAATACGAGAGAGAAGGAACAGAGAGAGAGAGAGAGAGAGAGAGAGAGAGGAGAGGGAGAGAGAGAGAGAGAGAGAGAGACAGAGAGGAGAGAGAGAGAGAGAACAAAGAGAGTGTGAGAGAGAGAGAGAGCAGAGAGTGTGAGAGAGAGAGAGAGAGAGGCGAGAGCAATAGAGAGGCAAAGCTCACAGGTCAGGAGGAAGACACGAAAGACACAGACAGAGGAAGTAGAGAGACAGGGCGACAGGGAGAAAGCGACAGGGAGAAAACCACAGGGACAGACTGTTCCAACGTCCTTTCCATTCCGTGTTTGTTCCATCAAAGGCCTCTTCAATGGAAAACAAAAACAAAGATTACATCTAATTGTCCGTCACCCCCCTCTGAGTAGACGGACTATGCGATCGTCGCGGTTTTTTGGTGTGTTTTTTCGTCTGTCCGAGCTGTATCTCGTAAACGGAATCCCTTCAAATTTTGTGTGGTGGTGTATCATTGTACACAGAAGGTCCCATACTAAAAAACTGCAACCGTGCCGACCTTGACCATGAAAATATATTTTCTTGCTGTGGCCCTATCTTTCACGTGGTTAGACTTACGATGTTCATAATTGGCATGCGGGTGCATTGGCTTATACCAAATATTGGGTACGGTTTAAGGTCAAGGCCAAGAACGTAGACCTCTGATGTGCCAAATTGGTCGTATACACCAAGGGTATCTCGTCGCGTGAACCATTGGACATAATCGCTTCACATTTTGTGTAGGGGTGTAATGTCAAGAGCAGAACCATATCCCGGTGTCGCTAGTGCGTGGCGAAACGAGGTGACGGACATGTCTTCTGCTCAGCGACACACTTGTGTTAGTGATTATGCTGGCAACACTTTGCTTAATTAGGCGTGTGCTTTAAAACGTTTGTTTATCCATTCCCAGCACGCAGACACACACGACCGTCATACTTGTTGTTTGAAAAAAGTTTGAAACATTAAGATGCGAAGGATATAACAAAGAGAGAGAGAGAGAGCGAGAGAGAGAGAGAGAGAGAGGAGAGAGAGAGAGAGAGAGAGAGGAGAAGAGAGAGAGAGAGAGACGAGAGAGAGAGAGAGAGAGAGAGATTGAGAGAGAGAGAGAGGACAGAGACACAGAGGGAGGACAAGACAAAGACAAGAAAAAAAGAAAAGAAAGAGAAGAGAGAGAGAGAGAGAGAGAGAGAGAGAGAGAGAGAGAGAGAGAGAGAGAGACAGAGAGAGACAGAGAGAGAGACAGAGAGACAGACAGACAAACAGACACAACTTGACAGAGAGAGAGAGAGAGAGAGGGGGGGGGGAGGGAGGGAAGAG
>CM065698.1:15684975-15686199 GCA_017654935.2 Phymorhynchus buccinoides | reverse complement strand
TTTATGAGTGCAACACTGGGGTAAGGCAAGGCGAAAATTTATCACCTCTTTTGTTTTCTATTTTTCTAAATGATATGAAGGAGTATATTGGAAATAAAACGGGTAAACTAGAATCCTTAAAGGTCAGTGCAAGGCAGATGCATGTAAACGAAACTGAAGTAGACAAGCTTTTTAATGTTTCTGCTTTTGTATGTGGTTGACACAGTTATTTTAGCTGAATCCCCTGCCTCTTTACAAAATGCACTTGACGCTATGTATAGTTATTGTACTCACAACAAACTTAAAGTAAATGTAGCTAAAACAAAAGTGGTTGTTTTTTCAAGGGGCAAAATAAGAAAAATTCCAGAATTTAGGTATAACAATTGTAAATTAGAAGTCACTTTCGATTTCCAGTATCTTGGATTAACATTTAATTATAACAATAAGTTTAAGTTAGCTCAGAGGAAGTTGTACGATAAAGCTTCTCGAGCAATGTTTTCAGTACTGCGTAAGTGCAGGAAGCTAATGTTACCTGTTGATGTACAGATTGATTTATTTGATAAAATGATAGCCCCTATTTTATTGCTTGGTTGTGAAGTTTGGTGTCCCCAATTATGCGACTTGGCAGCTAAAATGCAATTAAAGTATTATAAATTAGTGCTGAGCTTAAACAAATCTACGCCTACGTATATGGTTCTAGGCGAGTTAGGTCGTTATCCTATAGAGATCTCTGCAAAAAGTCGTATGTTGAATTTTTGGTTTAAACTTAGGGATGCTTCTAATGATGATAATCTTTCTAGTATCATGTATAGATTTCTTTTGAAGTTATATGTTTCTGGTGAGTATAAAGCTAATTTTCTTCACACAGTACATACTACGTTAAATTCTTTGGGTTTCAGTGATCTTTGGCTTGGCCAGTATAATATTAATTTCAGTCAACATTCTTTCAAAAAACAAATAAATCGGCGTCTGCGTGACCAGTTTGTCCAGACCTGGCAGGCTGAGTTAAACACAAACAAACTTTACACGAACTACAGAATATTTGAAGAAACTTTTGTGTTAGAAAAATACTTGACCATTCTCCCTGAATACCAGGCCAAATGTATTCTCAAATTTAGAGTATTAAATCACAGGTTACCTATTCAGCAAGGACGTTTTCAGGGAATTGTTCATGGAGAGAGAATGTGCAATAAGTGTGAATCAAATGATTTGGGAGATGAATTTCATTTTGTTTTCAATTGTAAT
>CM065698.1:15677475-15679975 GCA_017654935.2 Phymorhynchus buccinoides | reverse complement strand
TCTGTTTTGTTTGTTTGTTTCAATTGAAGCATTACAGATCTGTGAAGACAACTACATTGCAACTAATCAAACAATGTTGTAATTTTCTTTCAACATGGTGAAAATATTTGTACTCGTTAGTTATTCCCCTTTCTGCCGCCCTAGTGCTCACACTTATCTTTGGTTTAAACAAGATTTAATCAAATAAAGCACATACAGCAGCACATAATTTAAATGAGTAGAGCACAACAAGCTTAGAGCTTATGCAAGGTACTCCAACAATTTTCAATTACATAGTATTGGCTGCCACAAGCATGGAAATAAACAGCACAACATCAATATTAGTGTACAATGGAAAGAAAAACAAATAAAACAATAACTTACCAACAAAAACATGAATCAAAACAACAGATTAGAAACGTATTATAATCACATAAAACTCTCTAATCAAATTTTGCCTTTGGGTTGCAGGGGCAAGGCTGAGACACGCACCGGTTGCAAACTGCATCAAATCAACAATTTCATCACAGAAACTATACCAACCAGGGCTTAAATGTAACGAGTCACAATAAGGACACACATTAGAGACAGTTATTCTGCCAAAAATCTGTTTGACAGTTGGATGAAATTACTAATAGACTCAAGTATTGTTCTATTTTCACTTTGGTTTTTATCACAGCTTCCGAACAAAAGCAATGATACATTTGTTTTGACATCGTCTGGTAATAAGTCGATAGTCTGTCTACGGGCTTGTTGGAAAAGGGGACAGTGAAAGAGAAAATGACATGCATCTTCTACAGGTGCGTTGCAAGTACAAGCTGGGTTGTTCAGAATATGTCGTTGGAATAAATCATTACGCAAATCACTCATTTGGAGTCTTAATTTACAAATAATTATTTCAGACAGTCGATCTTGTAAGTAGTAATAAGGGGGAACTGTGCTATCGTCGCTACTGAGAAAACGCTTTAAGACACTGAGAGAATCGCACTGCTTGATATTCTCCGGAAGGCTATTCCAAAGGACAGTAGTGGATGGAAAATAAGAGGATTTATAAAGTTCTAATCTACATCTAGGCACTTGTCTCTCATGGGGATATCGTCTATGGTAGGGATTGATTGATGCAACTAGTTGAGGGAGGCAATTGATTAAATACATAGGTACAGAACCGTTGACAATTTTGTGATACAAAATTATTTTATGACGACGCCGCCTTTCTTTTAAAAATGTGAATCCTGTTTCAGTATACAGCTTTTGATGGCTAGTCCCTCGGACTGAGCCAGTAATTGTTCTGAGTGCATCCAGATGTATTTGTTCAAGATCTTCTGCTTGTTTTTGCGTGCAGTTGTCCCATACCACATCTGAAAAGTCTAAATGGGGCAAAATAAACGATTTATACATTGTTACAAGCGCTTTACGACTTAGTCGGTATTTGTATGACCTAAGGCAAGCAACAAGTGTGCGACACTTAGATAGAATAGATTTGATATGGAGATTCCACTTGCAATTATTTTGAATGATAACTCCTAGATGTTTGTGGTTGTCTGTCTCTTGAAGTACTACATCGTTAAATAGTAATGGTTGCGTGTGAGGAAGTGCTTTGTTAGAGATTGTCATCAATTCAGTTTTGGTTTGATTAAATTTAACTTTCCATGTTGATGCCCATCTGGTAATCTTTTCTAAATCCGTATTTAAAATTTCTGTTCGTATGTCAGTATTTTCAAGGCCTAGTATCATCAGCAAAAAGCTTGATGATAGATTCAATGTCATTTACAATATCATTAATATAGACAAGAAAGAGTAGAGGTCCGAGGACAGAACCTTGAGGGACGCCTGCCGACACAGGGAGATAAGGGGATTTACTACCTTTTAGAACAACTGCTCCCTTAAATAGTCAGCAAACCACTCAAGCAACTGTCCACGAATACCAAGTGCAAAGAGTTTGTACAGCAAAGCTTGGTGCTACACTTTGTCAAACGCCTTAGATATGTCAAAGAAAACTACCTGCCCGGTTGTCTTAGAATCTAAAAATTTGCAAAAGTCGTCATAAATACCTAACAATTGATAGACGGTAGAGTCTTTGGGGATAAATCCAGATTGTGCTGTGGTTAAAAGGTTATTGTCGTTAAGGTATTTGAAGACATGTTTTTGCACACATTTTTCCATAACTTTGCCTATACAACTCAATAAAGATATGGGACGGTAGTTGTCACACTTTTGTTTATCTCCCTTTTTGAATATGGGAGTGACATGGGTCACCTTCCAAACAGATGGAAATGTGCTTTCTGTTAACGAACGATTAAACAGGCGTGTCAGGGGCTCACAAATAACATCAGCAGCAGCTATTAGTATTTTGTTATGAATTAAGTCAGGGCCCACAGCTTTACCAGGGTCGAGATTTTTCAATACATCAAGAACGACATCTGGTGGACTTATCTTTGAGGACTTGATTACAGATTTGAATTCAGCGCGAAAAATACATCTAGAATCAATATTTTATTTCTCATCTTCGCAAAATGTGAAC
>CM065698.1:15637475-15672475 GCA_017654935.2 Phymorhynchus buccinoides | reverse complement strand
TTGTGTGCCACAAACAAAAATTAAAAAGAAAAACAACAACATTTTCTTGAAATACTACTGAACTTGTGACAGCCGTTTTAAAAATATTTGTTTGGTGTTTTTTATTTTTTTTTTATCATTCTAATACTTTTTGTGCTTACGTGTATATATGAGTATAATATATTATAATATATGAGTAAAAGTTTAAAATGTGAAATTTGCAACATATCACATATCTTCAACGTCTGGTTCGCCGTCACTGAATCGGGGGTCGCACTTCTGCTCTCAATCTTACTGCCTTCAGTCACAACAGGCACACTTTTTGACTGCACTTTTACACTAATACTAGTACTAATGCATTTCATATCAAAGACCTGTCCATATTGTCACAATTATTGAATTATCAGCACACTAAAGGTGATCCACACTATGTTCATTGAAGAGAAGAACAGGAACGTGGCATCACTAGTAAAGTCTCCAGCCGCGGGCGGCCACACAGCGGTTTTCCTTGGGAAAGTCCCGATAACATGTTTTAAAGCCATCGCACCTCTGCACAGATAACGTATCAAGCTCTGACTGTCGGTTGTAGTGCCTGTGCTTTGTTGGACTTTTTGTGTTGTACACAAATCATCAATGTCATTGTCATTTCCAGCACCTTGTTCAACTTGATCAAGAAAACATTCTTTGGAAACTTCTGTCTCACTTTCAGACTGTGAACTGTCAGTGTGTTCACCTGATGACAGGGATAAAGGCAGAGACATGGAAGACGACAGGTGAAGTTGGCTCTTGTTTCTTTGACCAGTAGGAAGAGACAGCTCTGGAAGCTTTTCACACACGTTCTGTTTGAAGTAAGAGTGCCTGAAGAAACACTCTGACAGAGAAGTGTCGTTTTTGTCCTCTGTAAATTTTTTCAACAGTGCAATCAATGTTGACAAACTCAGAACCTCCTTATTCTCTATGATCCTTGAAACAATCACTTCTTTGCAAAGCAGTTCAAACAGAGATGGCAGACCAGCCTCTGAAGCAGCAGACAGTGAAGCAGCAGATGGAGGCTGTACCACAACTCTGGTGACGTCTTTGTAACAGGCACAATGATACATAAAGCCAAAGAGAAAAACATTATTCCATGAAACAGTCAAAAATGAAAGAGCTTGGCACACAGAGACCAAAAAGTCTTGTAAACACACGCACACAACGCTCGACGCTTGCACACACAAACACACGCGCGCACACACAAAACACACACACACACACCACACACACACACACACACACACACACACACACACACACACACACACACACACACACACTACACACACACACATACACATACACGCACGTGCTCGCACACATTATTTGAACACCAGGAGACACATTTACACACACTATTGCACGTACAAAAGCATAAACTGAGAGAGAGAGAGAGTAGAGAGAGAGAGGAGAGAGAGAGAGAGAGAGGAGAGAGAGAGAGAGAGAGAGAGAGAGAGAGAGAGAGAGAGAGAGAGAGAGAGAGAGAGAGAGAGAGAGAGAGAGAGAGACTGGACACTGGACACTGGAAAACTTTATTTGACAAGGAGAGAGAGAGACGCAGACGCAGACATTTTCATTCTTAAAGGCCATAGCCCCTTAGAAGGGCGTACATATATATAACAAACAACATATTCCATTACAAAATTAGGTCAATTTGAGAGAGAGAGAGAGAGAGAGAGAGAGAGAGAGAGAGAGAGAGAGAGAGAGAGAGAGAGAGAGAGAGAGAGAGAGGAGAGAGAGGAGAGAAAGAGAGAGAGAGAGAGAGAGAGAGAGAGAGAGAGAGAGAGAGAGAGAGAGAGAGAGAGAGAGACAGACAGACACAGAGAGAGAGACAGAGAGAGAGAGAGAGAGAGAGAGAGAGAGAGAGAGAGAGAGAGAGAGAGAAGAGAGAGAGAGAGAGAGAGAGAGAGAGACAGACAGACAGACAGACAGACAGACACAGAGAGGGAGATATCAGACATAACAGTACTTACCACGTTCAGTTTGAGCCTTGTCCACGATGTTAACACATATTAAAATTGGCTTTCATGAGCTAAAGAGAGTATATGCACGCGCGCGCATGTGCATGTATGTGTGCGTGTGTGTGCGTGTGCGTATGCGTGTGTATGTATGTGTGTGTGTGAACGTGTGCAATTGTGCTGTATGTCTATGTATGTTTTTATTTTTCTATATGTATTTCAACAACATGTCCATGCTAACATCAAGATATGTCTTTTCACACACCTAGTTACCATTCTCTTTCTTCACTTGGTCAATGGCCGATGAAGGCTTTTCTTAACTGATAATAAAGCCGAAAAATTCTACTTTTTCAGAAAAAAAGCGTGTTCTTTTTGTGTTCTCCTTCATCCTAATATCAAGATCATAACACATGAAACTTTTATACGGACGATGGTTATTTCTATTTCATTTCTCGGTTTATTTATTGTTTGTTTGTGTGCTATGTTTATGCAAATTGTATGGGGGGAAAAGTTTTTTTTTTTTAAATCCACCCAAAACGCCAGTACCATTTTAAAACATTGTCTCAAGACAAGGTAAAATATGAATAGGGCGATTTGGGAAAAAAGGCCAATGAGACCAATTAAGACCAGGCGAATCGGGACAGCCTACTACGTTTTCCTCACACACGCTCCCTCCTCCCCTCTCGGTTTTCCCATGTTCCCTCCCTGACATTCAGCACTGGCGCTATGATCACAAGTTTTGCTGTTTATCACCGGCAGGGAAAACTTGATCGATTCTCTCTACACTGGATGATAAAACATTAATGCATCAACACAGAAACGTCGAGTGCCTTGCTGGATGGGGATGTTATAATAATGTAATTTCCACACACTGCATCAAGTAGGGAAAATAATACGTGCGCATTTGCAAGCGCGTGCATGTAAGCTCACCAACACGCGCGCGCGCATTTTTATAAACGCGCGTACACATGCACGCGCGCACGCGCGCGTTAGCGCATGCATGCATACACACATACACACAGACACACACACACACACACTCACGTACACAGAGAGAGAGAGAGAGAGAGAGAGAGAGAGAGAGAGAGAGAAGAGAGAGAGAGAGAGAGAGAGAGAGAGAGAGCAATGAACACTATTTGAACAATATGTTTTACTGAACTGGGCCATCTGCCCATGTCAAAGGGAACAGCGGGATAGGGTCATCAGCAAATATGAAAATAAATAGAAAATGCAATAAACAAGTACATGTAATTCAAACGTTCAAAAAAAGTATGCGAGGTAGAAAATAAAAGTGAGAGAGAGAGAGAGAGAGAGAGTGAGAGAGAGAGAGAGAGAGAGAGAGAGAGAGAGAGAGAGAGAGAGAGAGAGAGAGAGAGAGAGAGACCCTCTTTGCATAGAATACACCGCTGGGCACCTAAGAATAGTTATGATCTAGTCATCAAGGAAATTACATATATTGTTCTAGTCCTTCGCAACACTTTTCAAGATTAGGACGAGCATCAGGAAATTAGATTCTGTTATATTGGTAACATAGGATGTTATTGTAGGCGTACTGCGCGGAAACCTCGGTCATTGAGAGGCGCACCACTTACGGACACAGATAAGACACAGCAAGTGCCCAGGAGACGCTACGGAGAGACCGCTCGGAGCCACTAAGAGAGATAAGGAAGCTGAGAGGGGGATTATTTCCGATTACTCTATCAGAGGAAATAGAACGAGGATGCTAAGACAATGCTGATAGGCTCAGGTCGAGAGGAAGATGACAACATAATATGGAAAGGTGAGGAAAAACGACCTCCCCCCCCCCCCCCACCACTCCCTTAGCGAGAAATCCCTTTTCTCTTCTCTTTGAACCTACAGAGTGTTTGTATTAAATGTAAGCGATAGAGGCCCAGCCACACTACAACGCATCCTAACCTACAGACCACAGTATTAAATGTAAGCGATAGAGGCCCAGCCACACTACAACGCATAACCTACAGACATTTTGTATTAAATGTAAGCGATAGAGGCCTAGCCACACTACAACGCATCCTAACCTACAGACATGTTGTATTAAATGTAAGCGATAGAGGCCCAGCCACACACACGCATCCCAACCTCCAGACATGTTGTATTAAATGTTCGACAGAGGCCCAGCCACACTACAACGCATCCTAACCTACAGACATGTTGTATGAAATGTAAGCGATAGAGGCCCAGCCACACTACAACGATCCTAACCTACACATGTTGTATTAAATGTAAACATAGAGGCCCAGCCACACTACAACGCATCCTAACCTACAGAGTGTTTGTATTAAATGTAAGCGATAGAGGCCCAGCCACACTACAACGCATCCTAACCTACAGACATGTTGCATTAAATGTAAGCGATAGAGGCCCAGCCACACTACAACGCATCCTAACCTACAGACATTTTGTATTAAATGTAAGCGATAGAGGCCCAGCCACACTACAACGCATCCTAACCTACAGACATTTTGTATTAAATGTAAACGATAGAGGCCCAGCCACACTACAACGCATCCTAACCTACAGACATGTTGTATTAAATGTAAGCGATAGAGGCCCAGCCACACTACAACGCATCCAAACCTACAGACATGTTGTATTAAATGTAAACGATAGAGGCCCAGCCACACTACAACGCATCCTAACCTACAGACATGTTGTATTAAATGTAAGCGATAGAGGCCCAGCCACACTACAAGATCCTAACCTACAGACATGTTGTATTAAATGTAAGCGATAGAGGCCCAGCCACACTACAACGCATCCTAACCTACAGACATGTTGTATTAAATGTAAGCGAGAGAGGCCCAGCCACACTACAACACATCCTAACCTACAGACATCTTTGTATTAAATGTAAGCGATAGAGGCCCAGCCACACTACAACGCATCCTAACCTACAGACATGTTGTATTAAATGTAAGCGATAGAGGCCCAGCCACACTACAACACATCCTAACCTACAGACATTTTGTATTAAATGTAAGCGATAGAGGCCCAGCCACACTACAACACATCCTAACCTACAGACATTTTGTATTAAATGTAAGCGACAGAGGCCCAGCCACACTACAACGCATCCTAACCTACAGCATTTTTGTATTAAATGTAAGCGATAGAGGCCCAGCCACACTACAACGCATCCTAACCTACAGAGTGTTTGTATTAAATGTAAGCGATAGAGGCCCAGCCACACTACAACGCATCCTAACCTACAGACATTTTGTATTAATGAAAGCGATAGAGGCCCAGCCACACTACAACACATCCTAACCTACAGACATTTTGTATTAAATGTAAGCGATATAGGCCCAGCCACACTACAACACATCCTAACCTACAGATATGTTGTATTGAATGTAAACGACAGAGGCCCAGCCACACTACAACACATCCTAACCTACAGACATGTTGTATTAAATGTAAGCGATAGAGGCCCAGCCACACTACAACGCATCCTAACCTACAGACATGTTGTATTAAATGTAAGCGATAGAGGCCCAGCCACACTACAACAAATCCTAACCTACAGACATGTTGTATTAAATGTAAGCGATAGAGGCCCAGCCACACTACAACACATCCTAACCTACAGACATGTTGTATTAAATGTAAGCGATAGAGGCCCAGCCACACTACAACGCATCCTAACCTACAGACATGTTGTATTAAATGTAAGCGATAGAGGCCCAGCCACACTACAACGCATCCTAACCTACAGACATGTTGTATTAAATGTAAGCGATAGAGGCCCAGCCACACTACAACAAATCCTAACCTACAGACATGTTGTATTAAATGTAAGCGATAGAGGCCCAGCCACACTACAACGCATCCTAACCTACAGACATGTTGTATTAAATGTAAGCGATAGAGGCCCAGCCACACTACAACGCATCCTAACCTACAGACATGTTGTATTAAATGTAAGCGATAGAGGCCCAGCCACACTACAACGCATCCTAACCTACAGACATGTTGTATTAAATGTAAGCGATAGAGGCCCAGCCACACTACAACGCATCCTAACCTACAGACATGTTGTATTAAATGTAAGCGATAGAGGCCCAGCCACACTACAACACATCCTAACCTACAGACATTTTGTATTAAATGTAAGCGATAGAGGCCCAGCCACACTACAACACATCCTAACCTACAGACATGTTGTATTAAATGTAAGCGATAGAGGCCCAGCCACACTACAACACATCCTAACCTACAGACATGTTGTATTAAATGTAAGCGATAGAGGCCCAGCCACACTACAACGCATCCTAACCTACAGACATGTTGTATTAAATGTAAACGATAGAGGCCCAGCCACACTACAACGCATCCTAACCTACAGACATGTTGTATTAAATGTAAACGATAGAGGCCCAGCCACACTACAACGCATCCTAACCTACAGACATGTTGTATTAAATGTAAGCGATAGAGGCCCAGCCACACTACAACGCATCCTAACCTACAGATATGTTTGTATTAAATGTAAGCGATAGAGGCCCAGCCACACTACAACGCATCCTAACCTACAGACATGTTGTATTAAATGTAAGCGATAGAGGCCCAGCCACACTACAACGCATCCTAACCTACAGACATGTTGTATTAAATGTAAACGACAGAGGCCCAGCCACACTACAACACATCCTAACCTACAGACATGTTGTATTAAATGTAAGCGATAGAGGCCCAGCCACACTACAACGCATCCTAACCTACAGACATGTTGTATTAAATGTAAGCGATAGAGGCCCAGCCACACTACAACACATCCTAACCTACAGACATGTTGTATTAAATGTAAGCGATAGAGGCCCAGCCACACTACAACGCATCCTAACCTACAGACATTTTGTATTAAATGTAAGCGATAGAGGCCCAGCCACACTACAACACATCCTAACCTACAGACATGTTGTATTAAATGTAAGCGATAGAGGCCCAGCCACACTACAACGCATCCTAACCTACAGAGTGTTTGTATTAAATGTAAGCGATAGAGGCCCAGCCACACTACAACGCATCCTAACCTACAGACATGTTGTATTAAATGTAAGCGATAGAGGCCCAGCCACACTACAACACATCCTAACCTACAGACATGTTGTATTAAATGTAAGCGATAGAGGCCCAGCCACACTACAACGCATCCTAACCTACAGACATGTTGTATTAAATGTAAACGACAGAGGCCCAGCCACACTACAACATATCCTAACCTACAGACATGTTGTATTAAATGTAAGCGATAGAGGCCCAGCCACACTACAACACATCCTAACCTACAGACATGTTGTATTAAATGTAAGCGATAGAGGCCCAGCCACACTACAACGCATCCTAACCTACAGACATGTTGTATTAAATGTAAGCGATAGAGGCCCAGCCACACTACAACGCATCCTAACCTACAGACATGTTGTATTAAATGTAAACGATAGAGGCCCAGCCACACTACAACACATCCTAACCTACAGACATGTTGTATTAAATGTAAGCGATAGAGGCCCAGCCACACTACAACGCATCCTAACCTACAGACATGTATTAAATGTAAGCGATAGAGGCCCAGCCACACTACAACGCATCCTAACCTACAGACATGTTGTATTAAATGTAAGCGATAGAGGCCCAGCCACACTACAACGCATCCTAACCTACAGACATGTTTGTATTAAATGTAAGCGATAGAGGCCCAGCCACACTACAACGCATCCTAACCTACAGACATGTATTAAATGTAAGCGACAGAGGCCCAGCCACACTACAACGCATCCTAACCTACAGACATGTTGTATTAAATGTAAGCGATAGAGGCCCAGCCACACTACAACGCATCCTAACCTACAGATATGTTGTATGAAATGTAAGCGATAGAGGCCCAGCCACACTACAACACATCCTAACCTACAGACATGTTGTATGAAATGTAAGCGACAGAGGCCCAGCCACACTACAACGCATCCTAACCTACAGACATGTTGTATTAAATGTAAGCGACAGAGGCCCAGCCACACTACAACGCATCCTAACCTACAGACATTTTGTATTAAATGTAAACGATAGAGGCCCAGCCACACTACAACGCATCCTAACCTACAGACATGTTGTATTAAATGTAAACGATAGAGGCCCAGCCACACTACAACACATCCTAACCTACAGACATGTATTAAATGTAAGTGATAGAGGCCCAGCCACACTACAACGCATCCTAACCTACAGACATGTATTAAATGTAAGCGATAGAGGCCCAGCCACACTACAACGCATCCAAACCTACAGACATGTTGTATTAAATGTAAGCGATAGAGGCCCAGCCACACTACAACGCATCTTAACCTACAGACATGTTGTATTAAATGTAAACGATAGAGGCCCAGCCACACTACAACGCATCCTAACCTACAGACATGTTGTATTAAATGTAAGCGATAGAGGCCCAGCCACACTACAACGCATCCTAACCTACAGACATGTTGTATTAAATGTAAGCGATAGAGGCCCAGCCACACTACAACGCATCCTAACCTACAGACATGTTGTATTAAATGTAAGCAATAGAGGCCCAGCCACACTACAACGCATCCTAACCTACAGACATGTTGTATTAAATGTAAGCGATAGAGGCCCAGCCACACTACAACGCATCCCAACCTACAGACATGTTGTATTAAATGTAAGCGATAGAGGCCCAGCCACACTACAACACATCCTAACCTACAGACATGTTGTATTAAATGTAAGCGAAAGAGGCCCAGCCACACTACAACGCATCCTAACCGTTTAAAACATGAAAGAACTACAGCGTTAAGACGCTAAACCACCAGCCGCGTGGCAGTATTTTCGGCTGATGTGCTTCGCCTCGCAGCTGGTAACTAGCCTTTATTTCAAAGGGGTAAAATAGAGATCATTTAAAAACAAAACAATGTCTCAAATTCTGTGGCTTTCCAAGCCCTGCTCTCATGGTGACCTCAGTTTCGGTTTCCAATCCAGTCTATGCCTTGGTGCGTTCGGGTCAAAGTCATGGAGATCAGTGTGTTCTGGGGAGCTGTCGGTGGACGGTCGTGGTGGCGCCCTCGGGGGAGGACCTCACTCACGCTGGCTCCACGACTAAGAGAATATTGTCGTCAGTAGGGGGCTTAGTAGGTGGTGTCCTGAACAGGCTCCATTGAACTCCACCGAAGTGACTCAGCAGCAGTGCAGTGTCTCCTCGGTTGGTTGCCTCCTGACGGCCTAACGGTTGGACTCCTATTGGACTGCTGGTTTCGGAGTCTGCTACCTGAAAGTGCGGAGGTGTGGCTGCGAGTTGGGACTTGGAATGAGCGGCGTGTGAACAACGCCACTGTACGGTCCAGAAGATGGGACAGCAAAAAAACCACCCCAAAAAACAAAGAAGAGATATGATGATAGGTCTCATACTATCTCATTGTGAATAGGCCTACAGACCCAGTTGCTCGGCAGCATTTTCGACTCCAGTGACCTTGACCTTTGACCAATAACCTTCATTTTCGAACCTGGCCTTGATATCCCAAGTACCTATCCGCATGTATATTTGAGCGTCCTAGGTCCCTCCGTTCAAACGTTATCGTGTTCAGATAGATAGTCAGTCAGATAATAATCATTCGGAGGCTGAGGCAATAAATGCAACAACTTCTGTTGCCTTTTTGTCCCAACTTACCATGCGTATTTTAGCAATGGCCCAAGATCTTGCTTTGCTTCTAAGGGATGTTTCGAATGCTATTTACAATAATCACTAGGTAAAGTGCTTAGCTCCAGGTAGAAAAGTCATGTGAAATCAGGCTTACGTGGGGTTCAAACACACACACACACACGCACGCACGCACGCACGCACGCACACGCACGCACACGCACGCACACACACACGCACACACACACACACACACACACACACGCACACACACACACACACACACACTCATTCACACACACACACACACACACACACACACACACACACACACACACACACACACACACACACACACACACACACACACACACACTCACACACACACACACACACACACACACACACACACACACACACACACACACACACACACACACACACACACACACACACACACACACACACACACACATGCTACTATCAATGCGTTGGTCTGTCAAATTGCATGCCAAATGAACGTCGAGCGATTAATTTCCGATCAGAGATTAAACGAAGGGGTGGGTGGGTAGGGGAAGGGTGGGTGGGTGGGGTGAGGTGGTTGGGGATTGGGGTGGGAGGGAGGTGGTGTTTGTGGGGACTAGTGGGGACTAATGGGGTGGGTGGGTAGGGGAAGGGTGGGTGGGTGGGGTGAGG
Source organism: Phymorhynchus buccinoides (assembly GCA_017654935.2). Taxonomy (NCBI): domain Eukaryota; kingdom Metazoa; phylum Mollusca; class Gastropoda; order Neogastropoda; family Raphitomidae; genus Phymorhynchus; species Phymorhynchus buccinoides. Next base: position 15,662,134 of record CM065698.1, on the reverse strand, counting down.
TGGTTGGGGGTTGGGGTGGGAGGGAGGTGGTGTTTGTGGGGACTAGTGGGTGGGGTGGGTGGGTAGGGGAAGGGTGGGTGGGGTGAGGTGGTTGGGGGTTGGGGTGGGAGGGAGGTGGTGTTTGTGGGGACTAGTGGGGACTAATGGGGTGGGTGGGTAGGGGAAGGGTGGGTGGGTGGGGGGTGAGGTGGTTGGGGGTTGGGGTGGGAGGGAGGTGGTGTTTGTGGGGACTAGTGGGGACTAATGGGGTGGGGTTGAAGGCTGGTGGAAAGAGAGGGGTGAGGGTAGAGAAGAAAGAGAAATAAAAATGCATTTACCATTTGTCTTTAAAAAACAAATTGGGATCATATAGCTCTAAAATATGAGGTACTGCTTAGGTTTCAAGTATGTCACTGGCGCATGCATAAAATGCACAAAACAATTATAATATAATTATCGTCTGTGAAATTCAGAAACCTTCTATCTCGATTTTGGTATTTTGAGAAAAACAAAAACTTTTAAAAATTAACCGCGTTTACCACAAGTTATTAACTATGATGAATATGTTGTTCAGGATATTGCGAGTTTAGTCCTGCATTTCGTAAACAAATTACTTTGTTTTATACTTGAAAAGAACGAAGATACGAGGTTTTTGTCCTTAAGTCGATCTGAATTTGGGACTTAAGAGTTTGTCATGTATTTACACAACCTCATTTACCCCAGATAGAAAGTCGTTAGAGATACGAGCTTTTGGTGGAAGGTGGCGGGGAAAAATCAGAGAGCTGACTATGTATCTAACTATAAAAAAACAATAATCGAGATATGAGGTTTGCGAATTTCAAATACATATACAAATAAAATGTAGATGAATAAAGATGACTAAACACTACAACAAAGATTACCAGTCGCTAGACACCAAGGTGGCACTGTCATGTTTGTCCAGCTTGAAATATTCCAGTATTATCGAATGATTCTATGGAAATTTGTTTACTTATGGCCTCAATGCACGTGAACAATTTTCACTCTTTCACCATGGCAACACAGAGATAGACCAGTCATAATATCATTTGCATATTACCGTGTTGCTATGGGGAAAGAATTAAAAACTGTCACGTGTAGAGAGACCATTTAAAAACAAAAACAACCAGACAGCGTTTGCATCACTTTTTTATATTCTTGCTTGCAATGCGGTCTTCTTTTCGCCAATTGGTCCGAAATCGGAATGTGTCGGCTGTACGCAGCCGGGAGACCAGTGAAAACTGAAAACCGGACACATGCGTGTCTGGGAACGCAGAAGAAGAATCATCGTCAATGAAGGGTATCATGGGGATATGTTATTTGACTACGCCGTACCTTAGACACCCCCTCCCTTTCATGTTCACCACCCTCAATCTCAAAGTCTGCTTCTTTCAGGTTTATGAAAATAGTCCCTATCTCTTTCCCGCGAATTGCAGAATGCTGCTTCTCAGTGAAAACAAAATCAAAGCAAACATGTGAGGATGGAGGGGGTAGGTGCGTGGTTTTTTTTATATATACAAAAGGGGGATAATGGAGTGTAAGGGTTTTTTGTTAGGTTGTGTAAACTTTAGCAAACCCCCTGACTATTAACCTTCTTTTGCAACGAAGTCTTAAAACTAGTCTTGGAAAATAAAACATTCAAGTTCGCTTGGGAAATATTGATTGACCGTCGCTCTTGCAGACCGGTGTTGGTGTTGGCGAAAGCTAGATAAGCGTAATCTTGATTGATATTTTGGCAGACGCAGACAAGTGCAATAGTATCATAATCTCTCTCTCTCTCTCTCTCTCTCTCTCTCTCTCTCTCTCTCTCTCTCTCTCTCTCTCTCTCTCTCTCTCTCTCTCTCTCTCTCTCTCTCTCTCTCTCTCTCTCTTCCCCCCCTCTCTCTGTGGGGGTGGGTTGTGGTGGGGGTGGGGGTGCAGGTACCTGCGCGCATGCGCGATTTTGGATGTTTTAAGCATAATTCTGTGTTTTCCAAATATGCGAATCAAAGCATAACAAAATAGTATATCGAGAAACTGACAATCGACCTGTGACAATGATGCAGACAGAGAGCCACTCAGATGAAAATGGAACCAACATGAAAACTACCTCCAGTAGCTGTATAGAGTAATATTACATCTAAACTAAGGCACCACATACACGTTCCCTTTGCTATATTGATCCATGCCTTTGGGGACTAAACACTCTCTTTGAGACTTCCAGTCAGCCACTGCCAACTTTCCATTCATGCTTATCCCATCTGCAATGTACACTAAACGCAGAGGGAAAACAGAACAGAAAAGAAGAGGTCCTTTCTTTAAACCTGGCTGTCATATCGACATTTATCAAACTTGTGGTTTTCAATGGCCAATTCTGAGTAAAGTTGAGTAAACTTCTTTCTCCTAAAAGGCTAGTAAATGCGGACATTTCATCGTTTGCTTTGGGGCTTGTGAAGTATCTTCTAAATATGCAAAGTTTTGTCCTTGTAAAAAAAAAAGTGGTAGCACACTAGAGATGCTGAAGTGAGACGAAACATGTCCAAATGATAAAAAAAATATCTGTTTGCCAAAACGCATAATTTTTTTTTTTTTTATCTTTGAAAAAATATCCGAATTAGAAAACAATGTGATTTTTAAAAAATGGAATGAATCGACGAAGTGCTTAAGAACGCTTTTCCATGAAAATACATATGTTCATATTCCCCCTTTTCCTTCCCTAGCATACTCATGACTACCTTTCAACTCTCACACAGCTCTAGGCGTTATCTGTAGACTCCCAGACATCTTAAGCCACGGGTACGTGATGAAACGTACATGTTGAAATCAATTTTAAAGCCGGTTTCAGGGTGTATACGTGCCCCTGTGCCTGAACATTGGCTAGAGTCTGTCATGTTCTAGTCCTGTGGGGAATATACATATCATTTTGTTTTCCCTCTATGTTGGATCGATGACATGACGCGGATCATGTTTATTCACAGCATAAACGAAATTGTAGTTGAATACTTTTTCTAATGTTTTCTTTTTCGAAATCGTGCCATCATTCCTATGACTGAATTTGGCCCAGTAGATTTGTTAATGAATATTGATGAATATAATCTAGTATAATGACAGTTCACACATATCCAATCAATTATTAGATTACCATTGAGTCAACCATTGCAAAGCATGGGACGGTTACAAAGTAGATATAAAAACAAAGAAAGCTACAAATGACTATCAACATGTTTTATACATAGCATCTGAAAAGAAATAAAAAAGAATTTGAACTTTTCACATAAAGCAAAAACACACACAAAACTTACTTCTGGATGTTTTATTCGCAAATATTTTATAAAGTTATGAAATCAGAATGTAGTGTTGTGCCAGTCAGATGGCCTAAATGTTTTTAAATATAGTTGAACATTCGCCAGGAAATTATGGATGCTTAGTTTCGTTTCACTCACTTGTTAGTAACGCTTTTATTTTACAAGAAAAAGTGAAATACTATAGATATGTTTTTTTTGGTTGGTATTTTGGTTAACATACAGATTAAAGCACTGTCTATTAGTCTACTCACCATTTTCTATAGCAGGAGAGAGAGAGAGAGAGAGAGAGAGAGAGAGAGAGAGAGAGAGAGAGAGAGAGAGAGAGAGAGAGAGAGAGAGAGAGAGAGAGAGAGAGAGAGAGAGAGAGAGAGAGAGAGAGAGAGAGAGAGAGAGAGAGAGAGAGAGAGATACAAACACGGACAGAGATAGAGACATAAGGTAACGTGCGTATGTTTGACAGGCTGAAAGAACCAACTATTCAAAAAACGAAATCGAGTACAAAATAAAGTTTGACAGGATAAACACAGTGGGTGCCTCGTGTAATATCATCCTGTGCATTCACTGCAGTGTAAGATGCCTCTCTACCCAAACTAACCCCAGACAAAAGTCGCAAAGGCGTCAAGTGAGGAGAAAAATCTGACAAGGGAAAGCATTCTCGTGTCTCGTCAAACCCGGTGCTTACTTATCTCCCTTAAGCCTACACGCGCATCAGTGGTGACTAGACACGCGACGTCGCGTTATCAGATTGTGTCACTCTTCATTGCGGCGGAGCGGAAAGTGATATCAGCGTTGGCCAGATGGATGAACTAGTATTATGTCGTCAGATCGTATTGCTAATCGTAGGTAGCATGCACCGAGAGGTCGACAGTTCGAATCGATTCTGAGAGGTACAACATGAACGGAAGCATGTGTTTTGGTACACGTGTGTGTGTGTGTGTGTGCGTGTGCGTGTGCGTGCGTGCGTGCGTGCGTGCGTGTGCGTGCGCGTGCGCGTGTGCGTGTGCGTGCGTGTGCGTGCGTGTGCGTGTGCGTGCGTGTGCGTGCGTGCGCGTGCGTGCGCGTGCGTGCGCGTGCGTGCGTGCGTGCGTGCGTGCGTGTGTGTGTGTGTGTGTGTGTGTGTGTGTGTGTGTGTGTGTGTGTGTGTGTGTGTGTAAATAACATTACAATGATTTATGGAATGGTAGCAATTCTACTTTTTGTGAAGACGTATTATATTGTTGTGTGTGTTTTTATTGCTTACACTGACTCATTTCAAACACACCGTTCACGCTGTTGCTGAAACTCGTGCATATATTTCTGTTCGCTTGTATACACATAATATTTGACACACAGTTATACGCACAAGCGTTCAACAGAACTATGTTCCAGCAGCATGGAAAATTGCATTTGTGATATACAAGTAAATTGATGTGCTTTTCACATAACATCTACAGCCAGCAAAATATTCATCAGTTTGTAATGCAACTGTCAACTATGACAAAACAATCCGACAGTAAGAGACAAGAGAAGAACAATCCCTCATGCCACCTCTTCAAACCCCACCAGTCCATCTAGCGCCACACGCAGACTGGATATTGTGTGATCAGTCTTGTCTGAAACGCCTTATTATCTGGGCACGAAAAAGGATTCCATGATGTCTGGAACGTACTGGTGAAGTGTCATTAAAATCAAAATGATACTATCGAACTTTCGAAGGCATACTTGTTAGTTGAGGGTTAGTCCCCGGCAGAAGCAATTCATTGTCACTGCTGAACATTGTGTGTTCTCAACAGAATATGTATGATTGTGTATAATCGGCCACCTTCATCAGGTTGAAGATTTAACCGATATTGAAAAAAAAAAGAAAAAAAAAGAAAACGAAGCGCCAGGTCACCAAAGAAGTAGGAAGAGAATAAATGAACTGAATTCAAATAAATGATACATACTTAAAAAAGGGAGGGGGAGTAGAATACAAAGATTTGCAGACTCCCTAGTCTGATATGCTCAGCATTAGTGGAGCCGCCGGACAGGCGCAATGCTCTTCAGCACCCAGTTCGCGTTTGGACCTAGTCCGGCCCCAACCCAACAGCAATGGAAAAACAAAGCAAACCGGGTGGCGGTGGACATTCGTGGAAGAAGAACAGAAAGAGAGGGGGAGGAAGACGGGGGGGGGGGGGGGGGGGGGGTGGGGGGGGGGGGGGCATGAAGGTTGTAGGATCAGAGCAAGGAGCCGAGCCTAGACCTGAAAAGCTCCAGCGTCTCAGCTTCCACCGTGTCTTGGGGCAGGGCGTTCCACTCTGGTATTGTTCGAGGGAAGAACGACAGCTGTCTGTACTGAGTACGACATGATGGGATGTCGTACGCCTTCGTGTTGGATTTTCTGGTGCCCCTTCTTGTGCCTGTTGGAGTTGGCAAGTAGGCTGAGTTGATTTCAACCAGGCCCAGTTGGTGTTTGTACAGCATCTCCAGCCTTCTGTGTTTTCTTCTCTCTTCTAACGTCGGCCACTCTAATGATGCCAGGATCTCATCTATGCTGGAGGTTTGGCGGTATCTGTTTGCCACCCAGCGCGCCCCTTCTCTGGATCTTTTCGAGGGTGTGGATGTCTTTCTTTGTGTGCGGATCCCATACTGTGCTGAAGTATTCGAGCACTGGCCGGACGAAGGCTTTGCATGCAGTTTCTCTCAATCTTTTGTTGGTGGTTTTCAAGTTTCGTCTGAGAAAGCCTAGAGTCTTGTTCGCGTTCTTGCCGATGTTTGCGACGTGGGAGCCCCATTTGATGTCGTCCGTGATTGTGACACCCAGGTACTTGACTTCCCTCACTTCTTCGAGAGCCTGGCCATGGAGGGTGTAGTTTCCAGCCTTCTTCTCTCTCTTTCGTGTGGCATACAGTTCTTGGCACCTTTTAGGGTGAAATACCATCGACCATGCTTTCTCCCAGGTGGTCAGGGCTTCTAGGTCGTCTTGAAGTTGTTGTTGGTCATCTGGGCTGTTTAATGTCTTGCTGCAGGTGACATCGTCAGCAAACAGCCTTGTCTGGAATGCTATGCCCTCAGGCAAATCATTGATGTAGACGAGGAAAAGAGTTGGTCCCAACACTGATCCTTGAGGAACCCCTGACTCAACTGCGATTGAGGCTGATTTCTCAAAGTTATGTTTTACGTCCTCTCGGCCGAAGCCATATGGGACTGATTTATCAATAAAATAGTAAAGTTATATAGGGTTCTTGAGTAGCCTACATCAGCACATCAGTGAACGTGAAAATCATGTCAGTCACTTCACGTCACTCAGTCACACACGCGCGCGACCCGCGGTTCTAAAAATAAGGCCGTTGGTTTGCCTGCTTTGCCTTTCTTTTCAGTGGTCGATCAAGGCGTAGATAATATGATAAGTCGTTCGTATATTCACATTGCTTTTGCAATATTTGTCGCCACACTTCTTAACAACAAGGAAACTTTCCCGAAAATCGATGAACAAACATGGAGATTCGATGTTGCTTCCAACTCAGTAGCCTACTAAAAAACTCCCTTGACACAGAAGAGCTCTCGCGGTTTCAACCAATCAGAAGAGAGGTTCGTCGAACTAGATCGAAGTTCCCAGAACATGTTGTCCGAAATCCGAACTCGATATTTTCATGGTATGCGATCACCCCGAACTAAGGTTTGCGAACCTAGTTCGGCTTTGATTAAGACATGGGGAGGATCGGCGATCTTTTCAAGGGTTCGGCGATCCTTCCGAACAAGGTTTTCCAACCAGAAGAATGCCCGGTTAAGAAGGGCCTTTAGAGAATGATTGAGCAGAGGTGTTCCCTAAGCCAGTGCCTTCTAGTTGTCCTTTTTCTGGCGCCATATTATTAGCAGATTTTTCGTAGCCCAAAGGCAGGACAAAGGGTGGGTCTTTTAATACGTTTGCCCTACAGGATGAACACCAGACGAGGGGGTCTTTAATTGGACAACACTTCCTTTCACGGGGAGTTCTTTAAGTGGCATGGGAACGATATGAGTATGCATAGAGAGAGAGAGAGAGAGAGAGAGAGAGAGAGAGAGAGAGAGAGAGAGAGAGAGAGAGAGAGAGAGAGAGAGAGAGAGAGAGAGAGAGAGAGAGAGAGAGAGAGAATACGAATACGAATACGAATGTTTTTTAATGAGGGTAAACAGATAAGCTTTCGCTTCTTTACACCATGCCCTCAAGGAGGAAAAAAACAAACCATGACTATCAAATAACAAGAAAACAAGAAACAATGCAAATAAGCAAAAATGGGGAAAAACACATTAAGTTTTCAAGATCAAGCAAAAATACAAACATCATTTAACAAAATTCAAATATCATAGACCACACACACACACACACACACACACACACACACACACACACACACACACACACACACACACACACACACACACACACACACACACACACACACACTCTAAGTACAGAAAAGAAAATACATCACAGAGTTACTTAATCCGCGGCGTACAGGAAGCAAAAACATTGTAGCAAGTATGCTCATAATTAATGCATACATGTACTAATTACTTGTTGTAATTGTTATGAGCACGAATATTTTAGTAAGTCGTTGTTTTGCAACACCAATAGATATGGAAGTGAAATAAATATGATCATTTAGAGCTTGTCTAAGAGGTGTTTATGGTATGTTCTCTTAAAATATGAGACATTTGCTATATTTGTATTGATATTTTCCAGATCATTCCACAGTTTGCTACCAGAGTAGGTAAGGGAGGTCATAAACAGGTTTGTTCTGGGGCGAGGAATATATACTTTACTTTTGTTTCGAATGTTAGTAATAGGAAATCGTTTGCATAAGTAGGTTGGTGTCAGTTTATACATAATTTTGTACATGAAAACAGCTTTATTAAGGTTCAACTTAGAATCTATTGGAAGAATGCCTAGTTCCTTATAATCATTATTTTGTAGGGAAGAAGACTTAAGAAGAACAATTTTAAGAGCGCGCTTGTAGAGTCTTTTTAGCGGCTTTAAGCAGTGTTCGCTAGCAAGATCCCAACACGTAGAAGCATAATCTATTTCGGGCTGAATATATGCATTAAAAAAGAGTTTTCGTGTATGATCATCTAGGAAATGCTTTATTCTATTAAGTTGGAATACTTTCTTAGCTATTTTTTTTACAAATGACAGAGATGTGCTTAGACCATGATAAATTGTTATCAATAGTTACACCCAGTAATTTACATGAATCTACTTCTTCAAGAAGACTGTCATAAATTTTGAGTTTAGGCAGATTATCTTTTAGGTTTTGTCTTTTTTGTCGAGTAGTTATTAACATGAATTTAGATTTACTAGGATGAATTGCCATGTTATTATTTTCTGTCCATGTTGTAAGGTTATCTATGTCCTTTTGGAGGAAGATGCATACGTTGTTTGGATTTCCATCTTTTGCGTGAAGGGTTGTATCGTCAGCAAAGAGTTCGCATTGGGATTTTAGGTGGAGGGGTAAATCATTTATATAAATTGAGAATAAGATAGGCCCTAATACCGATCCTTGGGGTACTCCATATTTGATGGGCATAAGCGATGACATTACAAAATCTTGGGTCACTATCTGAGTTCTATTGTTAAGGAAGTTTGCTATCAGGTTGACAGAGTTGGAATGTAAGCCATACAAAGAAAGTTTTGTTAAAAGAAGGGTGTGATCTATAGTGTCAAAGGCTTTTGCAAAATCTACAAAAAGTGAACCAGTGAATACGTCATTGTTAATATTAAGGTGCCATTCTTCTATAATGTTAGTGAGCATTGTGTGGCAAGAATGTTTTTCCCTGAATCCATTTTGATTGCTGTAAAATAAGTTATATTTAATAAAATGAGATTGCATGTGAAGTTTGAGATGCCTTTCCAGGGGTTTTGACAGTATTGGTAGAATTGATATGTGCCGGTAATTTGAGGGATCAGAGGAATCTCCAGATTTGAAGACAGGAAGAACTTTGGCTTTTTTAAAGGCTTGAGGAAAGCAATTTTTATCTATACAAAGATTGTGTATATAGGTAATATGTTCAGTTATGACAGGTGCAGACAACATCAATATGTTACTGTCAAGGCCATCAAGACCATGAGAACGAGTCTGTTTTAGTGAGAATAGTTCCTTGTAAACCTCATGCACACTAATAAAGGGAAAAGTCTGCTTAGATCGGACATCCTTGTCATTACAAAACTGTTTTAACATGTGCAGATCGTTACATTGTGTTTTATCTATTTTAACGGTTCTTTTTACAATTGAAGTAAAATGTTCATTTAGCTGCTGAGGAGTTAAATCATTGCATACTGTAGCGGATGACTTTGGTTTTTTACATGAGAGTTCATTGATGGCTTTCCAAATAGACTTAGAATCCCTCTTTGATTTAATAAGCTCACTGAAATATTGTTTTGGGGCAATACGTTTCATACTTGTTACTTTATTACGCTGTTTCCTGAATTTATCATCTTTACCAGTTGTTGCTAACAAATTATCACGAACTAAAATCGAGAGAGAGAGAGAGAGAGAGAGAGAGAGAGAGAGAGAGAGAGAGAGAGAGAGAGAGAGAGAGAGAGAGAGAGAGAGAGAGAGAGAGAGAGAGAGAGAGAGAGAGAGAGAGAGAGAGAGAGAGAGAGAGAAATAAAGAAAAATAGATAGACAAAGAGAGAGAGAGAGAGAGAGAGAGAGATGAGAGAGAGAGAGAGAGAGAGAGAGAGAGAGAGGGAGAGAGAGAGAGTGAGAGAAAGAGAGAGAGAGAGAGAGAGAGAGAGAGAAAGAAAAAGGAGATAGACAAAGCGCGCGCGCGCACACACACACACACATACACACGCACGCACGCACGCGCACGCGCACGCACGCACACGCAAACACGCGCGCGCACACACGCACACACACACACACCACACACACACACACACACACAAACACACACACACACACACACACATACACACACACACACACACACACACACACACACACACACACACACACACACACACACACACACACACACACACACACACACACACACACGACACAGACAGACAGACAGACAGACAGACACACACACACACACACACACACACACACACACACACACAACACACACACACCCACACACACACACCACACACACACCACACACACACACAGGCCTCACTCACTCACTCACTCACTCCTAAGATAGGACAAGCTTGTTCACTGCTGTTGTACATCTATTACCATATAGAAACTACAGATAGGTCTACAGATGACTACGAGTCGATGTGATGAACTGACACGAGTCTGATATACTGCAAAGCCCCTCGCAGAGATGCAAGCAAGCACCTAGGAGAATTGTTAAGATAGGTAAGTTAGGTACAAGGGGGCAGGGGAGGGTGGTTCATGATTTGATTCCTTGTGACTGCAATATGTCTATAATAATAATAATAACAGTACATTTATATAGCGCTTTACCTCAAATTTTAATGAGCCCAAAGCGCTTTACAATCAATTATTCATCAACAGATAAACAAAAACAACATTCAAGAGTGACACCAGCCACCAACAGTGCATATGCAAAGCAAATCTCTCTCTCTCTTTTTCTCTAACACACCACGCACACGCACACGCACACACACGAACACACACACACGACACACACGCAACGCACACACACACACACACAAACACACACACACACACACCACACACACACACACACATTCCCACACACACACACACACATAAACACACAATTATTGACGCCAACTCGTTCATACCCCATTCGGTAAGTCACAGCAACTGAGCCGCATGGACTGACCACATACACCAACATGCAGACACAAACACCCTCACACACAACGTACGCACGCAGACAGACACACAGACACGCACACACACACACACACATGCGTGCACACACAACCCACAAAACCAAAATACACACAAGCACACATTCATGCTCACACACACACACACAACACACACACTCACACACACACACACACACACACACACACACACACACACACACACACACACACACACAACACACACACACACACGCACGCACACACACGCACACACAACACACAGCACAAACCTCTTAATCAATCTTCCCTCACGTGCACACAACGATAGACAACTGATCAAATATTTAGGGCGCAGCAGGAAAAAGATGGGTTTTCAGAGAGGTTTTGAATGAGGAGACTGAGTTGGAGTGTCGGAGAGGAGAAGGCAGAGAATTCCACAGAGATGGTGCTTGACAAGAAAAAGAACGTTGGCCAGCAGATTTGAGACGGATGGAGGGAATGGAAAGGAGACGAGAATCAGAAGACGAACGTAGTTGGCGAGCTGGGACATAGAGATGAAGAAGATCAGAGAGATACTGGGGAGCTTGATCATTCAGTGACTTGAAGACAAGGAGGAGAATTTTGTAGTCAATACGTGATTGAACTGGGAGCCAATGTAGGGAACGAAGAACCGGAGTGATGTGATCGTACCTAGGGGAGCGAGAAATGAGACGAGCAGCATTATGCTGGACCCGTTGGAGCTTAGAGATGAGAATTGATGGACAGCCAGCAAGGAGTGAGTTACAGTAGTCAAGGCGAGACAGGACAAAATCACATACTAGAGTCTTCAGGGCATCCTGAGAGAGGAAACGACGGATGGAACTAATTCTTCGAAGTTCTAGATAGCAAGCCTTGCAAACATTGGAAACATGCTGTTTGAAAGAAAGGGTTTGGTCCAAAGTAACACCTAGATTGCGGACGGATGCCGATAGCTTGATCTCAGTGCCATCAATGTCTACAGAACCTGGGAGAACCTGAGTTTTAATTGTGTGGTTAGAGGCTACAAGAATCATCTCTGTCTTATCAGCATTCAGTTGCAGTTTGTTGTAAAACATCCATGTTTTAACAGCAGAGATGCACAAATTAGAAGAAGAAATCATTTGATCTAATTGACTCAGGTGGGCAGAAATGTACAGTTGATTGTCATCAGAAAAGCTATGATGTAGAATAGAATGCTGGTTGATGATGGCGGAGAGAGGTTGGGTATAAAGAACAAAAAGGATAGGGCCTAAGACTGAACCTTGGGGCACACCGAACTGAAGAACTTTTTGGAAGAGATGGAGAACCATTGACAACAACTTTCTGTGTGCGATCAGAGAGGTAGAAAGAAAACCAGGAAAGAACAGCCCCAGATAGACCAAAGGAGGTGTGAAGTCTAGAAATGAGGATGGAGTGGTCGATAGTGTCAAACGCTGCAGAAAGATCAAGGAGAGAGAGTTGGGGTTAATCTCATCACATTGATGTTTTAATCACCTGAAACCCATCCTACGGGCGACTGACCCTAATCAATCCAATAACGTGTTTTTTTAAATCAGATCGGAATTTCATTTTATGCACCTGTATGACATCGTGTTTCCGGAAATTTCATGACATTTTTAAAATGAATTTTTCTTTTTTTGTTTTCGGAAATTTAATGTAATTTTCAAAATGAATATTTCCTAGAATATCAAGCACAGACCAGCTGGTTTAGATTATCTGAAATTGCATGACATAGGGCTTATGGAAGGGGGTCATATTGGTGCCATCTCGATAGTCCGACATGTCCGTAATCCAATGTTTCGTCAGTCTGACAAACAAATAATCCGAAATAGAAATGCTGAATGGTTTTAAGGTTTCAACGTGGCGATGGTCTGACTGAGTAATAAAGGGTAACGAGTATATGGTGTTGGAAAGTGACAAAGACCATCACATACTTGTACATTGCAGTTATGGATATTTGCATAGTATGTCTCTCTGTCCCCATTTCTGTCGCTGTTTCTGTCTCTGCTCTCTCACTCACTCTTCATCCGATCCCATACATCCTCTCTATCTGTGTCTCTGTATCTGTCTCTCTCTCTCTCTCTCTCTCTCTCTCTCTCTCTCTCTATCTCTCTCTCTCTCTCTCTCTCTCTCTCTCCTCTCTCTCTCTCTCTCTCTCTCTCTCTCCCTGTGCCTCTCCCCTCCCTTTCCATCTCTGCTTCTGATATGCACATACGTAAGCGTGTGCAAAACACACACACACACACGCACGCACGCACGCACGCACGCACGCACGCACACGCACACACACATACTCTCTCTCTCTCTCGTCTCTCTCTCTCTCTCTCTCTCTCTCTCTCTCTCTCTCTCTCTCTCTCTCTCTCTCTCTCTCTCTCTTGTGAGTGTGCGTGTGTATGTGTGTTTGCGTGTGTGTGCGCGTGTGTGTGTCTGTCTATCTGCCAATCTGTGTTCGTGTTTAGTGTGCAAGTTGAAAGCGAACACGAGAGACCCTTAGCATTTAAAATTCATGACTTTAAAAGAGGCAGCCTTAACTTTAAAGTGAAGCGAGCACGAAGGAAGAGAAACCTCCTTCATTGAAGAACCAAGTTCTATTGTGTCTCCAATAGGCAACTCTGTGCAGGCAATAGAAAGCACTGATTCTCTGCAAACCTCCTTCATTGAAGATCCAAGTTTCATTGTGTCTCCAATAGGCAACTCTGTGCAGGCAATAGAAAGCACTGATTCTCTGCAAACCTCCTTCATTGAAGATCCAAGTTTCATTGTGTCTCCAATAGGCAACTCTGTGCAGGCAATAGAAAGCACTGATTCTCTGCAAACCTCCTTCATTGAAGATCCAAGTTTCATTGTGTCTCCAATAGGCAACTCTGTGCAGGCAATAGAAAGCACTGATTCTCTGCAAACCTCCTTCATTGAAGATCCAAGTTTCATTGTGTCTCCAATAGGCAACTCTGTGCAGGCAATAGAAAGCACTGATTCTCTGCAAACCTCCTTCATTGAAGATCCAAGTTCCATTGTGTCTCCAATAGGCAACTCTGTGCAGGCAATAGAAAGCACTGATTCTCTGCAAACCTCCTTCATTGAAGATCCAAGTTTCATTGTGTCTCCAATAGGCAACTCTGTGCAGGCAATAGAAAGCACTGATTCTCTGCAAACCTCCTTCATTGAAGATCCAAGTTTCATTGTGTCTCCAATAGGCAACTCTGTGCAGGCAATAGAAAGCACTGATTCTCGGCAAACCTCCTTCATTGAAGAACCAAGTTCTATTGTGTCTCCAATAGGCAACTCTGTGCAGGCAATAGAAAGCACTGATTCTCTGCAAACCTCCTTCATTGAAAAAACAAGTTTCAATGTTTCTCCAATAGGCAACTCTGTGCAGGCAATAGAAAGCACTGATTCTCTGCAAATCTCCTTCATTGAAGTACCAAGTTCCATTGTTTCTCCAATAGACAACTCTGTGCAGGCAATAGAAAGCACTGATTATCTGCAAACCTCCTTCATTGAAGATCCAAGTTCCATTGTTTCTCCAATAGGCAACTCTGTGCAGGCAATAGAAAGCACTGATTATCTGCAAACCTCCTTCATTGAAGATCCAAGTTCCATTGTGTCTCCAATAGGCAACTCTGTGCAGGCAATAGAAAGCATTGACACGTTGCAAGCATCCTTTATTGAAAAAACAAGTTTCAATGTTTCTCCAATAGGCAACTCTGCAGGCAATAGAAAGCACTGATTCTTGGCAAATCTGCTTCATTGAAGAACACAGTTCCATTGTTTCACCAATAGGCAACTCTGCAGGCAATATAAAGCACTGATTCTCAGCAAATCTCCACCAAGAGTCGCGAATCTCTGTCCTGTGTGACGCTGGCAAAACTGAGCCACAAGTATCGTTGACAAATTTGTGGTAAATGCCTTCATCGTTAGCCCTGCTGGCAAGTCGCCGCCATGCACCGTGCTGTCGAACACCCTGCCATCTGTTCAAATCCCTTTCATGTTCATTTTTGCACATCTCTGTGTCATGCTGTCAAATCTCTGTCATGTGTCATGCTGTCAAATCTCTGTCATGTGCTATGCTGTTAAATCTCTGTCATGTGTTATGCTGTCCAATCTCTGTCATGTGTTATGCTGTCAAATCACTGTCATGTGTTATGTTGTCAAATCTCTGCCATGTGCTATGCTGTCAAATCTCTGTCATGTGCCATGCTGTCAAATATCTGTCATGTGCTATGCTGTTAAATCTCTGTCATGTGTTATGCTGTCCAATCTCTGTCATGTGTTATGCTGTCAAATCTCTGTCATGTGTTATGCTGTCAAATCGCTGCCATGTGTCATGCTGTCAAATCTCTGTCATGTGTTATGCTGTCAAATCTCTGTCATGTGTTATGCTGTCAAATCTCTGCCATGAGCCATGCTGTCAAATCTCTGCCATGTGCTATGCTGTCAAATCTCTGTCATGTGTTATGCTGTCAAATCTCTGTCATGTGTCATGCTGTCAAATCTCTGCCATGAGCCATGCTGTCAAATCTCTGTCATGTGTTATGCTGTCAAATCTCTGTCATGTGTCATGCTGTCAAATCTCTGTCATGTGTTATGCTGTCAAATCACTGTCATGTGTTATGTTGTCAAATCTCTGCCATGTGCTATGCTGTCAAATCTCTGTCATGTGCCATGCTGTCAAATCTCTGTCATGTGTTATGCTGTCAAATCTCTGTCATGTGTTATGCTGTGAAATCGCTGCCATGAGCCATGCTGTCAAATCTCTGCCATGTGTTATGCTGTCAAATCTCTGTCATGTGTTATGCTGTCAAATCTCTGTCATGTGTTATGCCGTCAAATCTCTGTCATGTGTTATTCTGTCAAATCGCTGCCATGTGTTATGCTGTCAAATCTATGTCATGTGTTATGCTGTCCAATCGCTGCCATGAGCCATGCTGTCAAATCTCTGCCATGTGTTATGCTGTCAAATCTCTGTCATATGTTATGCTGTCACATCTCTGCCATGTGACATTCTGTCAAATATCTGCTATGTGCCATGCTGTCAACTGTCATGTGCCATTAATCCCAATCTGCGCCACTGCAGCTGCAAATGACTAACAATCGATAGGATTTGCACTACATTGCTAATGGATGGGACAAAGCGGGGATTTGGCTGCCTCCCTATAACTAATGTACTGTGTTATATATCGGTTCTGTCTGCGGGATACTAGTGGAAAACTCGCTCCTGTCAGGTCATACCAAGAGATGACCTTTTAATATATAATATGTTTGGTTGATCGTGAGATAGAGAGAGAGATATATATATATAGAGAGAGAGACAGACAGACAAACAGGTAGACATACAGTGGCAGAGACAGAGACAGTTGAAGAGACTGACAATCAGAGACAGAAGCTGACAATCAGAGACAGAAGCAGACAATCAGAAGCAGACAAAGACAGAAGCAGACAAAGACAGAAGCAGACAGTCAGAGACAGAGGCAGACAATTCAGAGACAGAAGCAGACAATCAGAGACAGAAGCAGACAATCAGAGACAGAAGCAGACAATCAGAGACAGAAGCAGACAATCAGAGACAGAAGCAGACAATCAGAGACAGAAGCAGACAATCAGAGACAGAAGCAGACAATCAGAGACAGAAGCAGACAATCAGAAACAGAAGCAGACAATCAGAGACAGAAGTCAGACAATCAGAGACAGAAGCAGACAATAAGAGACAGAAGCAGACAATCAGAGACAGAAGCAGATCATCAGAGACAGAAGCAGACAATCAGAAACAGAAGCAGACAATCAGAGACAGAAGCAGAAAATCAGAGACAGAAGCAGACAATCAGACAATCAGAGACAGAAGCAGACAATCAGAGACAGATGCAGACAATCAGAGACAGAAGCAATCAGAGACAGAAGCAGACAATCAGAGACAGAAGCAGACAATCAGAGACAGAAGCAGACAATCAGAGACAGAAGCAGACAATCAGAGACAGAAGCAGACAATCAGAGACAGAAGCAGACAATCAGAAGCAGATCAGAGACAGAAGCAGACAGAGACAGAAGCAGACAATCAGAGACAGAAGCAGACAATCAGAGACAGAAGCAGACAATCAGAGACAGAAGCAGACAATCAGAGACAGAAGCAGACAATCAGAGACAGAAGCAGACAATCAGAGACAGACGCAGACAATCAGAGACAGAAGCAGACAATCAGAGACAGAAGCAGACAATCAGAGACAGAAGCAGACAATCAGAGACAGAAGCAGACATTCAGAGACAGAAGCAGACAATCAGAGACACAGGCAGACAATCAGAGACAGAAGCAGACAATCAGAGACAGAAGCACGACAATCAGAGACAGCAATCAGAGCAGACAATCAGAGACAGAAGCAGACAATCAGAGACAGAAGCAGACAATCAGAGACACAGGCAGACAATCAGAGACAGAAGCAGACAATCAGAGACAGAAGCAGACAATCAGAGACACAGTCAAACGATCAGAGACAGAAGCAGACAATCGGAGACAGAAGCAGACAATCAGAGACAGATGCAGACAATCAGAGACAGAAGCAGACCATCAGAGACAGAAGCAGACAATCATAAACAGAAGCAGACAGAGACAGAAGCAGACAATCAGAGACAGAAGCAGACAATCAGAGACAGAAGCAGATAATCAGAGACAGAAGCAGACAATCAGAGACACAGTCAAACAGATCAGAGACAGAAGCAGACAGAGATCGAAGGCAGACAATCAGAGACAGAAGCAGACAATCAGAGACAGAAGCAGACAATCGGAGACAGAAGAGACAGAAGCAGACAATCAGAGACAGAAGCAGAGAGACAGAAGCAGACAATCAGAGACAGACAGCAGACAATCAGAGACAGAAGCAGACAATCAGAGACAGAAGCAGACAATCAGAGACAGAAGCAGACAATCAGAGACAGAAGCAGACAATCAGACTGAGACAGAAGCAGACAATCAGAGACATCAGTCAGAACGGACAATCAGAGACAGAAGCAGACAATCAGAGACAGAAGCAGACAATCAGAGACACAGCGACCAGCCGACAATCAGAGACACAGAAGCAGACAATCAGAGACAGAAGCAGACAATCAGAGACAGAAGGCAGACAATCAGAGACAGAAGCAGACATCATCAGAGACAGAGACAAAAGCAGACAATCAGGAGACAGAAGCAAGACAATCATCAAGACAGAAGCAGACATCAATCAGAGACAGAAGCAGACAATCAGAGACAGAAGCAGACAATAAGAGACAGAAGCAGACAATCAGAGACAGAATCAGACAATCAGAGACAGAAGCAGACAGAGACAGAAGCAGACAATCAGAGACAGAAGCAGACAATCGGAGACAGAAGCAGACAATCAGAGACAGAAGCAGACAATCAGAAGCAGACAAAGACAGAAGCAGACAGTCAGAGACAGAGGCAGACAATTCAGAGACAGAAGCAGACAATCAGAGACAGAAGCAGACAATCAGAGACAGAAGCAGACAATCAGAGACAGAAGCAGACAATCAGAGACACAGTCAAACGATCAGAGACAGAAGCAGACAATCGGAGACAGAAGCAGACAATCAGAGACACAGGCAGACAATCAGAGACAGAGGCAGACAATCAGAGACAGAAGCAGACAATCAGAGACAGACAATCAGAGACAGAAGCAGACAATCAGAGACAGAAGCGGACAATCAGAGACAGAAGCAGACAATCAGAGACAGAAGCAGACAATCAGAGACAGAAGCAGACAATCAGAAGCAGACAATCAGAGACAGAAGCTGACAATCAGAGACAGAAGCAGACAATCAGACAATCAGAGACAGAAGCGACAATCAGAGGCAGAAGCAACATCAGAGGACAGAAGCAGACATCAGAGACAGAAAGCAAACAATCAGAGACAGAAGCAGAACAATCAGAGTACATAAGCAGACAGAGAAGAAGCAGAACAATCTAACAGAAGCATACGAGAGACACAGTCAGACGATCGAGACAGAGCAGACATCGTAGACAGAGCAGACAATCAAGACAAAAACGGACAATCAGAGACAGCAGCAGACAATCAGGACAGAGCAGACAATCAGAGACAGAGCAGAACATCAGAGAACAGAAGCAACATCAGAGACAGAAGCAGATACTCAGAGACGAAGCAGACAGAGACAGAATCAGACAATCATAAACAGAATCAGACAGAGTTGCAAATTGGCTTCGTTTTGTCTACTTAAATATAAGTTGTGTATCGTCTCAGACAAAAGCAGCCAATCAGAGACAGAAGCAGATCATCAGAGACAGAAGCAGAACAATCAGAGCCAGAAGCAGACAATCAAACCGAAGCAGATCATCCAGAGACAGAAGCAGAACAATCAGAGACAGAAGCAGTACAATCAGAGACAGACGCAGACAATCAGAGACAGAAGCAGACAATCAAGACAGAAGCAGACTTTCAGAGACAGAAGCGCATCATAGCCAGAAGCAGACAATTAGAGACACGCAGACAATCATAGACGAAGCATACAATCAGAGACCGAAGCAGACAATCAGAACAACAGGCAGACAATCAGAGACAGAAGCATGACATCGTCGACAGAAGCGACAATCAGAGGACAGAGCAGACAATCAAGACGAAGCAGACAATCGAGACAGAAGAGACAATCAGACGACATAAGCAGACAATCGAGACAGAAGCAGAACTCAGAGACAAAGCAGACAGAGACAGAATCAGACAAGTCATAAACATAAGCAGACAATCAGAGACAGAAGCAGACAATCATAGACAGAAGCAGACAATCAGAGACCCAGGCGATAATCAGAAGCACATAAGCAGACAATCAGAGACTGAGCGACAATCAAGCACAGGCAACATCAGAGACAGAAGCGGACTCGAGACAGAAAGCGACAATCAGAGACGAGCATACAATCAGAGACAGAAGCAGACATTATAGACAGAAGCGACAATCATAGACAGAAGCAGACAATCAGAGACACGAGACAATCAGAGACGAAGCAGACAATCAGAGACAGAAGCAGACAATCAGAGACACAGGCCAGGACAATCAGAGACAGACGCATACAATCAGAGCCCAGAAGCGGACAATCAAGACAGAGCGGACAATCAGAGACAGAAGCAGACAATCAGAGACAGAAGCAGACAATCAAGACAGAAGCGACAATCCAGAGACAGAAGCAACAATCAGAGACAGAACAATACTACAGAGACAGAAGCAGACAGAGACAGAATCGACCAATCAGGACAGAAGCAGACGTCAGAGACAGAAGCGACAATCAGAGACAGAATCACGACATCAGAGCGAAGCTATACTCAGAGACGAGAGCAACAGAGACAGAAGCAGAACCATCATAAACGACATGCAGACAGAGTTGCAAATTGGCTTCGGGATTTTGACTTAAAATAAGTGTGTAAGTCGGTTGTCAGGAATGAGTGTGTGGGGTGGAGTGGGGAGGGGGGTGGGGGTACGGGCAGACAATCGGAGACAGAAGCAGACAATCAGAGACACAGTCAAACGATCAGAGACAGAAGCAGACAATCGGAGACAGAAGCAGACAATCAGAGACACAGGCAGACAATCAGAGACACAGGCAGATAATCAGAGACAGAAGCAGACAATCAGAAACAGAAGCAGACAATCAGAGACAGAATCAGACAATCAGAGACAGAAGCAGACAATAAGAGACAGAAGCAGACAATCAGAGACGCATGAGCATGATACTCCTGTAGACGAATCAGACAATCAGAGACACAGGCAGATAATCAGAGACAGAAGCAGACAATCAGAGACAGAAGCGGACAATCAGAGAAAGAAGCAGACAATCAGAGACAGAAGCGGACAATCAGAGAAAGAAGCAGACAATCAGAGACAGAAGCGGACAATCAGAGACAGGAGCAGACAATCAGAGACAGAAGCAGAAAATCAGAGACAGAAGCAGACAATCAGAGACACAGGCAGACAATCAGAGACAGAAGCAGATAATCAGAGACAGAAGCAGACAATCGGAGACAGAAGCAGACAATCAGAGACAGAAGCGGACAATCAGAGACAGAAGCAGACAATAAGAGACAGAAGCAGACAATCAGAGACACAGGCAGACAATCAGAGACAGAAGCAGACAATCAGAGACAGAAGCAGATACTCAGAGACAGAAGCAGACAGAGACAGAAGCAGACAATCATAAACAGAAGCAGACAGAGTTTGCAAATTGGCTTCGATTTTGACTTAAATATAAGTGTGTAAGTCGGTTGTAAGGAAATGGATGTGTGTGGGGGGTGGATGGGGGAGGTGGGGGGTAGGTAGGTACCTGCGCGCGAGCGCGATTTTGGATGTCTTATGTATCTATGCTTGATATTTAAAGTACTGTGTGGATATGCAACATAGATCTATTATCAGGTGCGCGCGCGCACACGCGCGCACGCACGCACACACGCACAACACACACACACACTGGCACACCGCACACCACACACACACACACACACACACCACACACACACACACACACACCCCACCACACCACACACCTCACACACACACACACACACACACACACACACACACATAGCAACGCACGCACGGCACGCACGCCGCACGGCACACGCACTACATGTGTTTTATATGTATTATTTGTATGGTTTCCATTTATACCCCTTATTATCTAAATATTCTATCCAAATGTTAATCTGCCCCTTATTTTATTGTGTTTGTTCGGATTGGGCCGGAGGCCAGTGGTATTGTGTGCATGCATTTGTGTTTTTCGTGAGCTGTGGTTTGGCCCCCCCCTTTCGTCATTACAACACTTTGAGTCATTGAGTCATTGAGTATCTCTTCTCAGGGTTTGATTGTATATATACAGTTTTTCATTTATTATTATATATATTATTATATATGTATTTATTAGTTATTATTAACTTATTATATTATTTATTATTATTATTATTATATTATTATTACTATTATGTGTTTGTGCTGTTAATGCTGTCGTTATTATTGAATTATGTTATTGCTAGTGATTGTTTTGTTCGTTCATTTATTTATGTGTCTATTTTACTTGTTTTGATTATTATTTTCTTTGTTTGAGGACCTGATGAAAAGAAGAACGTTTATGCTAATCAGTTTTATTTCTCATTAAACATTTAAAGTTTAAAGTTTCTACGTCTCTCTCTCTCTATCTCTCTCTCATCTTCCTCTCTCATCTCTCGTCATTCCTGCGACTGTCTCTCGTCTCCCTTCCTCGTCTCCCTGTTCTCTCTTTCTCTCGTCTCTCTCTCTCTCTCCTCCTCTTCTCCTGTCTCTCTCTCTCTCTCTCTCTCTCTGTCATACTATTATGCACACTAACGCGCACCAAACAACACACACGCTGCACGCACACGCAAAATCTCACACACACACACACACACACACACACACACACTACACACACACACAACACACAACACACACACGAACACCACGACATCACACACACACACACACACACGCAATTGCACACACACGCACACACACAAGCACACACCCACACTACCACCCACTTAGGTCAGCTGTATTCTTTAACAAATACAATAAAGACGATTTTGTACCTTGACTTTGACTATCACACCACTACAAGACACACGACATCACACACACACACACACACAACCACATCAAACCTGAGTGCACCCACACACACACACACACACACACACACACACATCACAGACACTATATATATTACACCACACACACGACACACACACACTCACTCACATACTCACACACACACACTATCATGGCACACACACAGTATACACACACCATACATACACATCACCTATACACACATACACAGCACTTACACATACATTAGAAAGACATATACATACACACATACACATACACATACACACACATGTACACACGCACGCACGCACGCACGCTCACGACATAAATACATACATACATACATAACATTACATGCTTTTGTTTCTAGCAGTTAGTGTTTCGTTTAGTGTTTCGTTATTTGTTTTTTTTGTTTTTTGTTTTTTGGTGTTATATAAAACCTGTTACGGTTTTCAAATACAATAAATATCTGAATCTGAATCTGAATCTGAATCTGAATCTGCATCTACACTACACACACGCACACACCACACATCACACACACTACACGGGACAAAAACACACACACACACACACACACACACACACTACACATCATTCCACGACACACACATGTGGACACTACACACACACACTCCACTCACTCACTCACTACTCTCACTCCTAAGATAAGGACAAACGCTTGTTCTCTGCTATTGTAAATCTATTACCATATAGAAACGATATGTCTATAGTTAACACGAGTCTGTATGTGATGAACTGATACGAGTCTGATATACTGCAAAGCCCCTCGCAGAGATGCAAGCAAGCACCTAGGAGAATTGTTAAGATAGGTAAGTTAAGTAAAAGTTGGCAGGGGGGGGGGGGGGGGGGGGGAGGGTGGTTCATGATTTGATTCCTTGTGACTGCAATATGTCTTTGGGTTAATCTCATCACGGATTGCTGTTGTTTTAATCACCTGAAACCCATCCTACGGGCGACCTGCCCTAAATCAATCCAATAACGGGTTTTTTAAATCAGATCGTAATTTCATTTTAATGCACACTGTATGACATCAGTCGTGTTTCCCGAAATTTCATGACATGTCTTTTTTTTGTTTTCGGAATTTAATGTAATTTTCCAAAAATTAATATTTTCCTAAATATTCAATCACAAACAGACCAGTTGTTTAGATTATCTGAAATTGCATAAACATAGGTCTTATGGAAGGGGGTCATATTGGGTGGGTTGCCATCTCGATAGTCCGACCCAAAAAAAAAAAAAAATTCCCCCCCCCCCCACCTCCCCCCCCCCCCCCCACCCCACCCCCCGAAGCCCCGTATCCGATGTTTCGTCAGTCTGACCAAAAATTAATCTCCCAAATAGAAATGCTGAATGGTTTTTAAAGGTTTCACCGTGGTGGCGATGTACTGACTTGAGAAGTTAAGGTAACGAGTATATTCATAGTGTCGTTGATATGGTGTTGGAAAGTGCAAAAGAACCAGCCCTACTTTTACATTGAAGTTTATGGTATTTGCATAGTATGTCTCTCTGTCCACATTATGTCGCTGTGTCTGTCTCTTTATGTCGGCTGTTTCTGTCTCTGCTTCTCTCACTCACTCACATCTTCATCCGATGCCATAACATCCTCTCTCTTGTCTGTCTCCTCTGTAATCTCTGTTTCTCTCGTTTCACTCTCATCGCTCTCATCTATGCCTCATTCAGGTCTCTCCATCCCTGTGCCTCTTCCCCGCCCTTTCATTTCCATTCTGCTCTGCTTCTGATATGCTAACATACGTAAGCGTGTGCAAACACCACACATGACACACACACACACACAAACACACGGACTAAGAAAACACTACGCACCGCACGCACGCACATCGCGCGCGCGCACGGCACGCACGCACACTGCACCACACGCACACACACGCACTGCACCAACCACACACACACACACACACACTCTCTCTCTCTCTCTCTCCTTCTCTCTCTCTATCTCTGATGAGATT
>CM065698.1:15624490-15636975 GCA_017654935.2 Phymorhynchus buccinoides | reverse complement strand
CTATTGCCTGAACAGAGTTGCTATTGAGAGCACATGAGAATCTTGGTTCTTCATGAAGAGGTTTTGCAGAGAAGAGTGCTTTCTATATAGCCTGCACATAGTTGCTATTGGAAGACCCAATAGAACTTGGTTCTTCAATGAAGGACGATTGTGCAGAGAATCAGTGCTTTCTATGTCTGCGCAGAGCTGCTATTGGAGACACAATAGAACTTGGTCTTTCAGCAATGAAGGATGTTTGCCGAGAGTCTTGCTTTCTATGCCTGCACAGAGTTCATATTGGAGACACATAGAAACCTTGGTTCTTCAATGAAGGAGGTTTCAGAGAATCAGTGCTTTCATTGCCTTCACAGAGTTTCATATTGGAGACACAATAGAACTTGGTTCTTCAATAAAGGAGATTTGCGAGAATCCAGTGCTTTCTATTGCCTGCCGAGTTGCCTATTTGGAGACACAATAGAACTTGGTTCTTGAATGAAGGAGGTTTGCAGAGAATCATGCCTTTCTATTGCCTGGCACAGAGTTTCATATTGATACACAATAACTTGTTCTTCATGAGGAGTTTGCAGAGAATCAGTTCTTTTCTATTGCCTGCACAGAGTTGCATATTGGAGCACCATAGAGCTTGGTTCTTCATGAGAGGAGGTTTGCAGAGAATCAGTGGGCGTTCTATGCCTGCGCAGAGTTGCCATATTGGAGACACAAGGGAACCTTGGATCTTCAATGAAGGAGGTTGCAGAGAATCAGTGCTTTCTATTGCCTGCACAGAGTTGCATTGGAGCCACACTAAACTTGGTTCTTTCAATGAAGAGGTTTCTCTTCCCTTCGTGCTCGCTTCACTTTAAAGTTAGGCTGGCCTCTTTTAAGTCATGAATTTAAATGCTAGGGTCCTCGGCGTTGCTTTCAACCTAGCACACCTAACACGAACACAGATTTGCATACAGACAGACCATACGCGCGCACACCACGCGCAACACACACATGAACCGCACGCCTCACAAGAGAGAGAGAGAGAGAGAGAAGAGAGAGAGAGGAGACAGAGAGAGGAGAGAGAGAGAGAGAGAGATAGAGAGAAAAGAGAGAGAGAGAGGAGGAGAGAGTGTGTGTTTGTGTTTGTGTGTGGCGTGCGTGTGTGTGCGGTGTGTGCGTGTGCGGTGCGTGCGCGCGCGTGTGCGTGCGGCGTGCGTGTGTTTGGTGTGTGTGTGTGTGTGTGTGTTTTGCACACGCTTACGTATGTGCATATCAGAAGCAGAGATGGAAAGGGAGGGGAGAGGCACAGGGAGAGAGAGAGAGAGCGAGAGAGAACCAGATCCATAGAGACAGACAATAGAGCGGATGTATGGCATCGGATAAGAGTGAGTGAGTGAGAGAGCAGAGACAGAAACAGCGACATAAATGGGGACAGAGAGACATACTATGCAAATATCCATAACTTCAATGTACAAGTATGTGATGGTCTTTGTCACTTTCCAACACCATATCAACGACACTTTGAATATACTCGTTACCCTTTATTTCTCAGTCAGACCATCGCCACGTTGAAACCTTAAAACCATTCAGCATTTCTATTTGGGATTAATTTTTGGTCAGACTGACGAAACATCGGATTACGGACATGTCGGACTATCGAGATGGCACCAATATGACCCCCTTCCATAAGCCCTATGTTATGCAATTTCAGATAATCTAAACCAGCTGGTCTGTGCTTGATATTCTAGGAAATATTCATTTTGAAAATTACATTAAATTTCCGAAAACAAAAAAAGACAATGTCATGAAATTTCCGGAAACACGATGTCATACAGGTGCATAAAATGAAATTCCGATCTGATTAAAAAACCCGTTATTGGATTGATTAGGGTCAGTCGCCCGTAGGATGGGTTTCAGGTGATTAAAACAGCAATGTGATGAGATTAACCCCAACTAGACATATTGCAGTCACACCAAGGAATCAAATCATGACCCCCCCCCCCCCCCCCTGCCCCCTTGTACCTAACTTAACCTATCTTAACAATGCTCCTAGGTGCTTGCTTGCATCTCTGCGAGGGGCTTTGCAGTATTCAGACTCGTATCAGTTCATCACATACAGACTCGTGTTAACTATAGACATATCGTTTCTATATGGTAATAGATTTACAATAGCATAGAACAAGCGTGTCCTATCTTAGGGTCGAGAGAGTGTGAGTGAGTGAGTGTAGTGTGTGTGTGGGTGTGTGGTGTGTGTGTGTGTGTGTGTGTGTGTGTGTGTGTGTGTGTGTGTGTGTGTGTGTCTTGTGTGTTTGTGTGTGTGTGTGTGTGTGTGTGTGTGTGTGTGTGTGTGTGTGTTGTGTGTGTGTAGATTCAGATTCAGATTCAGATTCAGATCGCAGATATTTATTGTCTTTGAAAAACGTAACACGGTTTTATAACATGTACACTAAAATACAAATAATAAAATAAAATAAAACAAACAACACATACAAGAAAAAACATAAATGTACAGAAACAAATGCATGTATGTACATGTAAATGTATTGTAATGTAGGTATGTATGTATGTATGGTATGTATGTAGAGTATGTATGATATGTATGTATGTAAGTGTGTGCGTGCTGCGTGCGTGTGTATGTTGTGTTGTGATGTGTATGTGTCCCCATGTGTGTGTTGTATTGTTTTTATTGTGTATGTATTGTGTGTGGTGTGTGTCTGTATGTGTGTCTGTATGTCAGTATATGCTGTGTATATTGTGTGTGTATATGTGTGCTAAGTGTGTGTGTGTGTGTGTCGTTGTGTGAAGTAATGTGAGTATGTGTGTGTGTGTGTGTGTGTAGTGATATACGAACAATATAATGTGTGTGTGTGTGTGTGTGGATTGTGTGTGTGTGTGTGTGTGTGTGGTGTGTGTGTGTGTGTGTGTGTGACAGTCAAGTCAGGTCAAGTCAAAATCGTCTTTAATTGATTTGTTAAAGACATCTAAGCTGAATAAGTGATCGTGTGTGTGTGTGTGTGTGTGTGGTGTGTGTGTGTGAGGTGTGTGTGTGGTGTGTGTGTGTGTGTGTGTGTGTGTGTGTGTGTGTGTGTTGTGTTTTGTGCGGTGTCCCCGTAGCCTGTGTGTGTGTGTGTTTGTGTGTGTGTGAGCGTGTGCGTGCGTGCGTGCATAGCAAAAAAAGTAAGAGTGTGTGCGCGTGAACAAAAGTGAGCATAATTAGATGTCGACAGGGAACAGAAGAGATAAGCTCAGAGAGAGAGAGAGGAGAATGAGAGAGAGAGAGAGAGATATCACTGAGAGGACAGAAGGAGGAAGACCTCTGAGAGAAGAGAGATTTGAAGCTTTTAAGTTGAGATGAGAGCGAGACCAGAGAGCGAGAGAGAGACTTTAAACTTTAAATGTTTAATGACAATAAACTGATTAGCATAAACGTTCTTCTTTTCATCAGGTCCTCAAACAAAGAAAATATAATAAACAAGAACAAAATATGACAATTAGGTAAATGAACGAACAGACATCACTAGCAATAACATATCAATAATAACGACAGCATTAACAGCAAACACAATAATAGTAATAATAATAATAATAATAATAATAATAATAAATAATAATATATAATAATAATACTAATAATATAAAATAATAATTAAAAACTGTTACAATCAAAACATGAGAGAGATACTCAATGACTCAATGACTCAAATGTTTAATGACGAAAGCCAAACAATATCACCAGTCACGAAAAGCACAAATGCATGCACATAATAACACTGGCCTCCGGCCCAATCCGAACAAATACAATACAATAAGGGGCAGATTAACATTGGGATAGAATTTCTAGATAGTAAAGGGTATAAATGGAAACCATACAAATAATACAATAAACACATGTATGTGCGTGTGCGTGCGTGCGTGCGTGCGTGCGCGCGCGCGTGTGTGTGTGTGTGTGTGTGGGTGTGTGGTGTGTGTGTGTGTGTGTGTGTGTGTGTGTGTGTGTGTGTGTGATGTGTGTGTGTGTGTGGTGTGTGTGTGTGTGTGTGTGTGGTGTGTGTGTGGGTGTGTGTGTGTGTGTGTGGTGTGTGTGTGTGTGTGCGTGCGTGCGTTGCGTAGCAGTGCGTGTGCGCGCGCGCACCTGATAATAGATCTATGTTGCATATTCACACAGTACAATTTAAATATCCAGCATAGATGGCATAAGACATCCAAAATTCGCGCATGCTCGCAGGTACCTGCACCCCCCCCCCCCCACCGTACCGTACCCCCGCCCCCCCCTCCCCACTCCACCCCCCACACACACAATGTCTCCTTACAACCGACTTACACACTTATATTTAAGTCAAAATCGAAGCCAATTTGCAAACTCTGTCTGCTTCTGTTTATGATTGTCTGCTTCTGTCTCTGTCTGCTTCTGTCTCTGAGTATCTGCTTCTGTCTCTGATTGTTTGCTTCTGTCTCTGATTGTCTGCTTCTGTCTCTGATTGTCTGCTTCTGTCTCTGATTGTCTGCTTCTGTCTCTGATTGTCTGCTTCTGTCTCTGAGTGTCTGCTTCTGTCTCTGATTGTCCGCTTCTGTCTCTGATTGTCTGCTTCTGTCTCTGATTGTCTGCTTCTGTCTCTGATTGTCTGCTTCTGTCTCTGATTGTCTGCTTCTGTCTCTGATTGTCTGATTGTCTGCTTCTGTCTCTGATTGTCTGCTTCTGTCTCTGATTGTCTGCTTCTGTCTCTGATTGTCTGCCTGTGTCTCTGATTGTCTGCTGATTGTGTCTCTGATTGTCTGCTTCTGTCTCTGATTGTCTGCTTCTGTCTCTGATTGTCTGCTTCTGTCTCTGATTGTCTGCTTCTGTCTCTGATCTGTCTGCTTCTGTCTCTGATTGTCTGCTTCTGTCTCTGATTGTCTGCTTCTGTCTCTGATTGTCTGCTTCTGTCTCTGTCTGATTGTCTGCTTCTGTCTCTGATTGTCTGCCTGTGTCTCTGATTGTCTGCTTCTGTCTCCGATTGTCTGCTTCTGTCTCTGATCTGTCTGACTGTGTCTCTGATTGTCTGCTTCTGTCTCCGATTGTCTGCTTCTGTCTCTGATTGTCTGCTTCTGTCTCTGATTGTCTGCCTGTGTCTGCTTCTGTCTCTGATTGTCTGCTTCTGTCTCTGATTGTCTGCTTCTGTCTCTGATTGTCTGATTGTCTGCTTCTGTCTCTGATTATCTGCTTCTGTCTCTGATTGTCTGCTTCTGTCTCTGATTGTCTGCTTCTGTCTCTGATTGTCTGCTTCTGTCTCTTGTCAATTTGCAAACTCTGTCTGCTTCTGTTTATGATTGTCTGCTTCTGTCTCTGTCTGCTTCTGTCTCTGATTGTCTGCTTCTGTCTCTGATTGTCTGCTTCTGTCTCTGATTGTCTGCTTCTGTCTCTGATTGTCTGCCTGTGTCTCTGATTGTCTGCTTCTGTCTCTGATTTTCTGCTTCTGTCTCTGATTGTCTGCTTCTGTCTCTGATTGTCTGTATTCTGTCTCTGATTGTCTGCTTCTGTCTGTCTCTGATTGTCTGCTTCTGTCTCTGATTGTCTGCTTCTGTCTCTGATTGTCTGCTTCTGTCTCTGATTGTCTGCTTCTGTCTCTGATTGTCTGCTTCTGTCTCTGATGTGTCTGCTTCTTGATTGTCTGCTTCTGATTGTCTGCTTCTGTCTCTGATTGTCTGCTTCTGTCTCTGATTGTCTGCTTCTGTCTCTGATTGTCTGCTTCTGTCTCTGATTGTCTGCTTCTGTCTCTGATTGTCCGCTTCTGTCTCTGATTGTCCGCTTCTGTCTCTGATTGTCTGCTTCTTTCTCTGATTGTCCAATTCTGTCAAACTCTGTCTGCTTCTGTTTATGATTGTCCGCTTCTGTCTCTGATTGTCTGCTTCTGTCTCTGATCTGTCTCTGATTGTCTGCTTCTGTCTCTGATTGTCTGTCTCTGATTGTCTGCTTCTGTCTCTGATTGTCCGCTTCTGTCTCTGATTGTCTGCTTCTGTCTCTGATTGTCTGCTTCTGTCTCTGATTGTCCGCTTCTGTCTCTGATTGTCTGCTTCTGTCTCCGATTGTCTGCTTCTGTCTCTGATCTGTCTGATTGTCTGCTTCTGTCTCTGATTGTCTGCTTCTGTGTCTCTGATTGTCTGCTTCTTCTGTCTGCTTCTGTCTCTGATTGTCTGCTTCTGTCTCTGATTGTCTGCTTCTGTCTCTGATTGTCTGCTTCTGTCTCTGATTGTCTGCTGATTGTCTGTGTCTCTGATTGTCTGCTTCTGTCTCTGATTGTCTGCTTCTGTCTCTGATTGTCTGCTTCTGTCTCTGATTGTCTGCTTCTGTCTCTGATTGTCTGCTTCTGTCTCTGATTGTCTGCTTCTGTCTCTGATTGTCTGCTTCTGTCTCTGATTGTCTGCTTCTGTCTCTGATTGTCTGCTTCTGTCTCTGATTGTCTGTCCTTCTGTCTCTGTCTCTGATTGTCTGCTTCTGTCTCTGATTATCTGCTTCTGCCGATTGTCTGCTTCTGTCTCTGATTGTCTGCTTCTGTCTCTGATTGTCTGCTTCTGTCTCTGATTGTCTGCTTCTGTCTCTCTGATCTGTCTGATCGTCTGACTGTGTCTCTGTCTGCTTCTGTCTCTGATTGTCTGCTTCTGTCTGATTGTCTGCTTCTGTCTCTGATTGTCTGCTTCTGTCTCTGATTTTCTGCTTCTGTCTCTGATGTCTGCTTCTGTCTCTGATTGTCTGCTTCTGTTCTGATTGTCTGATTGTCTGCTTCTGTCTCTGATTGTCTGCTTCTGTCTCTGATTGTCTGCTTCTGTCTTCTGTCTCTGTCTGCTTCTGTCTCTGAGTATCTGCTTCTGTCTCTGATTGTCTGCTTCTGTCTCTGATTGTCTGCTTCTGTCTCTGATTGTCTGCTTCTGTCTCTGATCTGCTTCTGTCTCTGATTGTCTGCTTCTGTCTCTGATTGTCTGCTTCTGTCTCTGATTGTCTGCTTCTGTCTCTGATTGTCTGATTCTGTCTCTGATTGTCTGCTTCTGTCTCTGATTGTCTGTCTCTGTGTCTCTGATTGTCTGCTTCTGTCTCCTGATTGTCTGCTTCTGTCTCTGATTGTCTGCCTGTGTCTCTGATTGTCTGCTTCTGTCTCCGATGATCTGCTTCTGTCTCTGATTGTCTGCTTCTGTCTCTGATTGTCTGCTTCTGTCTCTGATCAGTCTGCTTCTGTCTCTGATTGTCTGCTTCTGATTGTCTGCTTCTGTCTCTGATTGTCTGCTTCTGTCTCTGATTGTCTGCTTCTGTCTCTGATTGTCTGCTTCTGTCTCTGATTGTCTGCTTCTGTCTCTGATTGTCTGCTTCTGTGTCTGATTGTCTGCTTCTGTCTCTGATTGTCTGTTCGGCTTTAGTTTATGATTGTCTGCTTCTGTCTCTGAGTCTGCTTCTGTCTCTGATTGTCTGCTTCTGTCTCTGATCTGCTTCTGTCTGATTCTGTCTCTGATTGTCTGCTTCTGTCTCTTATTGTCTGCTTCTGTCTCTGATTGTCTGCTTCTGTTTCTGATTGCTTCTGCTCTCTGTCTCTGATTGTCTGCTTCTTCTGTCTCTGATTGTCTGCTTCTGTCTCTGATTGTCTGCTTCTGTCTCTGATTGTCTGACTGTGTCTCTGATTGATTCTGCTTCTGTCTCCGATTGTCTGCTTCTGTCTCTGATTGTCTGCTTCTGTCTCTGATGTCTGCTTCTGTCTCTGATTGTCTGCTTCTGTCTCTGATTGTCTGCTTCTGTCTCTGATGTCTGCTTCTGTCTCTGACTGTCTCTGTCTCTGTCTGCTTCTGTCTCTGAGTATCTGCTTCTGTCTCTGATTGTCTGCCTTCTGTCTCTGATTGTCTGCTTCTGTCTCTGATTGTCTGCTTCTGTCTCTGATTGTCTATTGTCTGCTTCTGTCTCTGATTGTCTGCTTCTGTCTCTGATTGTCTTCTTCTGTCTCTGATTGTCTGCTTCTGTCTCTGATTGTCTGCTTCTGTCTCTGATTGTCTGCTTCTGTCTCTGATTGTCTGCTTCTGTCTCTGATTGTCTGCTTCTGTCTCTGATTGTCTGCTTCTGTCTCTGATTGTCTGCTTCTGTCTCTGATTGTCTGCTTCTGTCTCTGATTGTCTGCTTCTGTCTCTGATTGTCTGCTTCTGTCTCTGATTGTCTGCTTCTGTCTCTTATTGTCTGCTTCTGTCTCTGATTGTCTGCTTCTGTCTCTGATTGTCTGCTTCTGTCTCTGATTGTCTGCTTCTGTCTCTGATTGTCTGCTTCTGTCTCTGATTGTCTGCTTCTGTCTCTTATTGCTGCTTCTGTCTCTGATTGTCTGCATCTGTCTCTGATTGTCTGCTTCTGTCTCCGATTGTCTGCTTCTGTCTCTCTGACTGTGTCTCTGATTGTCTGCTTCTGTCTCTGATTGTCTGCTTCTGTCTCTGTCTCTGATTGTCTGATTGTCTGTCTCACTTCTGTCTCTGATTGTCTGTCTCTGATTGTCTGCTTCTGTCTCTGTCTCTGATTGTCTGCTTCTGTCTCTTCTGTCTCTGATTGTCTGCTTCTGTCTCTGATTGTCTGCTTCTGTCTCTGATTGTCTGCTTCTGTCTCTGATTGTCTGCTTCTGTCTCTGATTGTCTGCTTCTGTCTCTGATTGTCTGCTTCTGTCTCTGATTGTCTGCTTCTGTCTCTTATTGTCTGCTTCTGTCTCTGATTGTCTGTCTGCTGATTGTCTGCTTCTCTGATTGTCTGCTTCTCTCTGATTGTCCGTCTGTCCTTGATTGTCTGCTTCTGTCTCTGATTGTCTGCATGTGTCTCTGATTGTCTGCTTCTGTCTCTGATTGTCTGCTTCTGTCTCTGATTGTCTGACTGTGCTCTCTGTCTGCTTCTGTTTATGATTGTCTGCTTCTGTCTCTGTCTGCTTCTGTCTCTGATCTGTCTCTGATTGTCTTCTGTCTCTGATTGTCTGCTTCTGTCTCTGATCGTTTCTGTCTCTGATTGTCTGCTTCTGTCTCTGATTGTCTGCTTCTGTCTCTGATTGTCTGCTTCTGTGCTTCTGATTGTCTGCTTCTGTCTCTGATCTGCTTCTGTCTCTGATTGTCTCTGTCTCTGATTGTCTGCTTCTGTCTCTGATTGTCTGCTTCTGCTTTCTCTGAATGTCTGTCTGTTCTTCTGTCTCTGATTGTCTGCTTCTGTCTCTGATTGTCTGCTTCTGTCTCTGATTGTTCTTCTGTCTCTGATTGTGCTTCTGTCTCTGATTGTCTGCTCTCTGAATGTCTGCTTCTGTCTCTGATTGTCTGCTTCTGTCTCTGATTGTCTGCTTCTGTCTCTGATTGTCTGCTTCTGTCTCTGATTGTCTGTCTGCTCTGTCTCTGATTGTCTGCTTCTGTCTCTGATGATCTGCTTCTGTCTCTGATTGTCTGCTTCTGTCTCTGATTGTCTGCTTCTGTCTCTGTCTCTGATGATCTGCTGTCTCTGATTGTCTACTTCTGTCTCTGATTGTCTGCTTCTCTGATTGTCTGCTTCTGTCTCTGATCTGATTGTCTGCTTCTGTCTCTGATTGTCTGCTTCTGTCTCTGATTGTCTGCTTCTGTCTCTGATTGTCTGCTTCTGTGATTGTCTGCTTCTGTCTCTGATTGTCTGATTCTGTCTCTGATTGTCTGCTTCTGTCTCTGATTGTCTGCTTCTGTCTCTGATTCTGCTTCTGTCTCTGATTGTCTGCTTCTGTCTCTGATTGTCTGCTTCTGTCTCTGACTGTCTGCTTCTGTCTCTTATTGTCTGCTTCTGTCTCTGATTGTCTGCTTCTGTCTCTGATTGTCTGCTTCTGTCTCTGATCTGCTTCTGTCTGCTCTCTGTCTGCTTCTGTCTTTGTCTGCTTCTGTCTTTGTCTGCTTCTGATTGTCTGCTTCTGTCTCTGATTGTCAGCTTCTTTCTTCAACTGTCTCTGTCTCTGCCACTGTATGTCTACCTGTTTGTCTGTCTGTCTCTCTCTCTATATATATATATCTCTCTCTCTCTCTCACGATCAACCAAACACTATTATATATTAAAAGGTCATCTCTTGGTATGACCTGACAGGAGCGAGTTTTCCACTAGTATCCCGCAGACAGAACCGATATATAACACAGTACATTAGTTATAGGGAGGCAGCCAAATCCCCGCTTTGTCCCATCCATTAGCAATGTAGTGCAAATCCTATCGATTGTTAGTCATTTGCAGCTGCAGTGGCGCAGATTGGGATTAATGGCACATGACAGTTGACAGCATGGCACATAGCAGATATTTGACAGAATGTCACATGGCAGAGATGTGACAGCATAACACATGACAGAGATTTGACAGCATAACACATGGCAGAGATTTGACAGCATGGCTCATGGCAGCGATTGGACAGCATAACACATGACATAGATTTGACAGCATAACACATGGCAGCGATTTGACAGCATAACACATGACAGAGATTTGACAGCATAACACATGACAGAGATTTGACAGCATAACACATGACAGAGATTTGACAGCATAACACATGACAGAGATTTGACAGCATGGCTCATGGCAGCGATTTCACAGCATAACACATGACAGAGATTTGACAGCATGACACATGACAGAGATTTGACAGCATGGCACATGACAGAGATTTGACAGCATAGCACATGGCAGAGATTTGACAACATAACACATGACAGTGATTTGACAGCATAACACATGACAGA
Organism: Phymorhynchus buccinoides; assembly: GCA_017654935.2. Taxonomy (NCBI): domain Eukaryota; kingdom Metazoa; phylum Mollusca; class Gastropoda; order Neogastropoda; family Raphitomidae; genus Phymorhynchus; species Phymorhynchus buccinoides. The sequence continues at coordinate 15,626,295 of CM065698.1, read as the reverse complement.
GATTTGACAGCATAACACATGACAGAGATTTGACAGCATAACACATGACAGAGATTTGACAGCATGGCTCATGGCAGCGATTTCACAGCATAACACATGACAGAGATTTGACAGCATAACACATGACAGAGATTTGACAGCATAGCACATGGCAGAGATTTGACAGCATGGCTCATGGCAGTGATTTGACAGCATGACACATGACAGAGATTTGACAGCATAACACATGACAGAGATTTGACAGCATGGCTCATGGCAGCGATTTGACAACATAACACATGACAGATTTGAGCATAACACATGACAGAGATTGGACAGCATAACACATGACAGAGATTTAACAGCATAGCACATGACAGATATTTGACAGCATGGCACATGACAGAGATTTGACAGCATAGCACATGGCAGAGATTTGACAACATAACACATGACAGTGATTTGACAGCATAACACATGACAGAGATTTGACAGCATAACACATGACAGAGATTGGACAGCATAACACATGACAGAGATTTAACAGCATAGCACATGACAGAGATTTGACAGCATGACACATGACAGAGATTTGACAGCATGACACAGAGATGTGCAAAAATGAACATGAAAGGGATTTGAACAGATGGCAGGGTGTTCGACAGCACGGTGCATGGCGGCGACTTGCCAGCAGGGCTAACGATGAAGGCATTTACCACAAATTTGTCAACGATACTTGTGGCTCAGTTTTGCCAGCGTCACACAGGACAGAGATTCGCGACTCTTGGTGGAGATTTGCTGAGAATCAGTGCTTTATATTGCCTGCAGAGTTGCCTATTGGTGAAACAATGGAACTGTGTTCTTCAATGAAGCAGATTTGCCAAGAATCAGTGCTTTCTATTGCCTGCAGAGTTGCCTATTGGAGAAACATTGAAACTTGTTTTTTTCAATAAAGGATGCTTGCACCGTGTCAATGCTTTCTATTGCCTGCACAGAGTTGCCTATTGGAGACACAATGGAACTTGGATCTTCAATGAAGGAGGTTTGCAGATAATCAGTGCTTTCTATTGCCTGCACAGAGTTGCCTATTGGAGAAACAATGGAACTTGGATCTTCAATGAAGGAGGTTTGCAGATAATCAGTGCTTTCTATTGCCTGCACAGAGTTGTCTATTGGAGAAACAATGGAACTTGGTACTTCAATGAAGGAGATTTGCAGAGAATCAGTGCTTTCTATTGCCTGCACAGAGTTGCCTATTGGAGAAACATTGAAACTTGTTTTTTTCAATGAAGGAGGTTTGCAGAGAATCAGTGCTTTCTATTGCCTGCACAGAGTTGCCTATTGGAGACACAATAGAACTTGGTTCTTCAATGAAGGAGGTTTGCCGAGAATCAGTGCTTTCTATTGCCTGCACAGAGTTGCCTATTGGAGACACAATGAAACTTGGATCTTCAATGAAGGAGGTTTGCAGAGAATCAGTGCTTTCTATTGCCTGCACAGAGTTGCCTATTGGAGACACAATGAAACTTGGATCTTCAATGAAGGAGGTTTGCAGAGAATCAGTGCTTTCTATTGCCTGCACAGAGTTGCCTATTGGAGACACAATGAAACTTGGATCTTCAATGAAGGAGGTTTGCAGAGAATCAGTGCTTTCTATTGCCTGCACAGAGTTGCCTATTGGAGACACAATGAAACTTGGATCTTCAATGAAGGAGGTTTGCAGAGAATCAGTGCTTTCTATTGCCTGCACAGAGTTGCCTATTGGAGACACAATGAAACTTGGATCTTCAATGAAGGAGGTTTGCAGATAATCAGTGCTTTCTATT
>CM065698.1:15601990-15621990 GCA_017654935.2 Phymorhynchus buccinoides | reverse complement strand
ATTGTAAAAAGAACCGTTAAAATAGATAAAACACAATGTAACGATCTGCACATGTTAAAACAGTTTTGTAATGACAAGGATGTCCGATCTAAGCAGACTTTTCCCTTTATTAGTGTGCATGAGGTTTACAAGGAACTATTCTCACTAAAACAGACTCGTTCTCATGGTCTTGATGGCCTTGACAGTAACATATTGATGTTGTCTGCACCTGTCATAACTGAACATATTACCTATATACACAATCTTTGTATAGATAAAAATTGCTTTCCTCAAGCCTTTAAAAAAGCCAAAGTTCTTCCTATCTTCAAATCTGGAGATTCCTCTGATCCCTCAAATTACCGGCCCATATCAATATTACCAATACTGTCAAAACCCCTGGAAAGGCATCTCAAACAACACATGCAATCTCATTTTATTAAATATAACTTATTTTACAGCAATCAAAATGGTTTCAGGGAAAAACATTCTTGCCACACAATGCTCACTAACATTATAGAAGAATGGCACCTTAATATTAACAATGACGTATTCACTGGTTCACTTTTTGTAGATTTTGCAAAAGCCTTTGACACTATAGATCACACCCTTCTTTTAACAAAACTTTCTTTGTATGGCTTACATTCCAACTCTGTCAACCTGATAGCAAACTTCCTTAACAATAGAACTCAGATAGTGACCCAAGATTTTGTAATGTCATCGCTTATGCCCATCAAATATGGAGTACCCCAAGGATCGGTATTAGGGCCTATCTTATTCTCAATTTATATAAATGATTTACCCCTCCACCTAAAATCCCAATGCGAACTCTTTGCTGACGATACAACCCTTCACGCAAAAGATGGAAATCCAAACAACGTATGCATCTTCCTCCAAAAGGACATAGATAACCTTACAACATGGACAGAAAATAATAACATGGCAATTCATCCTAGTAAATCTAAATTCATGTTAATAACTACTCGACAAAAAAGACAAAACCTAAAAGATAATCTGCCTAAACTCAAAATTTATGACAGTCTTCTTGAAGAAGTAGATTCATGTAAATTACTGGGTGTAACTATTGATAACAATTTATCATGGTCTAAGCACATCTCTGTCATTTGTAAAAAAAATAGCTAAGAAAGTATTCCAACTTAATAGAATAAAGCATTTCCTAGATGATCATACACGAAAACTCTTTTTTAATGCATATATTCAGCCCGAAATAGATTATGCTTCTACGTGTTGGGATCTTGCTAGCGAAAACTGCTTAAAGCCGCTAAAAAGACTCTACAAGCGCGCTCTTAAAATTGTTCTTCTTAAGTCTTCTTCCCTACAAAATAATGATTATAAGGAACTAGGCATTCTTCCAATAGATTCTAAGTTGAACCTTAATAAAGCTGTTTTCATGTACAAAATTATGTATAAACTGACACCAACCTACTTATGCAAACGATTTCCTATTACTAACATTCGAAACAAAAGTAAAGTATATATTCCTCGCCCCAGAACAAACCTGTTTATGACCTCCCTTACCTACTCTGGTAGCAAACTGTGGAATGATCTGGAAAATATCAATACAAATATAGCAAGTGTCTCATCTTTTAAGAGAACATACCATAAACACCTCTTAAACAAGCTCTAAATGATCATATTTATTTCACTTCCATATCTATTGGTGTTGCAAAACAACGACTTACTAAAATATTCGTGCTCATAACAATTACAACAAGTAATTAGTACATGTATGCATTAATTATGAGCATACTTGCTACAATGTTTTTGCTTCCTGTACGCCGCGGATTAAGTAACTCTGTGATGTATTTTCTTTTCTGTACGTAGAGTGTGTGTGTGTGTGTGTGTGTGTGTGTGTGTGTGTGTGTGTGTGTGTGTGTGTGTGTGTGTGTGTGTGTGTGTGTGTGTGTGTGTGTGTGTGTGTGGTCTATGATATTTGAATTTTGTGAAATGATGTTTGTATTTTTGCTTGATCTTGAAAACTTAATGTGTTTTTCCCCATTTTTGCTTTTTTGCATTGTTTCTTGTTTTCTTGTTATTTGATAGTCATGGTTTGTTTTTTTCCTCCTTGAGGGCATGGTGTAAAGAAGCGAAAGCTTATCTGTTTACCCTCATTAAAAAACATTCGTATTCGTATTCGTATTCTCTCTCTCTCTCTCTCTCTCTCTCTCTCTCTCTCTCTCTCTCTCTCTCTCTCTCTCTCTCTCTCTCTCTCTCTCTCTCTCTCTCTCTCTCTCTCTCTCTCTCGTATGCATACTCATATCGTTCCCATGCCACTTAAAGAACTCCCCGTGAAAGGAAGTGTTGTCCAATTAAAGACCCCCTCGTCTGGTGTTCATCCTGTAGGGCAAACGTATTAAAAGACCCACCCTTTGTCCTGCCTTTGGGCTACGAAAAATCTGCTAATAATATGGCGCCAGAAAAAGGACAACTAGAAGGCACTGGCTTAGGGAACACCTCTGCTCAATCATTCTCTAAAGGCCCTTCTTAACCGGGCATTCTTCTGGTTGGAAAACCTTGTTCGGAAGGATCGCCGAACCCTTGAAAAGATCGCCGATCCTCCCCATGTCTTAATCAAAGCCGAACTAGGTTCGCAAACCTTAGTTCGGGGTGATCGCATACCATGAAAATATCGAGTTCGGATTTCGGACAACATGTTCTGGGAACTTCGATCTAGTTCGACGAACCTCTCTTCTGATTGGTTGAAACCGCGAGAGCTCTTCTGTGTCAAGGGAGTTTTTTAGTAGGCTACTGAGTTGGAAGCAACATCGAATCTCCATGTTTGTTCATCGATTTTCGGGAAAGTTTCCTTGTTGTTAAGAAGTGTGGCGACAAATATTGCAAAAGCAATGTGAATATACGAACGACTTATCATATTATCTACGCCTTGATCGACCACTGAAAAGAAAGGCAAAGCAGGCAAACCAACGGCCTTATTTTTAGAACCGCGGGTCGCGCGCGTGTGTGACTGAGTGACGTGAAGTGACTGACATGATTTTCACGTTCACTGATGTGCTGATGTAGGCTACTCAAGAACCCTATATAACTTTACTATTTTATTGATAAATCAGTCCCATATGGCTTCGGCCGAGAGGACGTAAAACATAACTTTGAGAAATCAGCCTCAATCGCAGTTGAGTCAGGGGTTCCTCAAGGATCAGTGTTGGGACCAACTCTTTTCCTCGTCTACATCAATGATTTGCCTGAGGGCATAGCATTCCAGACAAGGCTGTTTGCTGACGATGTCACCTGCAGCAAGACATTAAACAGCCCAGATGACCAACAACAACTTCAAGACGACCTAGAAGCCCTGACCACCTGGGAGAAAGCATGGTCGATGGTATTTCACCCTAAAAGGTGCCAAGAACTGTATGCCACACGAAAGAGAGAGAAGAAGGCTGGAAACTACACCCTCCATGGCCAGGCTCTCGAAGAAGTGAGGGAAGTCAAGTACCTGGGTGTCACAATCACGGACGACATCAAATGGGGCTCCCACGTCGCAAACATCGGCAAGAACGCGAACAAGACTCTAGGCTTTCTCAGACGAAACTTGAAAACCACCAACAAAAGATTGAGAGAAACTGCATGCAAAGCCTTCGTCCGGCCAGTGCTCGAATACTCCAGCACAGTATGGGATCCGCACACAAAGAAAGACATCCACACCCTCGAAAAGATCCAGAGAAGGGGCGCGCTGGGTGGCAAACAGATACCGCCAAACCTCCAGCATAGATGAGATCCTGGCATCATTAGAGTGGCCGACGTTAGAAGAGAGAAGAAAACACAGAAGGCTGGAGATGCTGTACAAACACCAACTGGGCCTGGTTGAAATCAACTCAGCCTACTTGCCAACTCCAACAGGCACAAGAAGGGGCACCAGAAAATCCAACACGAAGGCGTGCGACATCCCATCATGTCGTACTCAGTACAGACAGCTGTCGTTCTTCCCTCGAACAATACCAGAGTGGAACGCCCTGCCCCAAGACACGGTGGAAGCTGAGACGCTGGAGCTTTTCAGGTCTAGGCTCGGCTCCTTGCTCTGATCCTACAACCTTCATGCCCCCCCCCCCCCCCCCCCCCCCCCCCCCCCCCCCCCCCCCCCCCCCCCCCTGCCCCCGTCTTCCTCCCCCTCTCTTTCTGTTCTTCCACGAATGTCCACCGCCACCCGGTTTGCTTTGTTTTTCCATTGCTGTTGGGTTGGGGCCGGACTAGGTCCAAACGCGAACTGGGTGCTGAAGAGCATTGCGCCTGTCCGGCGGCTCCACTAATGCTGAGCATATCAGACTAGGGAGTCTGCAAATCTTTGTATTCTACTCCCCCTCCCTTTTTTAAGTATGTATCATTTATTTGAATTCAGTTCATTTATTCTCTTCCTACTTCTTTGGTGACCTGGCGCTTCGTTTTCTTTTTTTTTTTTTTTTTTTCAATATCGGTTAAATCTTCAACCTGATGAAGGTGGCCGATTATACACAATCATACATATTCTGTTGAGAACACACAATGTTCAGCAGTGACAATGAATTGCTTCTGCCGGGGACTAACCCTCAACTAACAAGTATGCCTTCGAAAGTTCGATAGTATCATTTTGATTTTAATGACACTTCACCAGTACGTTCCAGACATCATGGAATCCTTTTTCGTGCCCAGATAATAAGGCGTTTCAGACAAGACTGATCACACAATATCCAGTCTGCGTGTGGCGCTAGATGGACTGGTGGGGTTTGAAGAGGTGGCATGAGGGATTGTTCTTCTCTTGTCTCTTACTGTCGGATTGTTTTGTCATAGTTGACAGTTGCATTACAAACTGATGAATATTTTGCTGGCTGTAGATGTTATGTGAAAAGCACATCAATTTACTTGTATATCACAAATGCAATTTTCCATGCTGCTGGAACATAGTTCTGTTGAACGCTTGTGCGTATAACTGTGTGTCAAATATTATGTGTATACAAGCGAACAGAAATATATGCACGAGTTTCAGCAACAGCGTGAACGGTGTGTTTGAAATGAGTCAGTGTAAGCAATAAAAACACACACAACAATATAATACGTCTTCACAAAAAGTAGAATTGCTACCATTCCATAAATCATTGTAATGTTATTTACACACACACACACACACACACACACACACACACACACACACACACACACACACACACACACGCACGCACGCACGCACGCACGCACGCGCACGCACGCGCACGCACGCGCACGCACGCACACGCACGCACACGCACACGCACGCACACGCACGCACACGCACACGCGCACGCGCACGCACACGCACGCACGCACGCACGCACACGCACACGCACACACACACACACACACGTGTACCAAAACACATGCTTCCGTTCATGTTGTACCTCTCAGAATCGATTCGAACTGTCGACCTCTCGGTGCATGCTACCTACGATTAGCAATACGATCTGACGACATAATACTAGTTCATCCATCTGGCCAACGCTGATATCACTTTCCGCTCCGCCGCAATGAAGAGTGACACAATCTGATAACGCGACGTCGCGTGTCTAGTCACCACTGATGCGCGTGTAGGCTTAAGGGAGATAAGTAAGCACCGGGTTTGACGAGACACGAGAATGCTTTCCCTTGTCAGATTTTTCTCCTCACTTGACGCCTTTGCGACTTTTGTCTGGGGTTAGTTTGGGTAGAGAGGCATCTTACACTGCAGTGAATGCACAGGATGATATTACACGAGGCACCCACTGTGTTTATCCTGTCAAACTTTATTTTGTACTCGATTTCGTTTTTTGAATAGTTGGTTCTTTCAGCCTGTCAAACATACGCACGTTACCTTATGTCTCTATCTCTGTCCGTGTTTGTATCTCTCTCTCTCTCTCTCTCTCTCTCTCTCTCTCTCTCTCTCTCTCTCTCTCTCTCTCTCTCTCTCTCTCTCTCTCTCTCTCTCTCTCTCTCTCTCTCTCTCTCTCTCTCTCTCTCTCTCTCTCTCTCTCTCTCTCTCTCTCTCCTGCTATAGAAAATGGTGAGTAGACTAATAGACAGTGCTTTAATCTGTATGTTAACCAAAATACCAACCAAAAAAAACATATCTATAGTATTTCACTTTTTCTTGTAAAATAAAAGCGTTACTAACAAGTGAGTGAAACGAAACTAAGCATCCATAATTTCCTGGCGAATGTTCAACTATATTTAAAAACATTTAGGCCATCTGACTGGCACAACACTACATTCTGATTTCATAACTTTATAAAATATTTGCGAATAAAACATCCAGAAGTAAGTTTTGTGTGTGTTTTTGCTTTATGTGAAAAGTTCAAATTCTTTTTTATTTCTTTTCAGATGCTATGTATAAAACATGTTGATAGTCATTTGTAGCTTTCTTTGTTTTTATATCTACTTTGTAACCGTCCCATGCTTTGCAATGGTTGACTCAATGGTAATCTAATAATTGATTGGATATGTGTGAACTGTCATTATACTAGATTATATTCATCAATATTCATTAACAAATCTACTGGGCCAAATTCAGTCATAGGAATGATGGCACGATTTCGAAAAAGAAAACATTAGAAAAAGTATTCAACTACAATTTCGTTTATGCTGTGAATAAACATGATCCGCGTCATGTCATCGATCCAACATAGAGGGAAAACAAAATGATATGTATATTCCCCACAGGACTAGAACATGACAGACTCTAGCCAATGTTCAGGCACAGGGGCACGTATACACCCTGAAACCGGCTTTAAAATTGATTTCAACATGTACGTTTCATCACGTACCCGTGGCTTAAGATGTCTGGGAGTCTACAGATAACGCCTAGAGCTGTGTGAGAGTTGAAAGGTAGTCATGAGTATGCTAGGGAAGGAAAAGGGGGAATATGAACATATGTATTTTCATGGAAAAGCGTTCTTAAGCACTTCGTCGATTCATTCCATTTTTTAAAAATCACATTGTTTTCTAATTCGGATATTTTTTCAAAGATAAAAAAAAAAAAAATTATGCGTTTTGGCAAACAGATATTTTTTTTATCATTTGGACATGTTTCGTCTCACTTCAGCATCTCTAGTGTGCTACCACTTTTTTTTTTACAAGGACAAAACTTTGCATATTTAGAAGATACTTCACAAGCCCCAAAGCAAACGATGAAATGTCCGCATTTACTAGCCTTTTAGGAGAAAGAAGTTTACTCAACTTTACTCAGAATTGGCCATTGAAAACCACAAGTTTGATAAATGTCGATATGACAGCCAGGTTTAAAGAAAGGACCTCTTCTTTTCTGTTCTGTTTTCCCTCTGCGTTTAGTGTACATTGCAGATGGGATAAGCATGAATGGAAAGTTGGCAGTGGCTGACTGGAAGTCTCAAAGAGAGTGTTTAGTCCCCAAAGGCATGGATCAATATAGCAAAGGGAACGTGTATGTGGTGCCTTAGTTTAGATGTAATATTACTCTATACAGCTACTGGAGGTAGTTTTCATGTTGGTTCCATTTTCATCTGAGTGGCTCTCTGTCTGCATCATTGTCACAGGTCGATTGTCAGTTTCTCGATATACTATTTTGTTATGCTTTGATTCGCATATTTGGAAAACACAGAATTATGCTTAAAACATCCAAAATCGCGCATGCGCGCAGGTACCTGCACCCCCCCCCCACCACACAACCCACCCCCACAGAGAGAGGGGAAGAGAGAGAGAGAGAGAGAGAGAGAGAGAGAGAGAGAGAGAGAGAGAGAGAGAGAGAGAGAGAGAGAGAGAGAGAGAGAGAGAGAGAGAGAGAGAGAGATTATGATACTATTGCACTTGTCTGCGTCTGCCAAAATATCAATCAAGATTACGCTTATCTAGCTTTCGCCAACACCAACACCGGTCTGCAAGAGCGACGGTCAATCAATATTTCCCAAGCGAACTTGAATGTTTTATTTTCCAAGACTAGTTTTAAGACTTCGTTGCAAAAGAAGGTTAATAGTCAGGGGGTTTGCTAAAGTTTACACAACCTAACAAAAAACCCTTACACTCCATTATCCCCCTTTTGTATATATAAAAAAAACCACGCACCTACCCCCTCCATCCTCACATGTTTGCTTTGATTTTGTTTTCACTGAGAAGCAGCATTCTGCAATTCGCGGGAAAGAGATAGGGACTATTTTCATAAACCTGAAAGAAGCAGACTTTGAGATTGAGGGTGGTGAACATGAAAGGGAGGGGGTGTCTAAGGTACGGCGTAGTCAAATAACATATCCCCATGATACCCTTCATTGACGATGATTCTTCTTCTGCGTTCCCAGACACGCATGTGTCCGGTTTTCAGTTTTCACTGGTCTCCCGGCTGCGTGCAGCCGACACATTCCGATTTCGGACCAATTGGCGAAAAGAAGACCGCATTGCAAGCAAGAATATAAAAAAGTGATGCAAACGCTGTCTGGTTGTTTTTGTTTTTAAATGGTCTCTCTACACGTGACAGTTTTTAATTCTTTCCCCATAGCAACACGGTAATATGCAAATGATATTATGACTGGTCTATCTCTGTGTTGCCATGGTGAAAGAGTGAAAATTGTTCACGTGCATTGAGGCCATAAGTAAACAAATTTCCATAGAATCATTCGATAATACTGGAATATTTCAAGCTGGACAAACATGACAGTGCCACCTTGGTGTCTAGCGACTGGTAATCTTTGTTGTAGTGTTTAGTCATCTTTATTCATCTACATTTTATTTGTATATGTATTTGAAATTCGCAAACCTCATATCTCGATTATTGTTTTTTTATAGTTAGATACATAGTCAGCTCTCTGATTTTCCCCGCCACCTTCCACCAAAAGCTCGTATCTCTAACGACTTTCTATCTGGGGTAAATGAGGTTGTGTAAATACATGACAAACTCTTAAGTCCCAAATTCAGATCGACTTAAGGACAAAAACCTCGTATCTTCGTTCTTTTCAAGTAAAAAAAAAAAAGTAATTTTAACAAAATGCAGGACTAAACTCGCAATATCTTGAACAACATATTCATCATAGTTAATAACTTGTGGTAAACGCGGTTAATTTTTAAAAGTTTTTTTTGTTTTTCTCAAAACTACCAAAATCGAGATATGAAGGTTTCTGAATTTCACAGACGATAATTATATTATAATTGTTTTGTGCATTTTATGCATGCGCCAGTGACATACTTGAAACCTAAGCAGTACCTCATATTTTAGAGCTATATGATCCCAATTTGTTTTTTAAAGACAAATGGTAAATGCATTTTTATTTCTCTTTCTTCTCTACCCTCACCCCTCTCTTTCCACCAGCCTTCAACCCCACCCCATTAGTCCCCACTAGTCCCCACAAACACCACCTCCCTCCCACCCCAACCCCCAACCACCTCACCCCACCCACCCACCCTTCCCCTACCCACCCACCCCATTAGTCCCCACTAGTCCCCACAAACACCACCTCCCTCCCACCCCCAACCCCCAACCACCTCACCCCACCCACCCTTCCCCTACCCACCCACCCCACTAGTCCCCACAAAACACCACCTCCCTCCCACCCCAACCCCCAACCACCTCACCCCACCCACCCACCCTTTCCCCTACCCACCCACCCCATTAGTCCCCACTAGTCCCCACAAACACCACCTCCCTCCCACCCCAATCCCCAACCACCTCACCCCACCCACCCACCCTTCCCCTACCCACCCACCCCTTCGTTTAATCTCTGATCGGAAATTAATCGCTCGACGTTCATTTGGCATGCAATTTGACAGACCAACGCATTGATAGTAGCATGTGTGTGTGTGTGTGTGTGTGTGTGTGTGTGTGTGTGTGTGTGTGTGTGTGTGTGTGTGTGTGTGTGTGTGTGTGTGTGTGTGTGTGTGTGTGTGAGTGTGTGTGTGTGTGTGTGTGTGTGTGTGTGTGTGTGTGTGTGTGTGTGTGTGTGTGTGTGTGATGTGTGAATGAGTGTGTGTGTGTGTGTGTGTGCGTGTGTGTGTGTGTGTGTGTGTGTGTGTGTGTGCGTGTGTGTGTGCGTGCGTGTGCGTGCGTGCGTGCGTGCGTGCGTGCGTGCGTGCGTGCGTGTGTGTTTGAACCCCACGTAAGCCTGATTTCACATGACTTTTCTACCTGGAGCTAAGCACTTTACCTAGTGATTATTGTAAATAGCATTCGAAACATCCCTTAGAAGCAAAGCAAGATCTTGGGCCATTGCTAAAATACGCATGGTAAGTTGGGACAAAAAGGCAACAGAAGTTGTTGCATTTATTGCCTCAGCCTCCGAATGATTATTATCTGACTGACTATCTATCTGAACACGATAACGTTTGAACGGAGGGACCTAGGACGCTCAAATTTTGCATGCGGATAGGTACTTGGGATATCAAGGCCAGGTTCGAAAATGAAGGTTATTGGTCAAAGGTCAAGGTCACTGGAGTCGAAAATGCTGCCGAGCAACTGGGTCTGTAGGCCTATTCACAATGAGATAGTATGAGACCTATCATCATATCTCTTCTTTGTTTTTTGGGGTGGTTTTTTTGCTGTCCCATCTTCTGGACCGTACAGTGGCGTTGTTCACACGCCGCTCATTCCAAGTCCCAACTCGCAGCCACACCTCCGCACGTTCAGGTAGCAGACTCCGAAACCAGCAGTCCAATAGGAGTCCAACCGTTAGGCCGTCAGGAGGCAACCAACCGAGGAGACACTGCACTGCTGCTGAGTCACTTCGGTGGAGTTCAATGGAGCCTGTTCAGGACACCACCTACTAAGCCCCCTACTGACGACAATATTCTCTTAGTCGTGGAGCCAGCGTGAGCGAGGTCCTCCCCCGAGGGCGCCACCACGACCGTCCACCTTCAGCTCCCCAGAACACACTGATCTCCACCACTTTGACTCGAACGCATCAAGGTATAGACTGGATTGGAAACCGAAACTGAGGTCACCATGAGAGCAGGGCTTGGAAAGCCACAGAATTTGAGACATTGTTTTGTTTTTAAATGATCTCTATTTTACCCCTTTGAAATAAAGGCTAGTTACCAGCTGCGAGGCGAAGCACATCAGCCGAAAATACTGCCACGCGGCTGGTGGTTTAGCGTCTTAACGCTGTAGTTCTTTCATGTTTTAAACGGTTAGGATGCGTTGTAGTGTGGCTGGGCCTCTTTCGCTTACATATAATACAACATGTCTGTAGGTTAGGATGTGTTGTAGTGTGGCTGGGCCTCTATTGCTTACATTTAATACAACATGTCTGTAGGTTGGGATGCGTTGTAGTGTGGCTGGGCCTCTATTGCTTACATTTAATACAACATGTCTGTAGGTTAGGATGCGTTGTAGTGTGGCTGGGCCTCTATTGCTTACATTTAATACAACATGCCTGTAGGTTAGGATGCGTTGTAGTGTGGCTGGGCCTCTATCGCTTACATTTAATACATGTCTGTAGGTTGGGATGCGTTGTAGTGTGGCTGGGCCTCTATCGCTTACATTTAATACAACATGTCTGTAGGTTAAGATGCGTTGTAGTGTGGCTGGGCCTCTATCACTTACATTTAATACAACATGTCTGTAGGTTAAGATGCGTTGTAGTGTGGCTGGGCCTCTATCGCTTACATTTAATACAACATGTCTGTAGGTTAGGATGCGTTGTAGTGTGGCTGGGCCTCTGTCGTTTACATTTAATACAACATGTCTGTAGGTTAGGATGCGTTGTAGTGTGGCTGGGCCTCTATCACTTACATTTAATACATGTCTGTAGGTTAGGATGCGTTGTAGTGTGGCTGGGCCTCTATCGTTTACATTTAATACAACATGTCTGTAGGTTAGGATGCGTTGTAGTGTGGCTGGGCCTCTATCGCTTACATTTAATACAACATGTCTGTAGGTTAGGATGCGTTGTAGTGTGGCTGGGCCTCTATCGCTTACATTTAATACAACATGTCTGTAGGTTAGGATGCGTTGTAGTGTGGCTGGGCCTCTGTCGCTTACATTTCATACAACATATCTGTAGGTTAGGATGCGTTGTAGTGTGGCTGGGCCTCTATCGCTTACATTTAATACAACATGTCTGTAGGTTAGGATGTGTTGTAGTGTGGCTGGGCCTCTATCGCTTACATTTAATACAACATGTCTGTAGGTTAGGATGCGTTGTAGTGTGGCTGGGCCTCTATCGCTTACATTTAATACAACATGTCTGTAGGTTAGGATGCGTTGTAGTGTGGCTGGGCCTCTATCGCTTACATTTAATACAACATGTCTGTAGGTTAGGATGCGTTGTAGTGTGGCTGGGCCTCTATCGTTTACATTTAATACAACATGTCTGTAGGTTAGGATGCGTTGTAGTGTGGCTGGGCCTCTATCGCTTACATTTAATACATGTCTGTAGGTTAGGATGTGTTGTAGTGTGGCTGGGCCTCTGTCGTTTACATTTAATACAATATGTCTGTAGGTTAGGATGTGTTGTAGTGTGGTGGCTGGGCCTCTATCGCTTACATTTAATACAACATGTCTGTAGGTTAGGATGCGTTGTAGTGTGGCTGGGCCTCTATCGTTTACATTTAATACAACATGTCTGTAGGTTAGGATGCGTTGTAGTGTGGCTGGGCCTCTATCGCTTACATTTAATACAACATGTCTGTAGGTTAGGATGCGTTGTAGTGTGGCTGGGCCTCTATCGCTTACATTTAATACAACATGTCTGTAGGTTAGGATGCGGATGCTGGGTTGTATGTCTGTGTGGCGTTGTAGTGTGGCTGGGCCTCTATCGCTTACATTTAATACAAAATGTCTGTAGGTTAGGATGCGTTGTAGTGTGGCTGGGCCTCTATCGCTTACATTTAATACAACATGTCTGTAGGTTAGGATGCGTTGTAGTGTGGCTGGGCCTCTATCGCTTACATTTAATACAACATGTCTGTAGGTTAGGATGCGTTGTAGTGTGGCTGGGCCTCTATCGCTTACATTTAATACAACATGTCTGTAGGTTAGGATGCGTTGTAGTGTGGCTGGGCCTCTATCGCTTACATTTAATACAACATGTCTGTAGGTTAGGATGCGTTGTAGTGTGGCTGGGCCTCTATCGCGTTGACATACATCATCCCTGTAGGATTAGGATGTGCGTATTGTAGTGTGTGGTAGGGCCTCTATCGCTTACATTTAATACAAAATTACATTTAATACAACATGTCTGTAGGTTAGGATGCGTTGTAGTGTGGCTGGGCCTCTATCGCTTACATTTAATACAAACACTCTGTAGGTTAGGATGCGTTGTAGTGTGGCAGGGCCTCTATCGCTTACATTTAATACAAAATGTCTGTAGGTTAGGATGCGTTGTAGTGTGGCTGGGCCTCTATTACATTTAATACAACTATATGTTTGTAGTTTTTTAGGATATGTGTTGTAGTGTGGCTGGGCCTCTATCGCTTACATTTAATACAACATGTCTGTAGGTTAGGATGCGTTGTAGTGTGGCTGGGCCTCTATCGCTTACATTTAATACAAAATGTCTGTAGGTTAGGATGTGTTGTAGTGTGGCTGGGCCTCTATCGCTTACATTTCAATACAAAATGTCTGTAGGTTAGGATGTGTTGTAGTGTGGCTGGGCCTCTATCGCTTACATTTCAATACAACATGTCTGTAGGTTAGGATGCGTTGTAGTGTGGCTGGGCCTCTATCGCTTACATTTAATACAACATGTCTGTAGGTTAGGATGCGTTGTAGTGTGGCTGCAGGCCTCCTCTATCGCTTACATTTCAATACAACAGTGCCTGTAGGTTATGTCGTTGTAGTGTTAGCGTATGTGTTTGTAGGTGTGTCTTATGATGCGCTAGTATCGCTTACATTTATGCATACATTTAAACATGTCTGTAGGGGTTAGGATGTGTTGTAGTGTGGCTGGGCCTCTATCGCTTACATTTAATACAACATGTCTGTAGGTTAGGATGTGTTGTAGTGTGGCTGGACCTCTATCGCTTACATTTTATACTAAAACAACCTCTGTAGGTTAGGATGCGTTGTAGTGTGGCTGGGCCTCTATCGCTTACATTTAATACAACATGTCTGTAGGTTAGGATGTGTTGTAGTGTGGCTGGGCCTCTATCGCTTACATTTAATACAAACATGTCTGTAGGTTCAAAGAGAAGAGACAAGGGATTTCTCGCTAAGGGAGTGGTGGTGGGGGGGGGAGGTCGTTTTTCCTCACCTTTCCATATTATGTTGTCATCTTCCTCTCGACCTGAGCCTATCAGCATTGTCTTAGCATCCTCGTTCTATTTCCTCTGATAGAGTGATCGGAAATAATCCCCCTCTCAGCTTCCTTATCTCTCTTAGCGGCTCCGAGCAGTCTCTCCGTAGCGTCTCCTGGGCACTTGCTGTGTCTTATCTGTGTCCGTAAGTGGTGCGCCTCTCAATGACCGAGGTTTCCGCGCAGTACGCCTACAATAACATCCTATGTTACCAATATAACAGAATCTAATTTCCTGATGCTCGTCCTAATCTTGAAAAGTGTTGCGAAGGACTAGAACAATATATGTCATTTCCTTGATGACTAGATAATAATTATTCTTAGCTGCCCAGCGGTGTATTCTATGCAGGTCTCTCTCTCTCTCTCTCTCTCTCGTCTCTCTCTCTCTCTCTCATCTCTCTCTCTCTCATCTCTCTCCTCTCTCTCTCTCTCTCTCTCTCATTTTCTCTCTACTCTCTCTCAGTTCTCTCTCTCATGCTCTCTCACTCTCAACCCCTACCCCTCTCTCTCTCTGGCCCCTCTCCTCCGCTCCTCTCTCTCTCTCTGTCTGTAACGTGAGTGTGGTGGTGGTGTGTGTGTGTTGTGGTGTCATCGTGTGTGTGTGTGTGTGTGTGTGTGTGTGTGTGTGTGTCTGTTTGTGTGTATGCATGCATGCGCTAACGCGCGCGTGCATGTGTACGCGCGTTTATAAAAATGCGCGCGCGCCCGTGCGCGCGTGTTGGTGAGCTTACATGCACGCGCTTGCAAATGCGCACGTATTATTTTCCCTACTTGATGCAGTGTGTGGAAATTACATTATTATAACATCCCCATCCAGCGAGGCACTCGACTTTTCTGTGTTGATGCATTAATGTTTTATCATCCAGTGTAGAGAGAATCGATCAAGTTTTCCCTGCCGGTGATAAACAGCAAAACTTGTGATCATAGCGCCAGTGCTGAATGTCAGGGAGGGAACATGGGAAAACCGAGAGGGGAGGAGGGAGCGTGTGTGAGGTAAACGTAGTAGGCTGTCCCGATTCGCCTGGTCTTAATTGGTCTCATTGGCCTTTTTTCCCAAATCGCCCTCTTCATATTATGCCTTGTCTTGAGACAATGTTTTAACATGGTACTGTGGTTTGGGGGTTGGTTTTTGTACTCCTCACCCTCCCCACACACACACACAAACAAACAATAAATAAACCGAGAAATGAAATAGAAATAACCATCGTCCGTATAAAAGCTTCATGCGTTATGATCTTGATATTAGGATGAAGGAGAACACAAAAGAACACGCCCAGCTTCCTTATTTTTTTTCCTGAAAAAGTAGAATTTTTCGGCTTTATTATTATGTTAACAAAAGCCTTCATCGGCCATTGACTAAGTCAAGAAAGAGAATTGTTACTAGGTGTGTGAAAAGACCTAGATCTATCTTGATATTAGCATAGAAATGTTGTTGTTGAAATACATATAGAAACAGAAAAACATACATAGACATACAACGCAATTGCACACGTTCACACACACAACACACACACACACACACACACACACACACACACACACACACACACACACACACACACACACACACACACACATGTATTTATTCAATAGTGGCATAGCCTTCTAGCCTTGAATATGTTACACATAAACTACATTTTAAAATGAAAGTCGTAAAATGTGTTAGCTTCTTACCTAATACTTTAAATTAACGATAACTAAGATGCCTGTGTGTGTGTGTGTGTGTGTGTGTGTGTGTGTGTGTGTGTGTGCGTGTGCGTGCGCGCGCGCGTGTGTGTGTGTGTGTATATATAGTTTGCTTTAATAAAACTTTTCTGTGTCCAATGTCTTTATTTGTGAACCTCAGAAACAAAACCAGTTAACGTTAACTTTGAGTAATGTTCGTGTTCGTGTATGTATATATATATATATGTTCAAAAAAATAAAAAATTAAAAAAAAATTATATAACTTGTGCTGATTTACTTTTTCTCCCAATGGGAGAGGGACAGTGCCTATGCTTTTATATATTTTTTTTATCATTTTTTTAATTTTTTGAACACGGAACATTACTCAAAGTTAACGTTAACTGGTTTTGTTTCTGAGGTTCACAAATAAAGACACTGGACAAAGAAAAGCTTTATCAAAGCAAACTATTCTGCATTTCAAATGCACTAACTTTTCAGTCCTTCAGAGTAGGGGTACGGAGCTGGCTATTCACTGAGATTTTTCTTTCATGCTATATATATATATATTTTATACAATTCAATAATATATATATATACACGCACACGCACGCACACACGCACGCATACATGCACATGCGCGCGCGTGCATATACTCTCTTTAGCTTATGAAAGCCAATTTTAATATGTGTTAACATTGTGGACAAGGCTCAAACTGAACGTGGTAAGTACTGTTATGTCTATCTTCCTCTCTGTCTCTCTCTCTCTCTCTCTCTCTCTCTCTCTCTCTCTCTCTCTCTCTCTCTCTCTCTCTCTCTCTCTCTCTCTCTGTCTCTCTCCTCTGTCTTTCTCTCTCTCTCTCTCTCTCTTTGTCTGTCTGTCTCTCTCCCCCTCTCTCTCAAATTGACCTAATTTTGTAATGGAATATGTTGTTTGTTATATATATGTACGCCTTTCTAAGGGGCTATGGCCTTTAAGAATGAAACAATAGTGTGTGTAATCTCTCTCTCTCGCTCCTCTCTCTCTCTCTCTCTCTCTCTCTCTCTCTCTCTCTCTCTTCTCTCTCTTCTCTCTCTCTCTCTCTCTCTCCTCTCTCTATGTGTCTCCTGGTGTTCAAATAATGTGTGCGAGCACGTGCGTGTATGCGTATGTATGTGTGTGTGTGTGTGTTTGTGTGCGCGCGCGTGTGTGTGCGTGTGTTTACAAGACTTTTGTCTCTGTGTGCCAAGCTCTTTCATTTTTGACTGTTTCATGGAATAATGTTTTTCTCTTTGGTTTTAGGTATCATTGTGCCTGTTACAAAGACGTCACCAGAGTTGTGGTACGGCCTCCATCTGCTGCTTCACTGTCTGCTGCTTCAGAGGCTGGTCTGCCATCTCTGTTTGAACTGCTTTGTAAAGAAGTGATTGTTTCAAGGATGATAGAGAATAAGGAGGTTCTGAGTTTGTCAACATTGATTGCACTGTTGAAGAAATTTACAGAGGACAAAACTGACACTTGTCTGTGTTTCTTCAGGCACTCTTACTTCAAACAGAACGTGTGTGAAAAGCTTCCAGAGCTGTCTCTTCCTTCTGGTCAAAGAAACAAGAGCCAACTTCACCTGTCGTCTTCCATGTCTCTGCCTTTATCCCTGCCATCAGGTGAACACACTGACAGTTCACAATCTGACAGTGAGGAGACAGAAGTGTCCAAATAATGTTTTCTTGATCAACTTGAACAAGGTGCTGGAAATGACAATGACATTGGTGATTTGTGTACAACACAAAAAGTCCAACAAAGCACAGGCACTACAACCGACAGTCAGAGCTTGATACGTGATCTGTACAGAGTTGCAATGGCTTTAAAACATGTTATCGGGACTTTCCCAAGGAAAACCGCTGTGTGGCCGCCCGCGGCTGAAGACTTTACTAGTGATGCCATGTTCCTGTTCTTCTCTTCAATGAACATAGTGTGGATCACCTTTAGTGTGCTTATAATTCAATAATTGTGACAATATGGGCAGGTCTTTGATATGAAATGCATTAGTACTAGTATTAGTGTAAAAGTGCAGTCAAAACGTGTGCCTGTTTGTGACTGAAGGCAGTAAGATTGAGAGCAGAAGTGCGACCCCCGATTCAGTGACGGCGAACCAGACGTTGAAGATATGTGATATGTTGCAAATTTCACATTTTAAACTTTAACTCATATATTATAACATAGTATACTCATATATACACGTAAACACAAAAAGTATTAGAATGATAAATAAATTTTAAAATTAAAAAAAAAAAATTAAAACGGCTGTCACAAATTCAGTAGTTTTTCAAGAAAATGTTGTTGTTTTTCTTTTTAATTTTTGTTTGTGGCACAAACCTATAACTCACTTTGTCGGTCGGTCGGTCCAAAATTGTCGCACATATTGTAAAAGAGAAAGAAAAGCGTGCCACAACCGATTGCGAATCCGCTCTTGTTCAATTATACTTTCAAAATGGCATTTCACTAACATTTTGATGCAACAGATGTTTGTGTCCTTTTCCGCGTTTTTAATGCAAAATGCCACACAATCCATGATAAAAAGAACAAAGTTTAAATGTTATGCATAATTTCAGTTTAAAAAAAACATATATAGTCATATAACTTTAAGCAACAAGGCAAAGCCTTCTAGGCTCACGCGGGGGTTGGGGGGGGGCGGGGGGGGGGGGGCTGGGGGGCTGCAAAACTCCCCACTATTGCTAATGGATACAACTAAACAAATAAAGTGAAAAAATAGTGTCTTTGCGGAGAATCGAAACCGGAACCATTGGCATGACAGACACACCAATGAATGAGCTATCGATGTTTTCACTGTTGATGAGTTTCTGAGTTGCCTATTGAATACTCTCTAACCCACTAAAATGTTATTTGTTTGTTATTTGTTTACAGTGTTGTTTTAAGTATTTAATTATTCAAATCATTATTGTTTGAAAGCTTGCATAGACATCTATGTGTATGCAAAGTTTGAACAATGTACGCCTTGTGTTTCCCGAAGAAAATGCCAACGTTAAAGTTTGGAGATAATAGACCACGGACGCGCGCGCGCACACACACACACACACACACACACACACACAGACACAGACACACACACAACAGGCATCTTAGTTATCGTTAATTTAAAGTATTAGGTAAGAAGCTAACACATTTTACGACTTTCATTTTAAAATGTTGTTTATGTGTAACATATTCAAGGCTAGAAGGCTATGCCACTCTTGGATAAATGTTGATTTGTTTGTATGTTGTCCTCTCCACCATTGGTGATGTGTACTGTGTGGGTGGAGGGTCATAAAGGCGAACTTGGCACATTCTTTATTGAGAATGATGCTTTGTTTGTCTCACTTTGGTTCTGACCCACGCATTGCTAGATGATTGGTATCGTAATCAACTTTGGTGGAGGGGAGTTAATTAGAAAGAGAGTATCCCCCTTTGTTCAATTTCATTTAAAAACTTTACTCAAACTGAAAAATGTATTGAATTTATGGGTCATGACAATGGGTTCTTAGTGTGTTTTTAACCATTATGTAACCACTATTCTTTATGTAAGCCAAAAAACGCAATTTTATAAACACACACTCGATGTTCGACGCTTGAATGCTTAGTCAGTCATGAAAAGCAAGACAATACTCAAACAAGACAAGGTAAAATAACAACACAAGCAAACAGGAGAAACAAAGAAGAACGACGATCACAACAAACCTCAAAGGAAAGGAACAATGCTGATGATTTATTACTTTCATTTCGTTAATTGTCCGTGCATAAGCGCGTGAGGTTTCCCATTGTAATGTGCACAAACCTCAGAAACCAAACATATAAGTATGCGTCTTCAGTATTGATGACAACGGAGGGTTATTCTCTTTCAAGACCAATAATTAACCCCTTGACTGCCAGAGAAAAGAAAAGAAAAAATCATTGGGCAAATCATGCCATGAAAAAGACAACTGATAGAGCCAATCTGGCAAAATGGTCTGGGGATATTACTCTCTTGACTGTGTTAGAGAAAAAGCCAGCATATCAGAGTTATTCCTCTTCATCTGATGACGTCATCAGTGATGTCATCAGGTCAGTACGTAATACGTTGGTGGCAGTCAAGAGGTTAATGTTCCGATTGCAAAGATAAACTGTCATTTTGTGCAAATGAAA
>CM065698.1:15571990-15596990 GCA_017654935.2 Phymorhynchus buccinoides | reverse complement strand
GGAGGCTGGGGGAGGGGGTTATAATGACACATAACATTCGCAAGAGAATGAATGAATGAATGAATGAATTGTTATTGCCATTTAGCTGATCCCTTACAGCAATCGATATCGAATCGTACTAAGTATACAAGTGCAAGCACAAGTGAATCGCAATCATTGACATGAAAACCACGGCAACCTTTACTATCTTTGTTTTTGTCTTTTCTTTCTTTTCCTTTTTTCCGACAAGAGAGTCGCTGAAATAGCGAAGGATTATGTGCCGTAGCAGGACTGTCACCCAAAATAAAACTGCACGAGCTTTCGTAAGGTTTGTAAACCCCGTGTCGCACGTGCTCCAATATCGATGTGTTGCGTGTTGTTGACATTCCTCCCTTTCCGCAAGATGGCCAGTCGTACACGTTCCTCGTTCAACACGTTCTTTTCTTCCCGTTTCACAAACCAGTCAGTATGCCCCTCCACGTGGCCACCATCACAGGAGTACTCCAAGACGATGTCATCTGCCTCACACAGCAAACTGTTCCTTTCTTCCTGTTTCACAAACCAGTCAGTATGCCCCTCCACGTGGCCACCATCACAGGAGTACTCCAAGACGATGTCATCTGCCTCACACAGCAAACCTGTTCCTTTCTTCCTGTTTCACAAACCAGTCAGTATGTCCCCTCCACGTGGCCACCATCACAGGAGTACTCCAAGACGATGTCATCTGCCTCACACAACAAACTGTTCCTTTCTTCCGAGTGATGGATCACAAACGTCCGATATGCATGATTCCTGTCCTTGTCTCTCAATCGTCTCTGTACACACAGATCAGTTACTTTTACCACATAATCTTTCACTATCCCCACCTGAAAACCAGCAACCATCGTATACTAAGAGGAGGGTCGTCATCCGATTCGGGTAGATGGGGCGGGATGATATCACACATCGATGGGCAGGGAAACAAAAGAGTATCTGAGAGATCAACACTGTCAACTCGAGGTGTGTCAGGAACGTGTAGCACAGGCAAATCCATTGTGGGTCTGGTCAGTGCTGGTTTCTCGATGTCACAGAAGATCATAATTATTGTCAATTTCTTTGTCACCAACACTAACCTGTTCTTGCTGTCGCTGCTGCTGGTGCTGTTTTGCTCTCCGCATGTCTCGTCGTGCTTCACAAGGCGCTTTCTTCCTGTACTGCTGAACGTGCGATACACGGTTGTCACTAGGCCTAGTGTCCGCCATTGTTGTCGTCAACCCACTGTCGGCTGGCTTGAGTCGTAAAACTAGGAAAGTGCTATTGTTGACCCCACTACACATCTTTCAGCTTGACACGGTATGTGTGGTCAGCAGGGCGCAATGTTGTATTCAGACCTGCTGGGAAGCCAGTAGTCATCATTTTGAACGGAGAAATTGATAATTTACCGGAGCTGAAGAGTAGGTCGACTTGCCAGTTCGCGTCAAATCTCGTCGAGCCACAAAGAGAGAGAGAGAGAGAGAGAGAGAGAGAGAGAGAGAGAGAGAGTAAATGTGTGTCGTCGAACTTTGCGTGTGTGTGTGTGTGGTGTGTTGTGTGTGTGTGTGTGTGTGTGCGTGTGTGTGTGTGTGCGTGTGTGTACATGTGTGTGACACGCAACAATAATCGTTTATTCGGTTTTTCAATACCACCTGGCCCAGGAGAAAAGCATGGCGCAAAGTTTAGCATGCTTGAGGTGAGATATACAAAGAGCATAGCAAAGCAAAAAAATGTAACGTACGTGTGTGTGTGCGCGCGCGCGCGCGCGCGCGTGTATGTGTGTGTGTGTGTGTGTTGTGTGTGGTGTGTGTGTGTGTTGTGTGTGTGGTGTGTGTGTGTGTGTGCATGTGTTTGTACGCGCGCGTGTATGCGCAAGAGTGAATGTGCGTGCATGGTGTGTGTGAGAGAGTGTCTGAGCAATAGAGAGAAATAAATAAAATAGAGAAAGTCTGTGTGTGTATGCGCGCACATATGCGTGTGCGTGAATGTGTGCATGAGTGTGCGTGCGCATGCGACTGTGTGTGTTGGGGGAATTTGGGTGCGTGCGTTCTGTGTGTGTCTGAAGGACAGTGAAGGATGCTCTTATAAACAAGATGAAAATGCAGACTCTTTCATTTGGCCTACGAAAGGTATAGGGCCATGCTTTTTGTTTGTTTTAACCCTTTCGCCGCTACAATTGTATTTCTGCACCGCACTGATTCACCACCCATGTCACTAAAGGGCATGACATTAGGATATGTTATCCAATTACCTTATGTTGTAATTATTTTTAGGAGATTGTAAAATTCCTTATTCAATACAAGTCAAAATGGGATTCCAGAAACCAATATTTCTTGACCCAGGTAAGTTTCACACAAAAATGGACTGAAAATTGGCTGTCGGGGAAAGGGTTAACCCTTTTGCTTCCTGCTCCGTGTCTACTACTAGGGAAGTGTGATGTCATTGATGATGTCATGGCTTTTGATGTTATAGTCCTGGAATGCGAGTTTTTAATTTAGACAAACCGAGAAAAAAATGTCTCTTAGAAGCGATGTCTTGTAGGTGTTGACTTACCCAAGTACCCACCCTGACCCATCCCACCCCCGATCCAAAGTAGGGGGTGGGCGTTTACAATGTACATACCCCTGTGTAAAATGTTGCTCCAAAGTGGGAGGTAGTAATTTCTTGGGTAAGTACCCCTGTTGGGGGTGGGCGTTTAAACGAACATGGGCTTATACACGGTACTTTACAGTACTCAGTTATGTTGTCACATTGAATATAATGTCTTAGTTTATTTGAAACAATTCGCCCTATTTAACATGACATGTCAAAGTCAAGGTCAAGGTTACCAAATGTCAACAGTACATCATCGCCATGCATGTCATATTCATGATGTTATACCTAGGTCTACCATATTTCCTGATGAACCAACTTGACAAGATTTACTTTAACTACGACAATGTAAGAGATATGGCTAACATAAGAACATGGAATTTCCAAGATCAAATTTCAAGGTCAAGGTTATTAAAATAATTATCGTCATTGATTGATTACAACATGTATCGTGTAAGCCAATAAACCAACTAGTCAATGTTTAAAAATGTGACTGTGAAGATGTGACAGGTATGACCAAGCAAGGAGTGAAACATTTCAAGGTCAAAGGTCAAGGTCACCTAGGTAAAAGTTATTCAAGGAGAAAAAAACAACTCCAGGTAATTTATCCCCGCTTAGAGTTGTAAATAATTCTGACAAGTGGATCAAAACTTTGGGAAAGAAACAAATTAACATTAAAGGTCAAAGGTCAAGGTCAAAGTGACCTTGTTACTCGACAGCATCCCATAATACCAATCTGGAAGCGAGTCTGTTCAATATTTCAAGTCATATTTCATAGAAAGACAAACAACTCAAAAAACAGTTGAATATTAACAATTTTAATGAAACTTAACCTTATAACACCTATTGTCCTCTTCCACCATGGTAGCGGGTGATAATTGTTTTGGATGGTATGGTGAGTAATAAGCGTAACAGATAACATATAAAGTGGGTTTGTCTGTGGCACTTGTATTTAGCATGTCAAGAAAACGTTTTGACAGGTATAACTCATATTAAGACATCTAAATACTTTTTCACATAATAACTTGTCATAAAACCTTTTTTTACATAATTGAATCTCATGCTCTATTTGTACCAAAAATAGTTTTTATTCAATTTGTGATAACTTGTCTGCAAACTGAGAAAAATGATGTCATGGTGTGACAGAGTAATTTTTCCAAAAAGTGTGGTTTAAAATGACGTCATACAACGGTTATTTATTTTCTAGCTTTGCAACTAGTGAAATCGTGTTCAGAAAGGAAAGAAGTACCCCAACACTCATTTTCAGCTTTGTTGTTGATGTTTCCAGTTTTGAGTTGCCAGTCCCTCTTTCTGTCACTAATAGCGTAGACATACTCATATATAGACTACCTGTCAACCCTTTCGCCGCACAGCCATTTTTCAGCCATGAGATGAAAATAAATTCTGCAATATTGGGAATTCCTCTGTGACATGTATATACGCATTAGGCCTATCCTTACCTCCCAAAATTAAGAAAATAGGGTCTTTAGATAACAAGCCCTGATTTGATGCCTTTTAGTGACATGGGTGTTAAACCACTGTGGTGCATAAATAGCGCCAGTGGCGGTGAAAGGGTTAAACACATAAAGCTTTAAATATAATACTTGGCCTGAAAAAAGACCTACGTAACACTTTACAGTTTGACCGAACAAACAATTCCAAATCGTGTTTGCTTCAACGTCTTCTAACTTTACAAAGTAAGTCGCATGGAAAGAATAAAGACAATTATTACATTCTTGTAGACAATTTTTTAACAAGCACGGATTCGCAATCGTTTGTGGCGTGCGAGAATTTTGGACCGACCAACCGACAGACCGACAAAGTGAGTTATAGGTTTGTGGCTTGTGCCACAAACAAAAAAACGGGGTAGATTACGTGCGAATACTTTTTTTCCGAAATATTAATTAAAAACAAAGGTTATGCGAATAACAAAATAGGCCGTGGACCAAATGTTCGAGAGAAAAAAGGCCCGGAAACAGATGTTTTGAGGGAGAATTAAGACACAGAGCGAAAACAAATGACACTATAATGTACAGATTTCAAAAGGACAGAACTGATAACAACACTTTTTTCTCTCCGAAATGTTAATTAAAAACAAAGGTTATGCGAATATCAAAATAGGCCGTGGGCCAGATGTTCGAAAGCATGGGACCAGAAACAGACGTTCTCAGGGAGAGAATGAAGACACAGAGCGAAAAAACAAAACCTATAATGGCTGGTGGAATGACGAATGTGCAGAGAAAGAACAGAGCTTTATTGAAATCAATTGTGTTCAAAAGTTGTGGCAAAAGCAAAACGCATCTATTTGACTCATTTCTGTCAATCAGAAGCCTCTGATCTATGCACAAAGTCTGGAAGATGTAACTACAATCATATCCCATTAAATTATAACGCAAATGTGTTCCAACATCACTAGACGTTTAAAACAAAAACACATTTTTCATCAAAACATAGGAACTTACAGAGAAAAGGAAGAGCAAAAGGAAACCAACTTAAATTTACATATTACATTTGAAGAATTTAATGAAGCATTTTTCTTGCAATATAATTGCTGCTTGAATCAATGTAATTTCATATTAAATAATAACAATAATGATTACATTATTTAAGGTAAAAATTGACAATTGATTTTCTTGCATATGAAATCGCTGTAATATCTCGTTTGCTAGCACTGTTTCATAATTCGGTCTTTTGGGGTTATCTTTCCCTACTGTCTCGTCTTAAAGTCGGTTTGGGGTAGTTCAGGTTCAAAATTAGAATTAAAAAAATGGAAGTTACCTACCTTCAACAACAACTATATTTTGTTCTTGTCTTCAAGTCTTAGGGTATTAATGTGGTCGTATCAAGTAAACAAATAAGAACATAACTGTTTATAGTCAACGAATGTAAACACTTTAAGAAAGAAACATGAAACAGGACTTAATATTATTAAATCTACAAACCGATAACTGAGCAATTAAACACCCCTCTATTTCAATTACGGAGCAGCCATGCCGTGTTTACATCATTTCCTAACCGGAACTAAGTGTCCTAACGGGCACACAACTCGTCTGTTACTTCCGTTTTTCATTTCGAAACAGTACTATAAAGGATGGGGTTTACGCACACGTGCTGGAAACTCATCCTTAGTGGTGGAAACCACTAAGGATGAGTTTCCAGCACGTGTTTGCGCTTGATTGTACATAATCGATTAGTAAAGCATTTAAAGCATCTCGTGATTCTGAATAATAATGTTTTTTAATGTTAAATCGTTATGCATGGAGTACGTCGAGCAGCAGCAACAACAACAAAACCAGCAAAAAACCCGATCTTCATCATTTAAAATATTTTCACTTTACAAATTGGATATTGTTTGAAAGTTAAACTGTCTGTGTATGTGTGTGTCAGAAAAAGATGTACAGAAAAGACCCCCGGATACAGGAAGAGGTAGAGAAACCCAAGAAAACGAAACGGGATAAGAAAGAAAAAGAAAAGAACAGAGAATATGATAGAGGAACTCAAAACAAAAAGAAAGAGAATGAGAGAATAAGATCGAAAAAAGAGATACACAGGAAATGACAGGAACGGAGATAGTGCAGTAAAGATAAAGTGATTACAAAAGGAATAGAGAGAAAGACAGTAGGAGGACAGAGACAGAGTGATGGAGTGAAAGGAACAACGCAAAAGAGAGGTTATGCATATGTAAATATACGGAAAGACTATTTTAGAGTAGAAGAAACAAACGTTAAAAGAAAACAAAATGCAAACAGTGATCTGAACTTTCAGTAATCAAAGCAATTAGTGTTTTTACTAGTTTACTTAATGATGGCTTTATGTGTGTACATTGTTTTTTGGGTTGTTGTTTTTTGCTTAAAACAATATTCGTGTTTTATGTATCACTCCCAGTGATATGGGCCAATAGACTAATCATTAACATAATCATTAAAATAATAATTGTTCATTGTTTGACTCTCTCTCTCTCTCCTCTCTCTCATCTCTCTCTATCTCTCTCTCTCTCTGTCTTTCTCTCCTCCTCTCTCTCTCTCTCTCCTTGTGTGAGAAAGCTTTTTTCCAGCAATATATTCCTCAATATATCTATATTTCAACTTTCTTAGAAATAGAGAGAGAGAGGTAAGTTGAGAAAGACAAAGAACAAAAACAGACATTAACTTCGTTCGGCAAAGATGGAAAGCCAACTGGATAGTTCCATTGCTGAAAATATTTCATACGCCCATCAGAATTGTCGTCTCCTTTGCGACAATTTGGCGAGGCGACAATTTGGCGAATACAATGTGATACTGATAGCCCTAAGCACATAAGTTGCTTTCATTACGTACCACGAAAAAGCTCGTCTCCTGGATGTTTACATGTTTATAGCGAATATAACTACACAGAAACCTAGAATGCTTCTCATGCCCAGGTGTCTGCCCAGTTACAATCGTGGCTTCTGTACATATTGGACAAAGTCAACTTTGAGGCCCCATTTCTGAGTTCGTTCACATTTTGCGAAGATGAGAAATAAAATATTGATTCTAGATGTATTTTTCGCGCTGAATTCAAATCTGTAATCAAGTCCTCAAAGATAAGTGTGAGCACTAGGGCGGCAGAAAGGGAAATAACTAACGAGTACAAATATTTTCACCATGTTGAAAGAAAATTACAACATTGTTTGATTAGTTGCAATGTAGTTGTCTTCACAGATCTGTAATGCTTCAATTGAAACAAACAAACATAAAAGATATAATCTAAACGTCCGCCAAGGGTTACGATTCAGTTTCTGTTCTTTTTTTTCAGCCTATAAATTGAGTAATTTTCACATCAAAGGAACCAAATGAATACTTTGATAGTTAAAGTTAGATCAAATCATTATTCTGTATTCAAATCCCAAAAGATCTCCAAGCTGAATGGCAGGTTTCATAGCATTTGTTAAAGAATTTAGTTTTGACGCACACATGCTCAAGCATAAAATATCACACACATTCCAAAGTTTAAAAAAAATTAATTTGATAAGACCACAAACGAAATTTGTCATAGAGAATCTAGTCTTAAATCCCTACCCTCCCCCCCCACCCCCAAAAAAAAAGTCAGACGTAATGCATGCCTGTTTAACAATATACACCATCCTAAATGCCATAATACAACTTTCTTAGAAGAACTTTAAAAGACATTTCATAAAGACCTTGAGACCAATACCGCTGATCAATGCTGTATACAAAATTGGATCTAGCTGTTTAGCCATTCCATTATTCTTTTTTAAAGCTACATTGAATTTCTTTTTTTATTATGGATTGTGTGCCATTTTGCTTTAGAAACGCGGAAAAGCACACAAAAATCTGTTGCGTCAAAATGTTAGCGAAATGCCATTTTGAAAGTATAATTGAAAAACTAAAAAATAATTACTTAAAAAACATTTGCTTGAAATGTTTGTTGCATACAATTGTAAAACCTAACACTTTCTGAATTATGTTAAATTCTCCCATATTGTGTGGCAGTGTGTGTGCAGTGCGTGCGCGCGTGTGTGTGGGTGGTGTGGATGCGGACGTGTGCGTGTGTTTTGGGTGCGTGTTGTGGCTGTGTGCATGTTTTTGATAGTTAATATTGTAGTAGCTTATTTATGATCTATGTATTTATTTTAACAATTGTGAAGCGCCGTGAGGTCAAGTTAGAAAGGGCGCTCTATATAATGTTAGTTATTATTATTATTATTTATTATTATTATTATTATTATTATTATTATTATGATTCTTATTATTATTATTATTTATTTGGGCATTCAAAACGTGCTTGACAGCACACTAATCAGCTCTCTATTTAACTGGTCTTTACGTGTTTTTCTTTCTTTCAGTTTGCCTACAAACGGTGTAGAGGAGCAGACGATGCTTTACTGACCCTTCTTCACAATGCCTTTATTCACTTAAATACCCCCAACTCTTTTAATCATATTTTATTCATCGATTTCTCCTCTGCCTTCAATACAATACAGCACCATTTCCAGGCCCTGAAACTACTAGACCTGAATGATGACCCCAAGCTCATTCTCTGGATAACTAACTTTCCTATGCAATAGAACTCAGTCTGTCCGCTTTCAATCTGCAATCTCCTCACAACGTTCCGCTTCTACAGGTGCCCCCAAAGGAACAGTTTTGTCCCCAGTTCTTCTTTTTAAATTGTACACAGACGACTGTAGAGGCACTGAATAAACACCTCTCATTAAATACTCAGATGATTCTGCCATCAAAGATTTATCAAACTCTGATTCTGTGTACTTCAGTGTACTTTTTCATGGTGTCAAAAAGAACTGCTTGTCAGATTTTTTCGTAAAAAAACCCAGTTGCCAGTGTGCCACAATTTGAAGATTGGATGGTGAAACGGTTGGAATAGAATTAATGAGTACAAATACCTAGTGCACAGTGTTTTTCAGAACAAGAAACTTACTTTTGATAAACACATTGAGCATATACATAAGAAGAGTCAGTCCTGGATGCTTTTGTTCAGATATTCGTCAAACCTACTACCGGTGTTGTGATATGAATCTGTTCTTGCTGTGTCATTTATTTGTTGGTATGGAAGCTTGAGTGTAAAATGTAAGCGTGTGTTTGAGTGATATGGTGGATTGTGTGCAGTAAGGTTGTGGGTGCAATGCAGATTGGTATGCAAGAGTTGTATGACAGACGAGTAATCAAGAAAGTCAGGACAATTCTTAATGATAACAGTCATGTTATGTCAAAATACTATATGAAGTGTTACCATCGGGACGTCGATACAGAACTTTAAAACTGAAAAATAAGAGCACAGAAAACTTTCTTAACAAGATCAATTCATCTGTTGAACTCCTAATGCACTGCATCGAGTGACTGTTTTGCTGAGCAGCCTGTCCTTCTCCTTGGGATTGTATTTGTGCAAGCCTATTTGTATTCCTTTTGTTCTGCAATAGATTACTGTTGTGTATGTCCTTGACTAAATTGTGTAGAGATGGTGTAGGTACTATTTATTGCTGCATTTTTAAGCGTTATTCATGCCTCGTTTTTCAACTGATTCTGTCTTGATTTAAATGTATTTTTAAATGCGTTCTGCTTTTACTGGACTATTTGTTCGTATTTGTCCAGTTTGTTAATTACAACATTGCAGTGTTTATTATTTTTTATATTCTTTAATTGAGTACACCACGCACGCGCACGCACACACAGCAAACACACACACACACACACAACACACACACACACACACACACCAACACACACACACCACTCCTTTGTTGACTGTGTGTATAATATACTCAATTAATAATACATTAGTCAGCCCACATCACGGGAGCCTATATAGTTTACCAATTAACTGCATTGATATACTACAAGATTGCCTCTCAAGCTTTGGCTGTTTGACGTTTACTCTATGTAAGCTTACTAAGGATTGGAACGTATTTTTTCATCAAACTCAAATATCAATAAATCTGAAATACAACAGAAACAAAAAAAAGCAAAGCAACCTATCCTGTCTCGGTAAACATCAATTAAGCTTATTACCATCGTGGATGTGTCGATAACTTTATTTTCTATTTCCATTTCAGTGCATGTTTCGCTACACACACACACACACACACACACACACACACACACACACACACCACACACACATGCACTAACATACACACACACACACACACTACACCACACCACACACACACGGCTCTCACACACACACACACGACACACACACACCATCGCGCGCGCGCTCGCGCGCTGCGCGGGCGCACACACACGCACCACGTACGCAACGCGCACAGCACGCCACCGCACACACACGCACCGCACAACAACCCAAAAACACGCACACACACCACACCACACACCGCACGTCGCGCACAACGCACACACACACGGCACGCACACACACATCACCCACACACACACACACCCCCACACACACACACGCCATACACACACACACACACACACACACACACACACACACCACACAACACAACCCACACCCACCACCACACACTATTCACACACTAACACACATGGACTCACGCACTCAACCCGTAAGTACAAACACAGGTCAATTCACACACTCATACACAGTCACTCATACATTACGCGGACGGGAGAGAAAGAGATAGGAAAACATCAATACAAGAGCCTTGTTCTGCTAGCATTGGGTTGAAGTTTACACTATGATCAATAATAACGGGTTTTTTTTAGTTTGACAGAGTACGTCGCATTGTTTATTAGGAGTGGTGGTGGTGGGGGGGGTGAAAAAAAAACTATTGCGTGCTTCGGCCGTGTGTGTGTTGTGTGGTGTGTTGTGTGTGGTTGTGTGATGTGTGTGTGCGTTGTCGTGTGCGTGTGGCGTGCGCGCGTGTGCGTGCGTGCGTGTGCGTGTGCGTGTGTGTGTGTTGTGTGTGTTTTCGTAGTGTTAAGTGGAAAACAAGTACCACAGTAACAATCAGAAACAAAAGAAACCCACTACGCCCACAAACGCACACATCTACACATACACATACACATCACATGTATATACATATGTACGTAATACAGGTACGCACGCACGACTCACGCACACATACAAACCCACACACATACACACCGTACACAACGCGCGGCGCGCACTTAACCCCCTCCTCATACACACACCACACTTACATTGTTGAAAACAATTACAATGGGATCACTGTATATTTAAAGTAAAGGGTAGTTAGTACCTAAACCTAGCCTACTAAGTGAAATATCACAAGAAAAAAACTTAAAAACACCCCTTAGCTATTCATGGCTACCATTATTTCCGTTAGAAGCAGGGGTTGAAGAGCAGTCATCCAGCACAGGGAGGAAACACACGCTACTGAACTTGATTTGCCCATGAGTTTTATGGACACTCCTCATGACGTTTTCCCACAATAATTTACTTTTCAGATAGCCATATGAATTGGTTACCATTTGATAACATAAACATGGTATTTTCTAATTTGATATGAACAACCCTTTTTGTTTCAGATAGCAACTGCATTTGTAAACCCATACCTTACATTGTGCTTTTCTTATAGTCCGATAGTCAACTTTCCTTTACCAATCAATGTTGTTCATTCTTTATTGATTTATTTGCAATAAATCTCGTTTCATCTCTCTACAGAAAAATTCTGGTGTGCCTTAACTTCTTCTTTGTGTCATATATCCTTTGATTGTATTTAGTTCACTTTGAAGAAGAAGAAGAAGAAGAAGAGAAGAAGAAGAGAATGAAGAAGAAAGAAGAGAAAGAAAAAGAAAGAAGAAGAATGAAGAAGACCAAGAATAAGAAGAACAAGGAAAAAAAGACGACGACAAGAGAGAAGAGCCAATAGACAATAGATCGACGACGACGACGACGATACGACGACGACGACGACGAAAGAATATAGAAGAAGAAGAAGAAGAAAGAAGAAAGAAGAAGTATTTTTTCGATTTCAACTATTGAATTTGGTTTCTATGTAATCTGTCCCCTTTTAACCAACCGTCAGGTTCTTGAACTTCTGTTTTTGTGAGGATGAGATTTTGTAAGCATCCAGTAGGCAAAAGGCCATGATTTACAGGGAATTGTATGTTCTGTTTACAATGAAATACTAGTCAAAACCTCAATAACAAGATAACAAGATACCAAAAGATTAGCAAAGATTACAATAATTAATACATCTTGTATTGTTAACATTTCGGAGCTTTACTGGCTGATGCACTGCCGTCCGGGCATTGCCTCCAGGATCCGTTCCACCATCTTTATATTTACTAACGTCCCATATTTCTGTTCAGACAGGAAGGACGTTAAACAGATTTTCATTCAGTACTGTTGAACTCTTCGCTTAAGCTAAGCATCGCGCCAGATAGCGCAGACAAATGCACACAACACATGCGAAGAAATTGTTTCTCTTAGTCCCTCCCCCCGGGGTCTGGTGGTCCTTGGATATCGGACGCACACCGTGGTGGAATCGTTAATAAGGTCGCGAATACGGTAACGGTCAATATTGTGCCACCCCCCCCTAGCTATCTCGGTTAATTGTATTTTTCCTTCTTTTCTGCCTTTCCTACACCATACGTAAGCTGTATTTTTACAAGGTCTACCATTTTTGCTCATAACCTTTTTGGAATACTACCCTAACCCTTAACCCTACCCCCACCCTATAAGACGGAAAAAAGCAACGAACAACAACTGTGACAAATCGCGGTGTACCTGCAGTACATAGTGGGGGGTAGGGATAGGTTTAGGGCTATGGTTAGGGTTTAGGGTTAGTATTCCAAAAAGGTAATAGCTAAAAATGTTCCTAAAATACATCTTTATGTATGGTAAGAAAGGCAAAAACGGAAAACTACAATTAACCGATAAATGTAGGGGGGTGGGGGGTGGCACATCTTTACCGTTAGTCCTAAGGTCGAATATACATTTCGTCCTAAGGTAGAATATGCATTTCGTCCTAAGGTCGAATATACATTTAGTCCTAAGGTCGAATGCAACATTTCGTCCTAAGGTCGAATATACATTTCGTCCTAAGGTCGAATATACATTTCGTCCTAAGGTCGAATATGCATTTCGTCCTAAGGTCGAATATACATTTTGTCCTAAGATCGAAAGTGCTACAGTTCGTCCTAAGGTCGAATCTACATTTCGGCCTAAGGTCGAACGTACATTTCGTCATAAGGTCTAAAACATGTACATTTGGGCCTAAGGTCGAAATTCTGCCATCAGTCAGTCTTTTTCATTTAATAAAAAAACGCAAAATGCATGACCCTGGCAACAAGTGCCATGAATGTCGGTTACCCATCTTGTCTGTCATCAGGGTGTTTGGAATGGGTTAGAGGGGTTAGTGAAGGCTCCTGTGGATCAGGTAATCATGTGGCAATCATCGGATCATCGCCAATCTGACGCACACGGGCACCCAAATGCACTTTTTGGGGTTTTTTTTTAAGTAAGCCGAAAAAGACTATTCTTTTAACTTTATATTTCAATATTAGTATGTTCATATCGGATTTAATAATAAACTTAATTGTCCACTTAATTTTGTATCTGAATTGTCAGCTTCGAGCTCCTCCTCTCTCCCTCTCCTCCCCCCCCTCTCGAAATCTCTCACACTCTCTCTTTGTGTTTGTGTGTGTGTTTATACAAAAAAATGTTACGCCCAGAGCTGAGCACTTTCGACCTTAGGACGAAATGTTGCATTCGACCTTAGGACGAAATGTACATTCGACCTTAGGACGATCTGAGCACTTTCGACTTTAGGACGAAATGTTGCAGTCGACCTTAGGATGAAATGTACATTCCGACATTTTTTTTTTCGACCTTGGTCCGATCTGTGTATCATTCGACCTTAGGACGAAATGTATATTCGACCTTATTCCTGTGACCCCATTTCGTTCTGAGATCGAAACATAAATCTGCAATCGATTGTTGATTCCTCTGTGACATATATAACATAAAGCCTATTAAGATTAAGAAAATTGGGTCTTTGGATAACAGGCTCTGATCTCTGATGCCTTTTAGTGACAATTGGGTGTTAAGTTCATCATTGTGGTGCAACATTGGCGGTGAAAGGGTTAGAGTGTGACATTTTCTTTATTTATTGAATTATAAAATGGGAATATAAAAGAAAAAGAGATTACTATATAAATTACCCAGGTATAAATTATTACCTTTTGTTTTATCTAAATGAAAAACCTAATCCTAGGCCTTAATTCTGATTGGCAGGTAGATGATGAAATCCTAGCGTTCAATTGATGAAAATGATGGTGCCTATTATTTTTTAATTATTTGTAGTTAAATTATTATTTTATTATTATTATTATTCATTATCCTACATAGTGTTGTGTTTCGTAGAACCGCGTGAACAACTTGCCGCTGATTACAATACAACCTGTCTTCTACCTCTACAGGAATTGTCAATACTCCAAGATTTCAACGCAAAACACGTGTGAGGCAGAGGATCCTTTCCAACGTACCAAGAACATGACACATGACACAAACAACCATTCAGAAACTAAGGGAACCAACTCGAGTGTTGATACTATCAACCTCGACATCCGGGCTTCTACACAGGATCCCAACCAGACGAACTCGTCATCATCATCATCGTTGCACTCACCTCTGATGAGCGAAGATGCTCTGTTGCTGCAACAAATCACCGCTTTTATCGACTTCTGGGTTCCACCGTTTCTGTTCTTCGTTGGCACATTTCAGCAACGTTCTGGTGGTTCTGGTGTTCTGGTTTGATGCGGGGTAATGTAAGCACTTGGGAGGTGTGTTCAATGCGGGGTAAGCACTTTCGTCACATGTCCACCTCGTTCTACATGGCGGTCAGTGCTGTGGTGGACACGGCCAGCTTGCTCATCCCCCTGCCTCCGCATTACCTCTACGTGAACTTCCCCCACGTGAGTCAAACAGAAGATGCAAAAGCTCATTTAAGCACGCACATACGCACATACACACATACACACACACATTCTCGTGCGCGCACTGCAGGCACGCAGGCACACCACACCACACAAGCGCACGCAACACAAGGCGCGCGCACACGCGCGCACTGACCACCCAATACCACAACACACACACACCACACACACACCCACACACACCCACACACACACACACACCACACTTCCATGTTGGTACACACATGTTTTGCATTGGCTACTCTCAGTAAGCCTATATCAAAATAATTATTAATTTCAAGCATTACTTTTCGCACACACAAAAATGTATAATCTCAAAGTAACGTTTATCTTCTTACAACATTCTACAAGAGCTTAGAGCCATTTGCACATTTCGTCCGCATTTTCAGATCTTTGACAGCATACGCCACGCGCACATAATCTGCGCCATTTGTCACCCCTCTGGGTGGATTACCAGCAACCTGGGAGTGTTTCTGACCGTGGCTATGGTTATGACCGTCTAGTGGACCGTTGAAGTGGTGCGTCTCCTGGCCATGGGTGTTTCCCTCTGAAGGCTAACACCCCACCCTACATCCTCTGCACAGTGAGAAGTGTGCGGAAGAGGGAGAAGAAGGGAGAAGGAGCCAAGATCGTCACCGTCTTGTTTGTTGGTACTGGAACTTTTAGTGGTAAGTAGCCTAGGCTTCTTAGTGAATTTACATCTGCTCGTATATATATATAGGATTTATATAAGTCTAGGAATCTCTTATAAAATCTCTTTTGTTACTCAGGTTGGCATCCATGGACAGGTCAAATTGCAGGCCGATCATATGCAAAACTGATGAACATCTTACTCTTAGGTCGAAACAGCTGTCATATTGCAAAAGGCACTGTTCCTCTGCCCGTCCATGTGGTGTGGGAGAAAGTAAAATCAGCACAATTCAAAATATTTCATTTTAATTTTCATTATTTTATTTTGTTTGTAAAACACGGAGTGATTACTTCAAAGGTTAACATTAACTGTGTGTTTGTTGTTTCTGAGGTTCACAAATAATGACATATGGACGCAAAAAGTTTTATCAAGAGCAAATTATCGTCTGCAGTCATGAATGCAGCTAACTGGGTCCATTCCTTTGTGAGTAGGGGTGTCTGGCTATTCACTTGAGATTTCTCTTTACATACTATTTTTGTCTTAATTTGGATATCATCTCAGTAGTTGGCCCTTTTTAGTCAGGTCTATTAGGTTTTTTGAAAATAAAATTTCAGAACATTATTATTTTGTTCCTTTTACATAAGATTTTCATAAGATTTTTACTATTTCTGGTTTAACTTTGTGCTGGTTTGCTTTAATTATGGATTTTTCAATTTGGTGCAAAGAAGACACCATTCTCTTGTAGAATGTCTTTTTTGCTCAGGCTGGCATCCACTGGACAGTCAAATTGCAAACCGATCATGCAAACTGAGCAGACCTGGGGTGTCCGTTAGGTCGATCCAGCTGTCTTGTTGCATGCGGCACTGTCCTGCCCCCATTGGTAGAAAAAGTAAATCAGGCCAATTTTTATATAATTCATATTTTTTAAATTATTTTTTTATTTATTTCTTTTTTGAACACGGAACATTACTCAAAGTTAAAGTTAACTGGTTTTTGCTTCTGAGGTTCACAAATAATGAACAGACACATTGGATGGAGCGTGCAAGTGTTGTATCAAAGGCAGAAATATTATGATAAGTAGCGTAATATAAGTAAATTCGTTACAAGAATTGACTGAGAAAAGAGAATCTCAACCAGATTAAACTTTCCTCTATGATTGTGTATGAGTTTGTGACACTACAAGAGAGAAACTGGATATAATTTAATTTTAATACTTTATCATTACAGATCTGGTGTCGTGAAAAGGGATAGAAGGAACATAATGTGCTGATATTACTTTTTGCTCCCAATGGGAGATGTAGACAATGCCTAGGTGCAACGACAGCTGTTTTCGTCTCTTTGAGAAAGACTCTTCCTATTCTGCTATCGGCCATGCAAAATTTATTCGTGTTTGATGCAAATAAAACACCATTCCTACTTGTAGAATGTCTTTTTATGCTCAGGTTAGCATCCACTGGACCCTATCAATATTGCGAGCCGAATCATAGCAAACGGGTAGGTCACCTATCTTCTCTTGCGTTGTGCGAAACAGCTCAGCGTCTTCTGCATAAGGTGCACTGTCCCCTCCCCCCATGTGGTGGAGAAAGTAGTGAAATCAGCACATTTATATACGATTCTATTTTTTTTTTTAAGTTATTTTTTTTTATTATCCTTTTTTGAACACGGAACATTACTCAAAGTGTAACGTTAACTGGTTGTTTGTTTCTGAGGTGTTCACAAATAGAAGATCAGTGGGGACAATGACAGTTTGTGTTCGAAATAGCAAAATGTATATATAGTTATATAGATATTATATAGTTATATAATACCTAATAAACTACA
The DNA here is from genome assembly GCA_017654935.2 of Phymorhynchus buccinoides. Taxonomy (NCBI): domain Eukaryota; kingdom Metazoa; phylum Mollusca; class Gastropoda; order Neogastropoda; family Raphitomidae; genus Phymorhynchus; species Phymorhynchus buccinoides. Next base: position 15,579,569 of record CM065698.1, on the reverse strand, counting down.
AAGGAATTGAAGAAGAAGAAACAACCCACCTTAACATTTCCATCTTATATTTATAGTTTGTGTGAACCTAAGAAATAACTGTGTGAATAACTTCAATTTTAACGTTTACAATTTATTCCGTGTTCTGAAAAGAATAAAAGAAAATAATGTGCTGATTTACCTTTTCTCACAATGGGGGAGATAGACAATGTGCCTTATGGAAAGACAGCTGTTTCGTCTTTGTGAAAAACTCTTCAGTCTGCATATCGGCCGGCAAAAAATGTCTACAGTGAACATTCAAACTGAGCTAGAAAAATTTCTCCAAGAGAAAGGTTGTCCTCTGCTTTGGCACCAGAATGAAAGTCCACAATAAGAAAGCAAACCATTTAACTGTATTCAAAAATAACATGGGTAAACATCTTGGTGTCTAAATAGGCAATAAAATAATAATGTTCTAAAATTATAATCCCTTGAAGAGAGTAGAAGAGATGGGATGCCTTGTTGGTGGATCCAGTGAAGGATTCAAGAAGGGAGGTCATAGAAATCGTAGTAAAAACAAACATACTCCCGGTGAGGAGGAATTTAGAGAGGTGTGCCTGGATCAGGTAGTCTGATGCGCTTTCCTTCTTCCAAGTATATATAGATATATAAACGTACAAGAATTGAAGAAGAAAAAACAACCACACCGTTAAACTTTCCTCTTATATATAAAGTTTGCTTTAATAAAACTTTGTTTGTGTCCAATATATAAGTTTGTGAACCTAAGAAAGAAACTGAATAACTTTAATTTTAACTTTACAATTTATTCTATGTTCTGAAAAGAATAAAAGAAAATAATTTGCTGATTTACTTTTTCCTCCAATGGGAGATAGACAATGCCTATGTGCAAAGACAGCTGTTTCGTCTTTGAGAAAGACTCTTCAGTCTGCATATCGGCCTGCAAAGAATGTCCACAGTGAACATTCAAACTGAGCTAGAAGACTTTCTACACGAGAAAGGTTGTCCTCTTTGCACCAGATCGAAAGTCCACAATAAAGAGTGCAAACCAGCACTTAATATATAATATATAGTGTTCCCCAAGAGTCCGTCGCTTCAAGATACAGTGGAACGCTCCCTTCAAAACACCCCCTCCTTACTAAGACCCCCCCCCCCCCCACGCACACATACACACACACACACTCACACTTAAGACCTACTTCTTTGAGACATCGCTCTTCTTTGTTATAGTATTAAAATTACCTCCCTTATGCAACTCCCTCCCACTTAATACCTTATTTTGGAGGATTCTTCAAGGTCAGTGAAGGTTGACATGGAGGTTCCAATAAAGAAACTACTATTACGTTCTTTTTTTAAATTAATATTTGAGTTCTTAACATAATTTTATTTGACCTAATCTCAAATGACTTGGGAGAATTTTATAGATTTTGTTTAAAAACAGAGAGTTTGGTTACTAGTATCAAGAAGAAGAATCACAAGGGTTGTAAGGAAACAGAACCGGACTGTGGCAGACGATTTTATAGACTTCCGGGAGAAACGAATCCTCAATTGAAATTTCAAAGTTAAAAAAAAACAATTCTTCAAATGCCACTGCCATTTAGAGGTTCCTGTATTGTTAGTATTTGGAATGACCACTATGTTGTGACCAGGAAGGCCACATAGCCTTCACGTCTCGGATGGTCCCTGAAGGAGTTCTGGCGTACCTGTGCGCGGTGGACACCAGCTTCAGCCCACACTACCGGGTCTTCCACGACGTGTACTGGCCTTATCTGCACAACGTGTCCCTCATGCTGTCCTTTCTCGTCATCATCGTCGGCAACGTCATCATCGTCCTGCACGTCAAGCGCTCCGAGGACAGCGAGGACATGGGAGATGGTAACTGGTTTGATAATCAGCAGTATTAGTTGGCAGGGAATTGTCATGTGGGGAATTTGTTGGCAAGGAATTGTCATGTGGGGAATTTGTTGGCAAGGAATTGTCATGTGGGGAATTTGTTGGCAGGGAATTGTCATGTGGGGAAATTTGTTGGCAGGGAATTGTCATGTGGGGAAATTTGTTGGCAGGGAATTGTCATGTGGGGAATTGTTGGCAGGGAATTGTCATGTGGGGGATTTGTTGGCAAGGAATTGTCATGTGGGGAATTGGTATCAGGGATTTATTATGTCGTGGGAAATTGTGGGCAGGCACACATGTGGGGGGTGTGTGATCGCGCCATGGGGAGAGAGTGGGGGGGGGGGAGGGTGTGGGTGGGGGGGGTGGGGGGGCGGGCGGGGGTGGGGGGGGATGGGGTGTCCAGACACCTTTAATTTTTGTGTGTGTGTGTGCGTGTGTGTGTATAGGTGTGTGTGTTGTGTGTTTGTGTTTTGTGTGTTTATTGTGTGTGTGTGTTGTGGTGCTGTGTCGTGCTTGGTGACGTGTGCGCGCGTGTTGCATGCGTGTCTGCGTATGTTTGTGTGTGTGTGTTTTGTGTGTGTGTGTGTAAGTGTGCGTGTGGTGTGTGTGTGTGTGTGGTCGAGCGCGCAGTACGCACATTGTGGTGTGCATTTGTTGTTTCTAATGAGTGCTATAGAGAGTCAAATGCATAGCGTGCGTGCGTGCGTGCGCTTGTGCGTGCGCTTGTGTGTGTACTTCCGCAGGCGCAAGGTGCGCACATTTGGTGTACAAGTGCTTCGTATTGAGTGCTACAGTAAATACAAAAGAAGCACCGGAAGCATACTTCGATATAATTTCCACTTATACCGTGTAACTCTTTTTTTTCTTGAAAGGTGTGCAAGAAGCGGTAGGCGGAGGCTCTCAAGCTATATTAGGTGCGCGAAGAAGACATCGTCTTCTACTAGTTCCAAAAGCCGGCAGCTGTCGGTCATGCTGATCATCGATTCCGCCAGCATCATCGCCTGCACCATGCCTCTCACCATCTACATGATGCTGGATCAGACTTTCCAGGATCTGGAGCTCTTTGACAACTCTCCCCAGGACCTGGCCAGACAGGCGCTGCTGTTCGCTGTTGGGTTCTACCTCATCCAGGTCAACCATTGTGCCAATTTCTTCCTCTACTGCCTCAGCGGGGCGCGCTTCAGGCAAGCTCTGAAAGAGGTGGTGCTGTGGGGGTGCAAACCGGTAGGGTTAAATCATCCTATCTTCAGTTTCGCCAAAAAAAAGTAGCCGCAGTGTTAAATCTAGTCTGCTTGAATAAAATCCTGATGGGGTTTAAAGGTTGAGTGCGAAAATAGATAATTCAAATTTAATTCTTAAGTAGGTTTTGTTTGTTTGTTGTTGGTTTTTATGTAATAAATTGTCTATAATTATTATTTGCCTTCATTTGCCTAGTAAATTGAAAATAAATCAAATTGTGATGCTTTTTAAATGACAGTTATGCTTGGGAAAAATCACGGCTACTGTTAAAACTTTTTGTTTCTGCTGATATTTTTGTGCGATGCGCGCGTGTGTACTATGTCACGGGAAATGTTCGGAATCTCGGGAAAATTCCGAAAGTGTGTGTTCGCCGGAGATCTTACCCGGGGAAGAATGCTACAACTATCTAATTGTATTCCCGAATTGGTCCCACTGGTAGAATGTTCATAACTGTCATATGATTTTCCCCGGGGAAATTCCGATTTTTCCCAAGGCTAACAACGAAGTTACATGAATTGTGTGTGAGAGAGAGATAACTTGAAGCTTGAAATGGTTTATGAGGATGAACTGAATAAGCATAACATCATCAGGAATGACGGCAGGAAAATTAACAAACAAAAGTAATCAAATTTATAATGATGATAATGATAATGATAATAAACAGTAATATACAAATGATTCATAATGCCGTATGTAACACTAACAGTCAAATATAACAAAAATCAGAACAACATGTTAATAAAGATAACCTTACACTCCAACCATTACGCACTTACGCACGTACACACACAAGCCACTTACACACGCACGTCACGCCCGCACGAATTAAAGAATCACGCGACGCATCGCACGCACACAGTACACACAGTCACACGCACACACACACCACTGAGCTAGTATGACATATGAGAGATAGAGAGAATAAGAGAGAGAGAGAGAGAGAGAGAGAGAGAGAGAGAGACAGATAGAGAGATACAGAGTGAGAGAGAGAGAGAGAGAGAGAGTTTTTATTATAAAAAAGGAAAGTCTCGTTAAGCTGTGAAGCGAACGCAACACAACAACTTTGACTCCATACAGTGCAGCATATGAGCCCGGGGTGAGAACAGTCCTGACACAGTAGCGAGGTAGATGAACAGACAAAGTGCCCTCGCACGATTTTCAAGTCCTCCCGTCCTCCTTTTTGTTTATCAAATTAAACACTCATACGCAATAGGAACTTCACAGAACATTATGGAACACCTTTGCAAACTTATTGAACACCTGCAATTCTTGTCATGGAAAGGTATACGTTAGAATCTGATATAGGCTTATATTGATACACTACTATATATTTCATGCAGTTATTTACCAATAAAAGGTTTTTTTCTTAGCTGTATTTGATGTGGAATGTTCAACATTATTAGGTACAAATCCATAATTGATCATTATGTATGCTCAGTTGTGCACGAGTTCCTAATGTATTTGTGTTAAGTGCAGTGTGATCACTACAAAATAATTTGGACTCAAATGGTTTTTAATTGTATCACAATTAAAAAACATGTGAACAAACAACCTGTTCTGGAAACGTAGTGGATTGTTATGGGCCAACAACACTGGATGTGTGAAATCTAAAACAATCTCTGCTTCTCCGCCTATCAGCATGCCTCAGATCTTCCTCTGTCGCTTTCCACTCTCTCATCTCTCTCCTCTCTCAATCTCGTCTCTCTCTCATCTCTTCTCATACTCTCTCATCTCTCTCATCTCTCTCATCTCTCTCATCTCTCTCATACTCACTCTCTCACTCAAAAACTCCTCTCTCTCATCTCTCTCTCACTAGTGTGTGTTGTGTTGGTGTGTGTGTGTGTGTGTATGGGTGTGTGTTGTGTGTGGTGTGTGTGTAGTGTGGCGCGTGCATACGTGTGCGGGTACGTGCGTGCGTGCGGTTAGACGTAAGTTTATGTATGCGTTATGATTGTTACATGTTCTTGTTCCTTTGATTTAATTGTTACATCTGACTGTTATAGTATTTGTAGTATTGTGAAGCCTTTGCATATTACTGGTTTTATTATTATTTATTATTATTTATTATTATTAATTATTATTATTATTATTATTTATTATTATTCATTATTATTATTATTATGGTGTTACAATTTCGTCGTTCTTTTGCTGTCGTGTTTAATGATGATGATGTTATAATAATATTGCTGTTTGTTTGTCTATTAATCTTTTCAATTTTGTTCGCTTATTCTTTTATTTGTTTGAGGACCTGGAAGAAAAGAAGTGTTTTATGCTTATTCGGTTCATCCTCATTAAACATTTCAAGCTCAAGTTCAAGTTCAAGTTCTCTCTCTCTCTAACTGTCTCTCTCTCTCTCTCTCTTCTCTCTCTCTCTCTCCTCCTCCTTGATTTGATTTCGGCTTTATATGGCATGCAGCTCTCCATTGACTTTATTTTCCCGTTTTATATGGCATTCAGCTACTTGCTGGGAAAATTCGGAATTTTCCCGGGAAGATTCCGAATTTTCCTGTGATATAATATATATGTATGTTTGTGTGTTGTGTGTTGTGTAACTCTGTACTCTGTACTCTAAAACTAGAAAAACTCTAGACTGAAAGAGACCATTGTTATGTTAAGAATATAATATATATTTTGAGAATATTCCTTCAAAATATTTAAGATATGTAGCCCGATTCATAAAATTATATTAAATTCGTGGAAGAGCACATTCTTTTCGAATGTCAATTTTTATCATCGCTATACTGGGATACAAAGTAATCAAAACTAGGACCTTTAAAAGATGTAGTTTGGAGCCATGAAATGATCAAAATGGGTACAGGCTTACCCTGCTCTGGAATAACTGTAATTAATGCGTTAGCTAATATTAATGTTCTCTTTGTCACGCCCCAGGACCGATCCAGAGGATCAATCTAGAAAGCGGGCGGTTCAGAGGAAGAGAGCACACAGGACTACATGCACGCCCAACCACACCCAAGAACAGGCAAAGATGAACAGTTACAAAACAAACATTTATTACACAATCACGCACATGTATATACAAAACCTAGAGGATGAGATGAAACAAAGGGGACGGGGCAAAGCAGGAACCTAGCTACTTAGACAGAAGAAATCATCAGATGAAGTAGTCCCCAAACCACCCGAAAGTTCCCAAACTAAACACCCTTCCAGTCCAGCCTAACCACCAGCGTTAAAGTGTTACCCTCAGGGAGAGAGGAACGTTAAAGGGACGCAATGATCTGATGAAAAGACTAACTTGATTTCGCTTATACAGTTTTTCCACAAAATCACTAAATACAAACCGTAATGATTAATAATGAAATCAATACGTTCCTAAGGATAATAATGTCCGCCCCCTTTGAACTATTCTCTCTCACACTTTCCCCCAACCTCCCCCAAACACACGCACGCAGACTTTCACGCATGTTTCAAACCCGGAGGACGTCTCCAATCCAAGAGAACCCAGCGTCCACATCATAAACGGCGATCGTCTCAGCGGCGTGCGGGTCGCAAAAGTCAGCGCTGGACCAAACGTTGCCTTTAAGTTCCATGAAGTACGACATGTGGGGCTGAAGTTATTGGGGGGCAGAGAGAGACTGAAGGCGACAACCTAACACCCCATCAGGACTCTACTCCACCTAAGAGTGCCAGATAATAAGCAATTTACTGCATAATATATTAACCATTCATTAATTCCATAGGGTAAAGACCTTCAGTAGCCTTCCTCATACCACAACTATACTGGATTCAATAGTCAGAAAGTACACTCGTGAATAAAAGGTGGTGCGTCGCTCACCACCCACATACACACACACGCGCCACGCTCACACACTAGCCTGTCCTGAAGTCAGTCTGATCCACACAATGATTCCAGAGCATCCCACCCGAATCCTAAAGTATCACCATTACATACACCATACATGTTTGAAAAACACCAAATGACAACTGTCCCCAGAGCTTCGTGCATAGTTAACCCCTGGCACTTTGGTTACGAATTCTGGCACTCTTCTAACGAGCAATATTATATACATTTAATCCCTATATAAAAATGGCCGCCTGGCATGAACACGCACTCACACGAAACTCACAACAACAAACAAGTTTCCCTGAGCACTGGAGGTCCATCCCAACATGGAGGGAAAAGGCAGGAGGAAACGACAAAAGAAACAAATCCATTTTATGAATACTTTCACTACATATTATATTTTAACAAGAAATAAACAGCCATGCACCCTTCTGAAAAATAAACACACACCTTCACTTTTGAAGTTGAACCTCGTTCTACTTCAATATTAATGCTTACTTACGGGTAGAAAATACAAGTTACGCTTTAGATAAACTTGACCTGCACTTCATAAACAACTCGTGAACGGCGGTCAGAAACGGACATCTTTCTCTGACAAAAAAAATAAATACACCAAACGATTACGACTGAACCGCGGGGAATGGTACAACCTACCATATCGCATGTACA
>CM065698.1:15567101-15569601 GCA_017654935.2 Phymorhynchus buccinoides | reverse complement strand
AAATTCTGCTATATTTAGGAAAAGAACAGGGTTAGGATCAGCCTAGGAGTCTTTTCATATAACTGTAAGAAGCCCACTTTCGGAATGATGGTGGTAAACATGAGGGGGTGACCGAAGTACAAGATTGTCCTAAACGCTAGCACTTTGATTTGAAAACAAAAAGTCAAGTAAAAGCAAATTCAACATGCACACATAGCAGAATCCAACTATTCCTGTAGGAAATACGGTGGATTCCTGCTAACTCAAAAAACTGGATGACTCACAATAATTTTGTGGTCCCACTTTAATAATCCTTTAATGCTGTAACTCCTTAGTACGTTGATCACCTTTTCTTTGACCTTTCTTCTTTGACATCTCACTGCAGATTCAGTTCAAGTGTTCTCGAGTCCCAATCATGTCCTCCAACCTGTACTGGTTGGTAGTCTCTGGAGAGGGGGCTAGGTGGGGCTGGCTCCTCTCTCTGCCTCTCCAGCATCTCCGCCAGTTTGTGAGTGGAGGCCAGCTGGCCCACCACCTCCATCAAACTTGTAACATAGTCTGCAAATATATTAACAATTGCATGGTAAAGAATTTCACTTTTAACGATATTGCTTTAAAAAAAAAAAAAATTCCCCCATTTGGATACCGGGGGGTCTTTTGTATATTCCCCCAACCTTCTGGAAGTTCTGTGCTTGTAACTTCCTCTAATCTGTTACTCTCTTTGACTCTGCCTTTTCCCTTTGCTTACTGTCGGCTACTATCAGACCTATTGGCCCATTCCCTTGCCTTAAAAAAAATTCAAATAACTTTTCTCCATTTAGCTCTTCCGGAATCGGAATGTGTCAGCTGTACTCAGCGAGGAGACCAATGAAAACTGAAAACTGAAACCGGACACATACGTACTTTACCCATTATGGCTTTTTTGGCCTGGGAACGCAGAAGAAGACGAATGAACAAAAGTTGACCATGGAACCCTTGCAAGAAATACCTGTGAATACAAACAGTGAAGCATGTAAATACTTGGTGTTATTTGTACAATGAGGAAAGCAAATAACATCACATATCTGTCCTTCAAAATAAATAGGCCTACATGAAATAATAAAATAGAATGTTTTATGTGCCTTGTTACTTCCTGAACATCATTTATATTTACTTCACACATCTTGTGAAAATTAGCATGGGTAGGGAACTATCCATTAAAGGGATACAACTCCCCCACCAAAGTTGCCTATGCCAACTCCACCAGCCATACTAACCCTGTATGAATTAAGATTACAGAGGAACAAATCCACTCACTTTCTCAAAAAGGAGGAGGCACGCTCGCCCATGTAATCATACATACAGAACATGGCAAACTATGGTAGAGAGAACTGTGTACAAACAAAACTATTAATTCAAGAATGGCATAGCTTTCTAATCACGTATATGTTGCACACATACAACACACGAGTCCCCTTCCCTTTTCTAGTTCTATAGATTCTCTTTTAGCCTTACTATTTCACAATTCAAATCCTTTCTAACATCTTAGTTTGAATTATTAAAGATGACTTTATTAATTCACAGAAGCTTACACAAGTCTGCAGTGTGTGCGTGCGTGCGCGTGCGTGCGTGCGTGTGTGTGTTGTGTAAGCATGCAAGTACATAAGTGCCCTGGGCAAGGCATCTCCACTACAAACAAATTCTAGCCTAGCCCGCCAGAATAACATCTGCCCCCTCTCCTATCTGGTAGTCATAGTCGGAAACGACAGACTAGCATACAATACAAACACAAGTGCATACATACAAGTAACTACTGATTTTTACTCGCATGTGGTCGGTATCTGTTGGAGACCCCTGTCCATCCTGCACAGCTTGTGATATGGACTGCACCTGTAATATAAGATATTCAAATATTAACTGTTAAAATACCTGTAGGTCACTAGAAGCAAAAACATAAGTAATAGTATTTTACAATTTTGTGAACATAAGCTATAACAAATGCAACATAATCAAACTACACATAGCTCAACTGTGACTTGGACATTTAAAAACATTGAGAGCCAGAGATTCAGATAAGTTTTATATACAAAGTTCTAAATATAACATGGACTTTGGACACTCTTTTGCTAGTTTTATTTTACACTAACACTTGATTTTCGCTTGACAAAGAAAACTTGCAACATTTTCCAAGCAAAAACATATTTTGACCACAAAAAATACCCACACCAATTACACAAAGTTAGATGATCATTTTGAGGGGCCTAGTCCTCTTTGACAATCCATGAAAATCCCACTGACAAGGATGAAAACTTTAGCAAACTATTTTTTTAATATGATGATTAAAATACAATCATTATTTTAAAGGCATGCTTCAAGCAAACAAAACAGTGATCAATGAAGGGAAGTTTATAAGCCGCAAGGCTTAGACTTGAGCCAGTCTCACACTATACTATACTGTACTATGATGTTTTTGTGTATCAATTTGTATAAGAATAGAAACACAAAAGACGCATGTTTATCAATCAGAAAAAAAAGACGTAAA
>CM065698.1:15554601-15557101 GCA_017654935.2 Phymorhynchus buccinoides | reverse complement strand
AAGTGAATGCGTGAATGCAAGAAGCACCCCCCTACCCGAACCCCTTATTTCGATAGGGGGCTGGCTGGAGCCAAAGACACTGAAAAGAAAAGACTAACATCCGAACTCTTTTCCCTATATCAGTAGTGAGGACAGAAACACTGGTTATGTCCCTTAAAAACAGTACACATTTACACGTCGATAGGCCAGTTGAATTCTCCGTTCAAATTCCAGTCTGAGTTTTTAGATAGCCTCCACTGTGTGTGGTGTACTGTTCCCACTAACGATAACTCTATCAGCCCGGTTCGCCGTAACTCTTAAGTAGTCCATCTTACCCTTTTAGAATCTTTGGTGGAGCCCGGTGAAGTTAAAACTACAATTTAGCAGCGTGTAAACGCAAACCCAAATGTTTACCGCAAGCGCAAAGCAGAGATGCGTTACCGTAGAGTTAAATTCTCCTATTCTTTCTTTTCGTTTGTATGTGTGTGCGCGCGCGTGAGTATGCGACTGTGTACGCGCTTTGAAAATGCATGCCAATGAAACCGATTGCTTTTAGTGTATTTAGCCGATTATATTTGTAGCCAGGGTTATACGATCATTGTATTTTATAAATGTTAAAAACGGCTACATTTCATACGTATAATATTTTTTGTATTAGGCCTACTTTCTGTTTCAAAAACATTTTTCGTTTCTGTCTTATGACCATTTTTCTTTTCTGTTTTGAGTCTCTCTCTCTCTCTCTCTCTCTCTCTTCTCTCTCTCTCTCTCTCTCCTCTCTCTCTCTCTCTCTCTCTCTCTCTCTCTCTCTCTCTCTCTCTCTCTCTCTCTCTCTCTCTCTCTCTCTCTCTCTCTCTCTCTCTCTCTCTCTTCTCTCTCTCTCTCTCTCTCTCTCTCTCTCCTCTCTCTCTCTCTCTCTCTCTCTCTCTCTCTCTCTCTCTCTCTCTCTCTCTCTCTCTCTCTCTCTCTCTCTCTCTCTCTCTCTCTCTTTGTGTACGTATGCGTGTGTGTATATGAAGAAAAAACAACACAGAGAGAGTGTGTAAATTTACAGTGTCAATAATAACAATCCGTTTCAGCTTTGCATGGAGAGAGAGAGAGAGAGAGAGAGGAGAGAGAGAGAGAGGAGAGAGAGAGAGGAGAGAGAGAGAGAGAGAGATTCAAACAAAATTCAAACAATTTTAATGAATAGGCCTTCTGCCCGTGTCATAGGAAGGCTGGGGGAGGTGGTTATAATGACACATAACATTCGCATCAAAAACTAGAAAATAACACCGAGGAGAGAGAGAGAGAGAGAGAGAGAGAGAGAGAGAGAGAGAGAGAGAGACGAGAAAGGGAGAGAGAGAGAGAGAGAGAGAGAGAGAGAGAGAGAGAGAGAGAGAGACAGACAGACAGACAGACAGACAGACAGGGAGAGAAACAGAGGCAGGCAGACAGAGATCCAGGGAGAGAGACAGAGACACACACAGAGAGACAGAGAGAGACAGACAGACAGACACACACACACACACACACACACACACACACACACACAGAGAGAGAGAGAGAGAGAGAGAGAGAGAGAGAGAGAGAGAGAGAGAGAGAGAGAGAGAGAGAGAGAGAGAGAGAGAGAGAGAGAGAGAGAGAGAGAGAGAGATAAATCAAGCCAGTCTGGTAGAATAATAGCCTCTTCCAGTAACCATCCTCAAGTTCCGGTGCTGGAAATGGCAACGGAAGACAGCAGAGTACTGTGCTGTATGGATTGACTGAAACCTACTTCATTGCTGGTCTTTTGTTCATTAATGTATATTATTAATATGCTTAGTCCCCGAGCCGAAGGTTCGGGGAGCTATTGTTTCTGTCTGATCCGTCCGTGCCTCCGGCGTGCCTCCGTCCGTCCGGCTATTCGTCCGTTTTCCTAAATAACTATTCAGTCTATCATCATCAAATTTGGCATACTAGTTCGCCAAGATGCAAGCTATCCACTGATGTATTTAGTTTTACACTAAGGTCAAGGTCGCGCCAGTTACGGGGTTCAAACCCCAAAACACATACTCGCTAATATCTCGCGAAGTTTTGCATGTATTTCAATTTCAATGCAGTTTTTTCCACAACATTTCTTGATGAATGGTCTATAACACAGTTGTCATGAATGTTTCTGTGCGCTCGTGTGCGCATGATCGCGCGCGCTCAAATCACGGGTCCGAACCCTAAGGCTATATATCAAAAACTATTCGGTTTCGTGCTGTTTTCATGCGTTTTTATGTAGTTACGTGCTGTTTTGATGCGTTTTTATGTATGTGTACAGCCGACACATTCCGATTTCGGAGTAGCTCGGCGATGCTGCGCTTTGCAGCCGCTCGGCGTTGCACTTGTTATTATTATTATTATTATTATTATTATTATTATTATTATTATTATTATTATTAATTATTATTATTACTTAAAAAGACGAAGAAGGGAAAGAGGAAGAAAAAAAGAACAGATGAAGAAGAAAAGAAAGAAGAAGAAGAAGAAGAAGAAAGAAGAAGAAGAAAGAAGAAGA
>CM065698.1:15542101-15547101 GCA_017654935.2 Phymorhynchus buccinoides | reverse complement strand
GTGGGAGATTCGCAAGGCTTCTCTCAATTCAAATAGTTCTCCCGTAATAGTAAATCTACTTGTAATCTTTCAGTTCTTTCACCTCCTTTCACTCTGCCTTTCCTCGACTTTCTATCATCTATTGTTCTTCTGCCTTCCCCCCGAAGACGGTGTGGGGCTGCCCACGTGGCGGGGTTATGAAAAACGGCCACACACGTAATGTTCGCATCTGTAGCTGATGAAACTTGTACCATAGTGTTCAAGCGCTTCCGCTGTTGGGATGATCCTTGGAGTCATTTGGCCAGGGTAAGCCAACCACAACGTTATTTTGTCTAATCAGTCTATTCTTCTGTCTCTTTGTTGGAAAATCTTTTAAACCATCACCCCGTGAGCTCGACAACGAGAAGATCTAGAAACGGAAGACCTAACACGTGTATATCTTAACTGTATGTAGATCCCATTTTTCTCGAATCCACCACTCCTGTCGACCAAACATTTGTGTCAAACCTTTGCAATCACTTTTGTCGAACCTAACCACTTAAGTCGACTTTTCCTGGGGTCAAGGTCCCCACTTGTGTCGACTATAGACATGCGTGATTGGTTCGACCGAAGTGGTTTGGAAAGGAGCGACAAAAGTGGATACGTTTGAACAACAAATATGGTGGAAAAGGGTCGACAAAAGAGTGAGGTCGACAAGAGTGGTAGATTAAACAAACGTGGGGCTTTATGCTACACCTTGCCCACACGAAAGGGCGATACTTTTAGGCCTGAGCTGCCTATGCCACCTAGTGACGAGTCAGGAGCAGATAACTTTCAGTGGCTATAAACTACTACTTCATGACAACCAAGGACGATAATCTTATGTAGATGGCGCACGCATCTCAGTGCACGAGACAGGGGCCGATAATGTTCAGTATAAAGCTCACAACAGAAGCGGCAGAAGGTTGCTCCTATCCCCATCCCTACCCCTATCCGGAGCTTTTTGCATTTGCAAGAGCTACATTTATGTGCTTGCCATCCGGTTTCCTTCTTTGTTTCTTTTTTCTTTTAAAGTTTTTTTTTTCCCCATTGAAAGTGGACAGGGGCGGTGACTTTGGGGCGGAGTGACGTCAGCTACCACCACTACGGCTGTTGATTGGCTGGCACGCGAGGTGAAAGGTTACGGCACCAAGTTAAGTAGTTTGTCTTGTCGCCCGTAATGAAGGTGATGCTAACGCTTTTTATTGAAGGAACAAAGCGGGGATGGAGGGGGGGGGGGGGGGGGGGGGGGTGTCGAGGAGGGATTGTTGTGGTGGTGGGGGTTGGTAAGAGGGTGTGAGGGATGGGGTGGGGGGGGGGGGGGAGAGAAATGGTATGGAGAGGAAGGAACTCAAAATAACTTAGTTACTGTTTCTAGGGTAGAGGGAGAGAGAAGACATTGAAACAGACCGCTGGTGCATTTTTTTCACTCTCTCTCTCTCTCTCTCTCTCTCTCTCTCTCTCTCTCTCTCTCTCTCTCTCTCTCTCTCCGTGAGTTTGTTTGTAAGAAAAGGGGGAGGGGGTGGGATGGGGGGGAGGGGGTGGGATGGGGGGGGGGGGGGGGGGTGTGGTGGAGGAATAACAGTTTCTGGTATATTGCTTGCCAAATTTTGCATGATTTTTTCGGCGTATTCTATGTTATTTTTCTTATTTGTTATCGCCCCTACCCCACTGTTCCGTTTAACATGGGCAGATGGCCCAGTTCATTCTCGTTCTTGTTCTTCTCTTGTTCTCTCTCTCTCTCTCTCTCTCTCTCTCTCTCTCTCTCTCTCTCTCTCTCTCTCTCTCTCTCTCTCTCTCTCTCTCACCTCTCTCTCTCTCTCTCTCTCTCTCTCTCTCTCTCTCTCTCTCTCTCTCTCTCTCTCTGTGCATGAGTGCGTGTATGTGTGCGTGCGCGCATACTGAGACGTTTTGAGCACATAGTATAAGCTTGAATCTTGTTACGCTCTATTACGTTCTTCTTGTCGATGCTACTTCGTCATATGGTTGTTTATGAATATATCCGTTTGAATAAATCATTTTTTTGGGGGGCCTATAATATCACTTTTATCGTTTATCTCTTTGGATCTTTATCTTGCATGTGATTTTCATCACTACGTTTTTCACACTTATATTTATTTCGTTCATTCCGTCTAGTTTTCCTTTAAAACTTTCTGCTTTAGTCTTCTTTTTTGTCCATCTAAAAAGCAACTTTCTGTTTGTCAAACTCATCTTGTTTCCTCATTCTGTAATTATCATCGACTCAAATTCTGGTATGTTTCAATTTCTGTCTCTTTTTTTCTGTGTTCGTGTGAAAGTTACCAGTATTGTAATAGCAATAATCTTTATTTTATTTATTTCTTTTCTTCGTTTTTGCTATTGTCTCCATTTTGTTGATTTCCCTCAAGTTTCACTGTTTAGTTTATCTGTTTTTAGTCTACTTTTCCTTAAACCACGCAAGAGCATACTTTTTCAAAGTTTTGCAGTTCATTAATATCTTTCTATTTGGTCAAGACCACTGAGATATTGCGATGCAGGGAAAGTGTATTCAGTTGGAGTCCCTGGAGCCTAAAGCGTGTTTAGAATGTAGTTAGACTGGAACTGGTGTTTGGTCCAACCACTGAAATATTGTGCGGTAGGAAAAGTGACACAAATTCCAGTCTTATCATCCCTGAACGTGTGTAGAATGCTAGATTGAACCTGAATCTGTTATCGCTGCGACATGTTATTCTACGGGGATCTGTAGTTTATCATTTGGTATGGTGGTGCATTTACGTAAAAGCATTATACGCAACTAGATAAACCCGTGCTCCGCACGGCAGCACCCCTCCCTTCCGCCCACTCACCCGTGCTCCGCACGGCAGCATGAAGCATCTGCGCTTCCTAGCTTCGCTTGGGGTTTCCCCTATCCTGCTTTCCCCCTCCCCTTTTGCCCCCCCCCCCCCCCCCTACGCCCACCCCCAGCTTTCCAAACTTCCAGAAGGTACTCGCCTCCCTCTTCTCCTTCCTAGCTTCGCTTGGGGTTTCCCCTGTCCTGCTTTGCCCCTCCCCGTGCCCCCCCCCCCCCTCCGCCCAACCCCAGCTTTCCCCCTCCATGGGCTGCGCCCCCCTCCCTTCCGTCCACTCCCCTCTCCTTAAAAAAAAATGATGAAAAGCCTCCCCCCAAAACAAATATATAAAAATTGTGGCGAGGGGCAGACTCGAACACGCGACCTACACGACCTACGTATTTGCAGCGTCCTAACCTATCGAGCTATTAAGGCTTCGTCGAAAGTCGCTGTAAAAATGTCATTATAAGAGGAAGAAGGGATGACCTGCGTAACTTCGGCAATCTTCGTGTTTTCCGAAGGTAGCTTCGGCAATTTTCGGGCGAAACAGACGACCCAAATTGTTTATGTATAGCCAACTTGAATAACTTCGGCAAACTTCGTGTTTTCTGAAGGTAGCTTCATGACGCAGCTTCAAAATAATGCCAACTGACACGCGAGCAACATTTTGCCTTCAAAATCAACTTTCAAAAGCAAAATTTTAAATCTGACATAGACGCGGTACTCGAGTTTTTAGCTGTCCCTCCTCGAATCCTTAGCGCATTGTAATATAGATAAGGAGTTGAACGGAAACACTTAGACCTACATGCCAATAGCAAAGCTCGAACAAAGGCAACGTGAAAACGTAAGCTACAGCAGTTTATTTATAGTTTATTTAAACAATTAAAGAATCTTCACAATAGTAAAACCATCCGTTTTGAGAGAGAGAGAGAGAGAGAGAGAGAGAGAGAGAGAGAGAGAGAGAGAGAGAGAGAGAGAGAGAGAGAGAGAGAGAGAGAGAGAGAGAGAGAGAGAGAGAGAGAGAGAGAGAGAGGGGGGGGAGACAGAGAGAGAGAGAGAGAGAGAGAGAGAGAGAGAGAGAGAGAGAGAGAGAGAGAGAGAGAGAGAGAGAGAGAAGAGAGAGAGAGAGAGAGAGAGAGAGAGAGAGAGAGAGAAAGAGAGAGAGACAGAGAGAGAGACAGAGAGAGCGAGCGTTGTTTCTGCACACGCGAATGCATGTGTGGGTTTTCGAGTATGCATGCTTTGTGCGTATTTTTGCTTGAATTTGAAAACTTGTAATAACTTACTACGGGTCCTATGCTTTTCCCCTTATTTCATGCCTAATGAAATCGAGAGTGCGCACGCAAAAGCACTCACGTTTCTCTTACTCAACAAAGCGCGTTATAAGATGAAACCCTACTTGTTTGGGCGACTGCCTCGTCATGCACATACATATTTGATAGTCTCCTTTCTTTGCATGACAGGCTCTGCGACAGAGACATCCATCATCTGATCAGTATCTTTTGTTTTCAACGGTAATCAATAACGAAACAACTGCATTTCTTTGTATACCCTTCTCTCTTTCTTTACACGCGTACCTACGTCTAAGCAACTTTTAAAAAAAAGTGCGCGCTCACACATACGCACACACTCGAACGATTATTGACACATACTGCAGTAACGCAGACATGCACACACTTCAGCACACATACATATACATGAACGTATTGATACGTGTCCACACACAGATCTGACACACAAATACACTGTACAAACTGAGAGACAGACAGACAGACACACACACACGCGCGCGAGCGCGCGTGCGCGCACGGATGCCACACGCACAAAGGAATGGAGGATGTGCGCGCACGTGTGTATTTGATTGGTGTTTTGTAGTGAGTGCCATGGGAGAGAGAGAGACACACAGAGAGAGAGAGAGAGAGAGAGAGAGAGAGAGAGAGAGAGAGAGAGAGAGAGAGAGAGAGAGAGAGAGAGAGAGAATGAGAGATAATGTGAGATGGAATCAGTGATAGAGAGAGTGCGTGAGTGAGTGAGTGAATGAGAGAGAGAGAGAGAGAGAGAGAGAGGAGAGAGAGAGAGAGAGAGAGAGAGAGAGAGAGAGAGAGAGAGAGAGAGAGAATAGATAATGTGAGATGGAATCAGTGATAGAGAGAGTGCGTGAGTGAGTGAATGAGAGAGTGAGAGAACTCGAACTCG
>CM065698.1:15529601-15537101 GCA_017654935.2 Phymorhynchus buccinoides | reverse complement strand
GGGTCAGTGGGTCTCTAACTGACGCACTGACGCACCACGATTAAGTCCCTTGTTTTGTTCTGGGTAGCTGTGACCCACATACAAGTTCCGCCATGTACGATCGAGGCCGCTCTTTAAAGTGATGGCTCGTTTTCATGTATGGGGGAATTTGTATGGGAGTCAAACCTGGTCAAAATGGGAGTTGTCAAAAAGCGCGAACAGGTCAATTTCAGCTACTTTGCCTCTATACAATTTGTTCGAACATGTAGTATGCAATTTGAGCGACTATCTCACATACATAGACAGAAAGAGAGAGATTGAACGCACAAACGGACGGACACACACACACACACACACACACACACACACACACACACACACACACACACACACACACACACACACACACACACACACGCATACACATACACACACGCGCGTGCGCCGTCGAAATTCTGAGTTGTTGTTTTTCGTGAGCAGAACTCTTTCCTCAATGAATCGAAGCATAGCTGTCCATATTTTGGATGCAGTTGACTATCAGACATTCACGGAAGGGGTTCGCGCTTTTTGACAATCAGACATTCGCGCATTTTGTATGCAAAAAGTATTCGCGCTTTTGGTATGTTCGCTCAAATTGACGGTTGCCGTCAAAATAAGGTTTCTTACCAGCGAGAGAGGGAAACCCGTGAAACCCGTGATTTTCACTCATGGATCTGGTGGCAGACCATTACTGTTGCGCATTAAGCTTAATGTGCACAAGATTGCTCATTAGGCTTATTGAGAAGGTACTCTATGAAGCCTATTTAGCAAATTGTCTTGCCCATTAAGCTTAATACGCAGGTTAAGCCTATTGGTCACGACATATTATACAAGGTAAGAGCTTTGTGCTAAATGAAATGAACGCTTGAGACAGCCCTCGGAACGACCGCCTTTCTGGGCAAAGGTGCATTTTGCTGATGCTGATGCTTTCCAGTGAGGTCACTTTTGCGATTAGGCAAAATTTCGTATAACCTAAGTACCTCGTTGCTGAAGAAGGTCTGTGTCCATTTTGTGCGGGTAAGGAAGCGAGGTGGGGGGGGTGGGGGGGGGGGGGGGGGGGGGGGGTGGAAGGAGAGACAAAGAGTGTTTTGCTGGTTTAGATCGATCATGTCGAGCATTGTGTGTAGGGGTGGCGTGGGATCATATGGTTGTGTCCCCGTCTCTATTCGCCTCTCGTCTCTACATGTCTGTATAATTATGCCCCCTCCATCTCTTTATTACCCCCCCCCCCCTCTCCCCTTCGTGTCTGTGTGTCCCCGTCTGCATGTGTCACCCTCATTGTGCCCCTTTCTCTATAATGTCCCCCGTCTCTATGTGCCTTCTCGGAGTAGGGTTAGAGTTAGAATTAGGGACAGGGTTAGAGGTTAAACTTCGTGTTTGTGCTAGGATTAGGGTTAACGTGAAGAACAAAAACAGAGGAGAAATATCAGACAGGGGCACATTCAGACGGGGACACATAGAGAAGGGGGCATTTTGAGACGAACTTGGTGACACATAGAGACGAAATTGTTGACATAGAGACGAAATTGGTTAGATTTTAGAGTCGACATTGGAGATACATAGAGACAAAATTGGAGACACATAGAGACGAAATTGGAGACACATAGAGACGAAATTGGTGACGCACAGAGACACAATTAGTGACATATAGAGACGAAATTGGTGACACAATAATAGAGACGAAATTTGTGACATATAGAGACGAAATTGGTGACATATAGAAACGAAATTGGTGATACATAGAGACAACATTTGTGACATATAGAGACGAAATTGGTGATATACAGAAACGAAATTAGTAACATATAGAGTCGACATTGGAGATGCATAGAGACGAAATTGGTGACGCATAGAGACAAAATTGGTGACATATAGAGACGAAATTGGTGACACAATAATAGAGACGGAATTGGTGATACATAGAGACGAAATTGGTGACACATAGAGACAAACTTGGTGACATATAGAGACGAAATTGGTGATACATAGAAACAACATTGGTAACATATAGAGACGAAAGTAGTGATACAAATAAACAACATTGGTAACATATAGAGACGAAAGTAGTGATACAAAGAAACAACATTGGAGAGACGGGGGCACATAGCCGATGGGATGGCTAGTAGAACTGATGATCAGATGAAATTCCCCGTTATGTTATGCTGTGTTGTGGTGTGGCCCTTTATTGTTCGGTAGCACGTCAGATAGTAATTTGTCTGTATGCTTGTAGCCTGCCTGACCATTTCCATTATATTAGAAGCGGTGCGTGAGTGTGTGTGTGTGCGTGTGTGTGTGTGTGTGTGTGTGTGTGTGTGTGTGTGTGCGTGCGTGCGTGTGCGTGCGTGCGTGCGTGTGTGTGTGCGTGTGCGCGTGTGCGTGTGTGTGCGTGTGCGTGTGTGTGTGTGCGTGTGTGTGTGCGTGTGCGTGCGTGTGTGTGTGCGTGTGCGTGCGTGTGCGTGTGCGAGTCTCTGTGTGTGTGTGTGTGTGTGTGTGTGTGTGTGTGTGTGTGTGTGTGTGTGTGTGTGTGTGTGTGTACGTACGTGTGTGTGTTTGTCACGTTTTAGATAATACAGTAGTCTCGAGTTTTACGTCTGTTCACCCGCAAGTGATATTAGACCCCCAAAAAAGAAAAGGTGTAAATTAATTAAGCCTACAACAGATATCTATTGAGGTGTGTGTGTGAATGCGTGAATGGTAGTGTTATTTATGTGTTTTCCTTACACATCTATTCATACAAATCTAACAGTGCATATCAAAATTACATTAGCACATATATAAGATGGGAGGAAGTGGGGGACATACAGTAACATTTCAAACTGACTTATGTAACATGAAGAGTTAAACAAGTGTGTCTTAATTTATAAATGGCTAACAACAAAAATATAATAACACAATTTAAGCCAACAATTAATTAGTAACTCAAAGAAAAATACCAACAGGACTTATGTACAGGATTTCTGAATTTTTTTTAAGGAGGTTAACGTTGTTTAAGATTTTTTCAATGGTTAAAGGCGTTTGATGGTTCAGCAATTCACCAACAGTTTTGTTGATTTGTTCTTTAATTCTAGGACAATATAGGAGCAAATGATTTATAGATATTTGATCTCCACATATACACTTAACGTCTTTAGAAAATGTTGTTTTAAAAGCATTTAAACGAAGTTTAAACATCAAAGATACGATTTGTCTTGAACTTGTATCCTTGAGCTGTTTTAAAGTTAAGTAGGAATTCATTGTACTTGAGTCTTTTATACAATAGCGCGAATATTGACTGTCTGAAGCCATTAACATGCTGTCAAAATTATCTTTGGATAATCTTTCAATATGTTTATAATATTCATGCAGATCTAAATTCACATTAAGTTGAATCGTTCCCTCTGAATTACGCGCTGCACTTCTAGCTGCTCGATCCACCAATTCATTAGAGTATCTTCCACAATGGGAGGGAACCCAATAACAACCCAATGAGTGAGTGTGTGTGTGTGTGTGTATGTGCGAGTGCGTGCGTGTGTGTGTATGCATGCGCGTGTTTGTGTGTGTGTGTGTGTGCGCGCGGTCGAGGTCGCTTGCCATTGGTGCGAGTGACTGCGCTCCTCCCGTTTTGGTCCGTGTTTGCTGTGTTCCAGTGTGTGCTTGTTCCCCCTACTGTGTATGATACTTGTGGGACTTTTTCTCTGGACAATACTCTTTCAATGCAGAGTTTTCTGATTCAGATATGTCAGTCATGCTACCATCAAATCCGTCGTATTGGCTCTATTCGTAAATATCTCTCGGATGAAGCCACAGCAAAGCTTGTTACTTCCCTCATCCTATCTCGTCTTGACTACTGTAATGCTCTCCTTTCTGGCATATCAGTCTCTTCTCTATCTTGTCTCCAGCGTATTCAAAACACAGCTGCTCGTCTTGTCCTCAGGAAGAAAAAGTTCGATCACGTTAGCCCTCTTCTCCGTTCTTTGCACTGGCTTCCTGTCGCAGACAGAACTTAGTATAAACTAAACACTCTTTGCTATACATCTATCCATAAAGCTGCTCCATCGTACCTCTGCGACAATATTTCAATTTATACGCCAGCTCGCACATTACGTTCAGTTTCTGACCCTCTTTCTCTCCAGATCCCTAGGTATAAGCTTTCAACTGTCGATCGGCGCTCTTTTGCTGTTTCAAGACCAACCTCCTGGAACAAACTTCCTCTCTCCCTCCGTCAGCGACCGACCCTCTCTGCTTTCAAATAAAACCTCAAAACCCACCTGTTTCCCCGTCATTGAAGATCGTTGTCTCTTTCCCTTCTCTTTCTTCCCTTTAGGTCTATTTCTCATACGCGTGTGTCTGTTATCTTCTCGTTCGTCTTTGTGTAGTGTCTCTGTTGGACTGCGTTGTCAATGTTCAACGTGTGTCTGTTATCTTCTGTTCGTCTTTGGTAGTGTCTCTGGACTGCGTTGTCAATGTTCAACGTGTGTCTGTTATCTTCTCGTTCGTCTTTGTGTAGTGTCTCTGTTGGACTGCGTTGTCAATGTTCAACGTGTGTCTGTTATCTTCTCGTTCGTCTTTGTGTAGTGTCTCTGTTGGACTGCGTTGTCAATGTTCAACGTGTGTGTGTGCTTCGATTTGATTTCTATCAAGATTTAGCGCCGGGGAGCTATTGTTTTTGTCTAGTCCGTCCGTCCGTCCGTCCGGTGTCCGTCCATCCGTCCGTCCGGTGTCCGTCCATCCGTCCGGTGTCCGTCCATCCGTCCGATGTCCGTCCATCCGTCCGGTGTCCGTCCATCCGTCCGGTGTCCGTCCGTCCGGCGTGCCTCCGTCCGTCCGGCTATTCGTCCGTTTTTATAAAAAAACTATTCAGTCTATCATCATCAAATTTGGCATACTAGTTTGCCAAGATGCAAGCTATCCACTGATGTATTTAGTTTTACATGAAGGTCAAGGTCGCGCCTGTTACGGGGTTCAAACCCCGAAACACATAATCGCTAATATCTCGCGAAGTTTTGCATGTATTTTAATGCAGTTTTTTCCACAACATTTCTTGATGAATGGTCTATAACACAGTTGTCATGAAGTTTTCTGTGCGCGCGTGTGCGCATGATCGCGCGCGCTCAAATCACGGGTCCGAACCCCAAGGGTATATATAAAAAAACTATTCAGTTACGTGCTGTTTTGATGCATTTTTATGTAGTTACGTGCTGTTTTGATGCGTTTTTATGTATGTGTACAGCCGACACATTCCGATTTCGGAGTACCTCGGCGATGCTGCGAGGGGACTTTGCAGCCGCTCGGCGTTGCACTTGTTGTTGTTGTTGTTGTTGTTGTTGTTGTTGTTGTTGTTGTTGTTGTTGTTGTTGTTGTGCGCGCGTGCGTATGTGAATGTCTGTTTATGTCGACGCGTGTCTCTGTGCGTTTGTGACTCTCTGAGTCTTGTCTGTCTGTATCGGTCTCCGTGTTTCCCTGTCTATGTCTGTGTCTTCGCTTTATCTTTCTCTGTCCCTCTCTATGTCTTTCTCTTCACCCCCCCCCCCCTTCATCCCGTCTCTCTCTTTTAGACTTGTCGCTCCTCGCACCCACACAGACAGTTACACACATATTTATACAACAACTTACATGGAGAGAGAGGGGGGAGAGAGAGAGAGAGAGGAGAGAGAGAGAGAAGAGAGAGAGAGAGAGAGAGAGAGAGAGAGAGAGAGAGAGAGAGAGGAGGGAGCGAGGGAGAGAGAGAGAGAGAGAGGGGGGGGGGAGGGGAGGGAGAGAGCAATGAGAGAGAGAAAGGGAGAGAGAGAGAGAGAGAGAGAGAGAGAGGGAGCGAGGGAGAGAGAGAGAGAGAGTGTGAGACACAGAGAGAGAGTGAGAGCGATGAGGGAGAGGGGGAGGGATTGTTTTGGGAGACAATAGATAAAAGGGAGAGAGAGAAAGATTGAACACAAATATATAAATATAACAAACAGATTGAGACCCGCCAAACTCAAGAGAGAGAGAGAGAGAGAGAGAAAGAGAGAGAGAGAGGGGGGAGAGAGAGAGAGAGGAGAGAGAGATAAAGGGAGAAAAGCCTATGCTTACAATCTGTCCTTGAGAGAGAGAGAGAGAGAGAGGAGTAGAGAGAGAGAGAGAGAGGAGAGAGAGAGGGAGAGAGAGAAATTGACAATTGACAAGATTTAAGAGAGAGATCAAAAAAACAACAGAGAGAGAGATTGCATACATACATTACATGACAACTAAGACATACATACATACGATACTACAACATACATACTGAAATGAAAAACTGTATTAAACACACAACACACAGAGAGAGAGAGAGAGAGCGAGAGAGAGAGGATAGAAGAGAGAGAGAACTGAGACGGAGAGAGAGAGAGGGAGAGGACGAAGAGAGAGAGAGAAAGAGGATAGAGAGCGCGAGAGAGAGAGAGACAGAGGAAAGAGAAAAGATAGTAAGAGAGAGATCACCAGACGAACGATGAGAGCGAGAGAGAGGCGAGAAGATGAGGAGAGAGAAGAGAGGATGAGGACGCGAACAGAGAGAGAGAGTCGGTAGTTATATCATAGTGGTAAACGAGGATACAAATGAATTCCCGCACGTGTAAGGCGCAAAACGGGCCCACCACTACAGAGGAATTCCGTCAGATCAGATCATTGTTACACTTGTCCTTTCCATCAATAAGATAATTAATTCGGGCATAAACATATTAAGTGGATTGATTCTAGACACAAACCTGTAGAGAGCTTCTTTTGGGCTCACGTGTGGTGACTTCGTAAACACGAAGTGAGTATATAGTAGATAGTTGTTCGGTTGTGGTGTCTGGTTGTAGTAATTTTATTTAATTTGCTTTTGATACCTTTCTTATATTTTATAGCATTATTACTAAATGTATATATATATAATATATAATATATATATATATATAGCTGGCTATATATATATATATATATATAATCTATGTATATACGTGGTGTGTGTGCGGTGTTGCGCGTGAGTGTGCTGTGCTGCAGTGATGGCGTGTGCGTTGTGGTTTGTGCCGCGCGCGTTAGTCGTGTGTTGTACGGTGTGTGTGTGTGTGTGTGTGGGTTGTGTGAGTGTGGTGTGTGTGTGTTGTGTGTGTGTGTGTGCGTGTTGTGTGTGTCTGTGTGTGTGTGTGTGTGTGGTGTGTTGTCTGTGTGTGAGTGTGTGTGTGTCTGTGTGTGTCTGTGGTGTGTGCGTGCTTGTGTGTGTGTATGTGTGTTGTTGTTGTGTTGTGTGTGTGTGTTTGTGTGTGTCTGGTGAGTGTGTGTGGTGTATGTGTGTATGTGCGTTCGTGGTCTAATCTCCAAACTTTAACGTGGGCATTTTCTCAGGAAATAGAAGGCGTACATTGTTCAATCTTTGCACACATATATATGTCTATGCAAACTTTCAAACAATAACGATTTGAATAACTAAATACATAAAACAACACTGCAAACAGATAACAAATAGATAGCATTTTAGATTAGTAGATTAGAGAGTATTCAACAGGCAAC
>CM065698.1:15512101-15519601 GCA_017654935.2 Phymorhynchus buccinoides | reverse complement strand
CTCTCTCTCTCTCTCTCTCTCTCTCTCTCTCTCTCTCTCTCTCTCTCTCTCTCTCTCTCTCTCTCTCTCTCTCTCTCTCTCTCTCTCTCTCTCTCTCTCGCTCTCTCTCTTCTTTGTACGTTTGTTTGTGTTCACGATTTTCAATGATGGAATATCTCTCTCTCTCTCTCTCTCTCTCTCTCTCTCTCTCTCTCTCTCTCTCCCCCTCTCTCTCTCTCTCTCTTTCTCTCTCTCTCTCTCTCTCTCTCTCTCTCTCTCTCTCTCTCTCTCTCTCTCTCTCTCTCTCTCTCTCTCTCTCTCTCCCTCTGTCTCTCTCTGACTGTCAGAGACAGAGATATGAATTGACTTTACAATTCTGGATAACTTAGAGGCCTAAAGACGCTGAACGATTCTTAGTTTTACATAGAGAAACCTTTTTTAAATTTGTAAAAGCGTTTGATGGTAATGTCTCAAGTACAATTAAACACTATTGTACCGGACTTTCACGGTCATTGTCTTTCGCGCATCAGTTATTGGTCTGCAATGTAAATTTCATTACGAGATAAGGATCAGATTGGTGTTTTAACCCCTGACTGCCAGAGAAGGTTAAAGAAAAAAATCATTGTACAAATCATGCCATGAAAAGAGACAACTGATAGAGCCAATAGGGCAAAATGGTCAGACTGATGATGTCATCAGATGAAGAGGAATAACTGTGATATTCTGGCTTTTGCTCTAACTCAGTCAAGAGAGTTATATCCCGGGATATTAACCTCTTGACTGAGTTAGAGCAAAAGCCAGAATATCACAGTTATTCCTCTTCATCTGATGACGTCATCAGTGATGTCATCGCGTCAGTACGTGATGCGTTATATGGCAGTCCAGGGGTTAATTTCTAATGATTGGAATGCATTTCATTTATACAGACAAACAGACAATAGACAGACAGACAGACAGACACACAGACACACAGACTGACAGACAAACGCTTAGACTCTTGTTCCCCGTTCTATAGCCTTAACCTACATTGCTTCAAACGAGCCAGGGCCTGTATTCACATGGAGATGGCATGACATTTATGCATCATGGTATCTTAGAAGTCCTTCTATAGTAGTAGGATGCAATAGGACTTCCGAAGGACTTCTAAGATAGCATGATGTTAAATGCAGACAGACAGACACAGACAGGGACAGACATAAACAAACAGACAGAGAAGACAGAAAGACAGAGACAGACAGAGAGACAGGCAGAGACGACAGAAAGACAGGGAAAGACAGAGACAGACATGCACAAACAGACAGAGAAGACAGAAAGACAGAGACAGACAGAGACAGAGACAGAGACAAACAGAGAAGACAGAAAGACAGAGACAGACATAGAAGACAGAAACAGAGACAGACAGAGAAGACAGAAACAGAGACAAACAGAGACCGACAGAGACAGAGACAGAAACAGAGACAGAAACAGAGACAGAAACAGAGACAGACAGAGACAGAGACAGAAACAGAGACAGACAGACAGACAGAAGACAGAGACAGACAGAGAGAGACAGAGACAGAGACAGAGACAGAGACAGACAGAGACAGAGAGAGAGACAGACAGAGACAGAGACAGAGACAGAGACAGACAGAGAGAGACAGAAACAGACAGACAGAAACAGAGAGAGAGAGAGACAGAAACAGAGACAGACAGAGAGACAGAAACAGAGACAGACAGAGAAGACAGAAACAGAGACAGACAGAGACAGACAGAAACAGAGACAGACAGAGACAGAGACAGAAACAGAGACAGACAGAGACAGAAACAGAGACAGAGAGAGAAGACAGAAACAGACAGACAGAAACAGAGACAGACAGAAACAGAGACAGACAGAGAAGACAGAAACAGAGACAGACAGAAACAGAGACAGACAGAAACAGAGACAGACAGAGAAGACAGAAACACAGACAGACAGAGAAGACAGAAACAGAGACAGACAGACACAGACACAGACAGAGAAGACAGAAACAGAGACAGACAGAGACAGACAGACAGAAACAGACAGAGACAGAGAGACAGAGACAGACAGCGACAGAGACAGACAGCGACAGAGACAGACGAACAGACAGAGAAGACAGACAGACAGAAACAGACGACAGACAGAGATAGACAGACAGAAGACAGACAGACAGAAACAGACAGACAGAGACAGAGAAGACAGACAGACAGAGAGACAGAGACAGACGCACAGACAGAGAAGACAGACAGACAGAGAACAGACAGAGAAGACAGACAGACAGAGACACAGAACAGACAGAGACAGACAGACAGAGACAGACAGAGACAGACAGAGACAGACAGGACAGAGACAGACAAACAGAGAACACAGACAGAGAAGACAGACAGACAGAGACAGGCAGGCAGAGAGATCGCAGCAGCTTTGAGGACGAGGGACAAAGGACTAGGAAATTAAGAGGGGGGGGGGGGGGGGGGGGAGAGAGAACGAGAGAGAGGAAGAGGGAGGGGGATGGGTGTCGAAGGGCAAGAGCATGATGGTAAAACTGTATTGGCCCAACGCCCTTCCGATGATGCACATGGACATGCAATCAATCCTCTCTCTCTCTCTCTCTCTCTCTCTCTCTCTCTCTCTCTCTCTCTCTCTCTCTCTCTCTCTCTCTCTCTCTCTCTCTCTCTCTCTCTCTCTCTCTCTCTCTCTCTCTCTCTCTCTCTCTCTCTCTCTCTCTCTCTCTCTCTCTCTCTCTCTCTCTCTCTCTCTCTCACGTCGCTCATCGCACGTGGATCGAAACAATCTCCGCGCGCCATGTCCAGGAAGGAGGATCGAATTGGATAGACCTGTGATGCCATACCCCCCCCCCCTCTCTCTCTCTCTCTCTCTCTCTTCCTCAGCCCCTCCCAATTACATACATCTCTTCTGTATCCCATCGTACTGCCTCCCACCCCCACCCCCCACCCACCCTTCTCGCCGTTTGATCATTTCATGTTTCCCCTTTTGGCATATAAATGGGATGTTTTTTAAAGCTCTCTATAATAGCTGTTTTGGGCATACTGGCAGGACATTTCTTTTAATTAAGTAAGGTCAAAATACACGTTATTATTTTTCACTTTTCTCCCATGGCAACACAGTTTTATTCGTGTAATGATTCTACAAGCTCGCCGTGGGGGGTTGGGGGTTTGGGTGGGGGGGAGGGGGGAGAGTGAAAAAATAACAAGTGCAACGCCGGGCGTTTGCAAAGTCCCCTCGCAGCATCGCCGAGCTACTCCGAAATCGGAATGTGTCGGCTGTACACACAGCGGGGAGACCATTGAGAACTGAAAACAGGACGCACGCACGGACGGATGGACGGGCGGAAAGAAGTGGGACATATCGGGCCTGTGACACAAAGGGCCTAGGCACGGCCGTTCAATTGGGATCATTTAGTTTCCACCTATGCACTATCGTGAAACCCACTCACCTCCTCCCCTAATGCATCTCCTTCCCCCATCCAGCCAGTCACTGAGGCAAGCAAGACTCGGCGATGCCAGCAAGCTAGCACACGCGCGCAGGAACTCAGTAGTCAAGTGTGAGCCACAGTGCTACAGCCAACTGTTTGCTACCCCCCCCCCTCTCTCTCTCTCTCTCTCTCTCTCTCTCTCTCTCACTGCTCTCTTTCTCTCTGTCTCTCTCCCTCACCGCTCTCTTTCTCTCTCTGTCTCTTTCTCTGTCTCTGTCTCTGGGTGTTTCCAGCCGTGTTGGTGGAGTCTAGGCTTACGGGTTCACTTGTAATATTTACATCAAATCATCAGTCAACAGATAGAGTTTCAAACCATGAAGTTTCCAACAATGCTTTGTGAAATGTTCAAGTCATAGCCTTGGGGTTCGGACCCGTGATTTGAGCGCGCGCGATCATGCGCACACGAGCGCACAGAACAATTCATGACAACTGTGTTATAGACCATTAATCAAGAAATGTTGTGAAAAAAACTGCATTGAAATACATGCAAAACTTCGCGAGATATTAGCGATTATGTGTTTCGGGGTTTGAACCCCGTAACTGGCGCGACCTTGACCTTAATGTCAAACTAAATACATCAGTGGATAGCTTGCATCTTGGCAAACTCGTATACCAAATTTGATGATGATAGACTGAATAGTTTTTGAGAAAAACGGACGAATAGCCGGATGGAGGCACGCCGGACGGACGGACGCCGGACGGACCAGACAGAAACAATAGTTCCCCGAACCTTCGGCTCGGGGACTAACAACGTGCATTATTACCATTACCATCAGCTCTCACAGAAACATGGAGGCTTGGGGGAGGAGAAGATAAAATGAACTCACTCTCCATCATCCCTTAAAGAAACACTGACCCGGCTGGATTAAGTAAGTCCCTTGTTTTTTTCTGGATCGGTGTGGCCCACATAAGACTTTCCTCATATAGTTACGATCGGGGCTGCTCTTTAAATTAAAGCGATGTCTCGTTTTCGTGCATGAGGAAATCTGTATGGGAGCCACACTTGGTCAAAATAAAATTTCTTACCAGCGAGAGAGGGAAACACGTGAAACCCGTGATTCTCACTCACGGACCTGGTGGGTTTTTAGAGACGCACAACTAATATCAAGGTACCGTAATGGTGAGTGCGTTTTAAAGGGGCACCCTGCGGGTGAGTTTTTGCAAGAAACACGTCGAGATCACCAGAAGGACAGCCATTCAAGGATCGGAACACTCACTTTGCTCTGGTTTCCTAGAAATGAAACCGTCAAAACGGCGATTCCTCCTTGGCGGAGATGCCGGATAGAGTAGCCATTTTGGATAGGGTGGGTGGAGGTCACTCATTGTGGTTGAAGCGTTTTCTTTTTTTGTAGTGCAGTAAAAAAAAATCGGAGCTGTTTCCTTTGTTGTGAGCGAAACTGCTTTAGATCAACTGTATAAAATTTAAAAAAGAAAAGAAAAAAAGGCTTGTATTGCGAACATTTCGTGCAAACGATTTGGCGGCCATTCGAAAAGAAGCGGCACACGCCTTCTCTTTGGATGAAATAATTTGACTTCCAGCAACTCCGCCAAGGAGCAACCGCCGATTAGACAGTTTGATTTCTAGGAAACCAGAGCAAAGTGAGTGTTGCGATCTCTGTAAAGGGTGTTTTCATGGTGATCTCGACGCATTCCTTACAAAAACTCATCGGTCAGGGTGCCCCTTTAAAGTGATGACTCGTTTTCGTGCATGAGGACATTTGTATGGGAGCCACAGTTGGTCAAAATAAGATTTCTTACCAGCGAGAGAGGGAAACCCGTGAAACCCGTGATTTTCACTCACGGACCTGGTGGGTCTTTAAAGACGCACAACTAATATCAAGGTACCGTGATCGTGAGTGCGTCTTAAACAGTCAACACGGGCAGTAGTGCGTACATTAGGCTGAACGGTCCAATCGTGTTCGGTGAGCTTAGTCTGACGTACATACTACTGCCCGAGTTAACTGTTGAAGACTCACTCATGATTATGGTACAAGGTCAGGCGCTTACGGTACCTACTCGCCTAGCTCTGTGCAGGAAAGGGGTAGAGAGGAGCGGACACAGGAACTTCCCTCGATGTCCTTGAAGTGTTATTTGTGTTCACCTTCCACCGGAGACAACATGTTTGTGCTCACTTGGATTATTGTTTGTGGCTCAACAGCCACAAACCTATAACTCACTTTGTCGGTCGGTCGGTCGGTATGTCTGTCGGTCCAAAATTGTCGCACATTTTGACAAAATTGTCGCACTTCAAATCGAGGCTACGCTTCAAATTGAGGCCGCTCTTTAAAATGATGTATTTTAAAAGCGTACAAAATAATAAACATACGTAATACAGACACTACAACAGACACGACGAGTATGCGGTGCTTCTTTTGATGAGTATAAGTAGGATACATAGTTTTAAATGTTTTCCAAAAGATATAAAAAGTTACGAAATGGTGCAGAGATAACATTCTGGTTTACAGATTAAAATTATTGAAAAGCCAGGGGAGGTGACTCATGATTGGAGTGGTAAAAATAGACCGCGTGCCACAAACTATTGCGATTTCGCGCTTGTTGAATAATCACTCGAAAACAGGGTCCGTTTCACAAGGGCTAACGTTACGTAGCGTGAGCGCAAATCGGCAAAAACGGTACTAAGAAACACCTCTTTTGCCGACGTTTGCCGAAAACGTTTTGTGGTTACTCCCAAAGTATCTCTTGGCGAACTATCACGTGACTTGCATGGGATGAATACATTTCTTGTTGTTGATTGGTTCATTAAAATTGGGTTTAAATATTTTTTTGTTGACCAATCAGACAATAGAGTGTAATTATTCTTCCGCAAACGTTTTCTAAAGTGTTTCTTAGACCCCTTTTGCCGTAGCAGTTATGCGCGCGGCCACCGTCGTCTAGAGAAACTCTACCCAGATCTTGGCATTGATTTGCCACCAATCCGAGCCACCATTCTGTCATTGGTAGCCTACAGAGACGGTCAATTCACCCTGCCTGTGATCAAACAAATTCAACTGAAATCTACTCACCAAAGGCAAATCTGACGGACAACAGCTCACACGTGTTTCAGAATGCCGAAGAAGACCGCGAGATGTGGTAGAAATATTCAAGTGAGTTCAGAGTATTGAGGAACACTGTCTATAAGAGGCTACGCCTAACTAGACGTTAAACCAACCAGAAAGAGAGAGAGTCATAGTTTTAGTCTCCGTGGAAGGGAAACACTACCGGAGACTGGGAGTCTATATTGAAAAATCCTTGATGTCTACATGATCTAAAGATTGTGCGTGTGGTAAGTAAGCTTAAATAACAGACAAAATACCAAATGATGGGGCGAAGGAGAAGGGAGAGGGGGGGGGGGGGGGGGTGCGTGGGTCGTAGGGGGGAATTGTCCTTCGGGAGTTTTCGGGGGGGGGGGGGGGGGGGGGGGGCATGGTGGGACTGTCCTGACACGGTCTGCGTGATGCGTGTAGATGGTTGAATGCACTGAACATTGGGGCGTTACAGTGGACCAAATGATGCTGGTTGGAATGTTCAGCATACTATCCGAAGGGGAATGTTGTACACACAATTTTGTGTACATAAAACACATGCAATGCGTAAGTAATGAGAGAGAGAGATATTCACTGATATTTTTCTTTCATACTATCTATCTATCTATCTATCTATCTATCTATCTATCTATCTATCTATCTATCTATCTATCTATCTATCTATCAATCTATCTATCAATCTACCTATCAATCTATCTATCTATCTATCTATCTATCTATCTATCTATCTATCTATCTATCTATCTATCTATCTATCTATCTATCTATCTCTCTCTCTCTCTCTCTGTCTGTCTGTCTGTCTGTCTGTCTGTCTGTCTGTCTATCTATCTATCTATCTATCTATCTATCTATCTATCTATCTATCTATCTATCTATCTATCTATCTATCTATCTATCAATCAATCTATCAATCTATCCATCTACCTATCAATCTATCCATCTACCTACCTACCCATCTACCTATCTATCTACCTATCTACCCATCT
>CM065698.1:15504601-15507101 GCA_017654935.2 Phymorhynchus buccinoides | reverse complement strand
CAACAACAACAACACCAGCAACAAGACAACAACAACAACAACAACAACAACAAGACAGCAGCAACAACAACAACAACACCAGCAACAAGACAACAACAAGTAATGAGCTGGAATTACTAAAGAATTGACGAGAGCAGACAGCACTGGTTATGCTGAACAATAGAACGATTCTTGACTTTGTCAAAAGTGTGTGGATTCATTAAGAAGAAGCGAGGGAATTCAATTATCAAAGAAATAACACGGTGATATTAAATAGAAAAGTTTGTTCTCATTTGTGTGGGGGGAAAAACCAGCAGTTTTTATCCCGGTCATTGTATTGTGATATTTCGTGTCGATGCTAATTCGTTTTGGGTCGTTATTCTTTCGGTTCATTATATATCATTCCTTTATTGGTTTTGCTCATCATGTTTTTCCCTTGTTAATTTAGATGCTATGAATAATTCGGATCCAATTTCATTCGATTCACATAATTATTTGTTGCGTTTTGCTTCTTTGTCTCTCCTTGTATTCCCTCCCCTCATGCTGCTTTCAGTTTTGTTTCCGTGGCCCACTTGACTCCTGTACTTGATAGTGTGGAATCTTTTACGATTAACCCTGGTCCGATAATATTTCGTTGTAGGGGAAGACGGGGTAAAAAGCGCATGGGCGGGTAAGAAGCCCACCCCAATTATCTCATGAAATTAAGCAAATTTCAGCCTCATTTTGCCCATGAGACGAGCGTTAATGTCTAGCATTCGTCTCATTGGCAAATTTGACTGAAATTTTCTTTATTTCATGATATAATTGGGGTGGGCTTCTTACCCGCCCATGCGCTTTTTATCCCGTCTTCCCCTAGTTGTATTTTGTTGTTGTAAATCACGGCTTTAACATGATAGGGGAGATGCGTGTTGGCCATATTAGCTTCCGCTAATGGGATCGTGATCTGCTTCTTCGCTGGAATATTGTTGGCCAAGGCGGTGTACATCCGGGCGATTGCACAAAACAATATGTTTTCAAATGTAAAACGGATGTGAGATTTACATAAAGTTAGTTGTTGCTAAGGTCGGGGCAAACTTCAATAAACAGGCAAGCGAACAACAACAACAACGACGACAACAACGACAACCCTCCCCCCCCCCCCACACACCCAGCAATTTATAAAATTGAAACAGTCACTGGAATGACAGTCAAATGGGGTTTTCAAAAAGACAGAGAAGCGTTCATTGGCTCTGACAAATTATGTTAATTATTTGATCATCAATGCAAATTGCATTCATTTTAAAAGCACAGGGGGTGGAAAACAGGAAATAGAACTGCACCCTCAGACACCACGGAGACAGTGGGGCACAGACAGACGCAGACAGACAGAGACCGAGAGACAAGACTCACAGACAAAAAGCATAGGATATTGTCCTTATTAATCATAATAATAATAATAATTGTACATATATATAGCGCTTTACCTCAGATGAGCCCAAAGCGCTTTACAATCAATTTGTCATCAACAAATAGACAACAAAAACCGCATTCAAGAATGACACCAACCAGCAACAACGCATAAATCTCTCTCTCTCTCTCTCTCTCTCTCTCTCTCTCTCTCTCTCTCTCTCTCTCTCTCTCTCTCTCTCTCTCTCTCTCTCTCTCTCTCTCTCTCTCTCTCTCTCTCTCTCTCTCTCTCTCTCTAACACACATACACACATATTTAACAGCACCGACTCGTTCATCCCCCATTCAGTAAGCACACATCAACTGAGCCGCACGGACTGACCACAGACACCAACACATACATAAACATCCTTACACACAACGTACGCACGCAGACAGACAAACACACAGACACACACACACACATGGGTGCACACACAACCCACAGAACCAAAACACACACAAGCACACATGCATGCTCACACACACACAACACACACATACACATACACACACACAACACACAAATACACACCACACACACACACACACACACACACACCACACACACACACACACACACACACACACACACACACACACACACACACACCACAACAAACAAACAACAACACACACACACACACACACCACACACACACACACACACACACACACACACACACACACACACACACACACACACACACACCACAAAGCACAGCACAAACCTCTTATTCAATCTTCCCTCACGTGCACACAAGATAGACAACTGATCAAATATTTAGGGTGCAGCAGGAAAAAGATGGGTTTTAAGAGAGATTTTGAATGAGGAGACTGAGTTGGAGTGTCGGAGAGGAGAAGGCAGAGAATTCCAAAGAGATGGTGCTTGACAGGAAAAAGAACGTTGGCCAGCAGATTTGAGACGGATGGAGGGAGGGGAGAGGAGACGAGAATCAGAAGACGAACGTAGTTGGCGAGCTGGGACATAGAGATGAAGGAGATTAGAGAGATATAAGGGAGCTTGATCATTCAGTGACTTGAAGGCAAGGAGGAGAATTTTGTAGTCAATACGTGATTGAACTGGGAGCCAATG
>CM065698.1:15494601-15497101 GCA_017654935.2 Phymorhynchus buccinoides | reverse complement strand
TCTGTTAATCCCCTCTGTTAGCACACTCTGTTAATCCCCTCTGTTAGCACACTCTGTTAATCCCCTCTGTTTAGCACACTCTGTTAATCCCCTCTGTTAGCACACTCTGTTAATCCCCTCTGTTAGCACACTCTGTTAATCCCCTCTGTTAGCACACTCTGTTAATCCCCTCTGTTAGCACACTCTTTTAATCCCCTCTGTTAGCACACTCTTTTAATCCACTCTGTTAGCACACTCTGTTAATCCCCTCTGTTAGCACACTCTGTTAATCCCCTCTGTTAGCACACTCTGTTAATCCCCTCTGTTAGCACACTCTTTTAATCCCCTCTGTTAGCACACTCTGTTAATCCCCTCTGTTAGCACACTCTGTTAATCCCCTCTGTTAGCACACTCTTTTAATCCCCTCTGTTAGCACACTCTGTTAATCCCCTCTGTTAGCACACTCTGTTAATCCCCTCTGTTAGCACACTCTTTTAATCCACACTCTGTTAGCACACTCTGTTAATCCCCTCTGTTAGCACACTCTGTTAATCCCCTCTGTTAGCACACTCTGTTAATCCCCTCTGTTAGCACACTCTTTTAATCCCCTCTGTTAGCACACTCTGTTAATCCCCTCTGTTAGCACACTCTTGTTAATCCCCTCTGTTAGCACACTCTGTTAATCCCCTCTGTTAGCACACTCTGTTAATCCCCTCTGTTAGCACACTCTGTTAATCCCCTCTGTTAGCACACTCTGTTAATCCCCTCTGTTAGCACACTCTGTTAATCCCCTCTGTTAGCACACTCTGTTAATCCCCTCTGTTAGCACACTCTGTTAATCCCCTCTGTTAGCACACTCTTTTAATCCCCTCTTTTAGCACACTCCCCTCTGTTAGCACACTCTTTTAATCCCCTCTGTTAGCACACTCTGTTAATCCCCTCTGTTAGCACACTCTGTTAATCCCCTCTGTTAGCACACTCTGTTAATCCTCTCTGTTAGCACACTCTTTTAATCCCCTCTGTTAGCACACTCTTTTAATCCCCTCTGTTAGCACACTCTGTTAATCCCCTCTGTTAGCACACTCTGTTAATCCCCTCTGTTAGCACACTCTGTGTTCTCCAGCCCCATGTCCTTAGCTCCTTGTGTTTTAAGCCGGCGCCACACGGCGTGGTAAAATCGCATGGGGATGCGATGCGATTGTGTCACGTGGAGGCATTCAAAACAGCTCTCCATAAACACCTCCACAAACCACCCTGCCTCTATCACCCCCCACCCCCTCCCCCACTTGCCTCAACCCCACATCAAGGGAACTAGGGGCCATAGATCAAAGGAGTTGTAAATGAGGGCTAGGAGCTGTGCCGGTCGGGGTTCGCCCCCGGGGACTTTTGGGGTCCTTTGTATGTTCAACAACGTAAGGCCGTGTACACACATAAGCGGATATTCCATGCAGAAACCCGTGCGCAATCCATAAATAAGTGAAACAAAGAAGGGAAAAGATTTGCGCACGTGTCCGAATTTCCCCTATATGCGTAACATTGTATCCTTCTTTCTTCCACTTATTTAGGGTTTTCCGTACGGAACTTACGCGTCTAATGTGAACTCGGCCATACCCTTTAATGAATGCACGTTCAGTTATGATAATAATATTGTTTTCTTTTATTTAAAGCGGTTTTTTAAAAACAACATCCGTGGTCTACAACATTATTTCGTCCCTCCGTGGAACAAGGTTTCGGGTTAGCACAAATGTAAAATAATATATAAAACGTATTATGCTAACATTTGGTTGTGCAAAGCAAGCTTAACATTGATTGATAGGGATCAGAGGGTCGGAGGCGAGTGTCAGTGTGATTCAGAGGGATGTGGAGGCCAGCCACAATGGGGTTTATTTGTACGTATCGGGTTTTCTTCTTGCCTTTTCTTGGATGGGACAATAATCACATTCTGTAAGGATCCGTGAAGATGAGCGCGGACATGGCGAGATGGCGGTGAAGAACTTGGGGGGAAATCCACCCTCCAGATTGGAAATAAAATAAAAATAAAAAAATAAATAAAAATATAGAAACCTATAATAATAACACAGAGAGAAACTAAAGGAAAAGAGGATATGCTGTAGCTTAGAACCCCCCCCCCCCCCCCCCCCCCCCCCCCCCCCGCGTCACTTTGTTGCATTGACAATGTTCACTGTGAAGCAACATTCCGCCATTCTTGGGAATGAGGATAGGGTTAGGATCAGCCTAGGGGGGGTATTGTCATGGAACTGAAAGAACCGGACTTTGACATGATTCAGAGTCGCAAACATGAAGGGGGGGGGGGGGGGGGGGGGGGGGGGGGGGGTCTAAAGCTTAACTTTGCCGGACAAATATTATAAAAAGAGACAACGAGCGCAACCTGTAAATAGCGAGGAAGAAGTGAACACGAACAAAGAAACAGACAACACGAACACACGAACAAAGAAACAGACAACACGAACACACGAACAAAGAAACAGACAACACGAACACACGAACAAAGAAACAGACA
>CM065698.1:15482101-15489601 GCA_017654935.2 Phymorhynchus buccinoides | reverse complement strand
TACATTTGGTGAATCATTAGCAACCCAAAGCCCAAAACCCCAAACCAACCAACCAAACAAAGAACAACAACAAAATTCTACCAATTTTAGTTAAAGCCGGTTCAGTACTTTTTGCGCTGTGAAGTAAGTGACGCATACTTCTTTGTTAATATGCATACATACATACATACATACATACATACATGCATACATACATACATACATACATACATACATACATACATACATACATACATACATATATATACATACATACATACATACATACATACATACATACATACATACATGCATACATTACCAATAAAACATCTCTTTCTTAGCTGTATTTGATGTGGAATATTCGACGTATAACGTACAAATCCATAATTGATAATTAGGTATGTTTGTGCACGAGTTCCTAATGTGTTTGTGTTAAGTGCATTGTGATCACTACAAAATAATTTGGACTCTAAACGTTTTTCAATTGTAATTGAATCTTTTTATGGCATGCAGATACTTGCTTGGGAAAATTCGGAATCTTCCGGAATTTTTTCCGGGAAGATTCCGAATTTTCCCGGATTCCAAATTAAGTAACATATCTTACTCAATTGTGGAGTTAATCCAAACATAAATGTGTTTCATTTTAAACATCAGTCTTGTTTCATATTGCATACCAGTGTTTCATATTGCCTGCATTTTAAGTTTTCACAAAACGTTCAATTACTCAGTTCCATGTAATGTCAGGAAACTGTTGTTTTGTTTGAACATGCATGGACACACTACATATTAAAAGCCATGTACAACGTTATGAAACTCTCCTCTGCCTTTGTGTTACTGGACTTTGAAAAAAGCGTTCCATATTTGCCCCCTCTCCCCTACATGCACACACATACAGACAGAGAGTCGCATCTATAGGCCCTTGTTCCAACTGCAATGGACACACATTATGGCGCACAGAACGCGTCAAGCGCTCGATGCAAATACTCAATATTTTTCGAAAAGAATCGATGCAAAACAACGCTCATTTTCAAATGGCACGATCCGTTTAAAAAAGATCGATATTAAAACGTATCAATCTTTTCCGTAAATTACGAAAGGATGGGTCCGTTTTGATAGGTATTATCCATAATTTTACATGGAATTTGACATGGAACCGCGCATTTACCGAACGAGTCACATAAAAATGAAGCTCGGATATGAAACGAAATGGAACACGATACTGTGTCGATTCTTTTCAGCATGACCTGGCATTAAATACGTCTAAAGCCCTAGTTCTCATTCTCTCCGTTGTTTTGATTCCCGACAAATAGTAAATATGTGCCGCTTTGGCAAGGGCAGTTTCAGTAATAATTTCCTATTCCAAATTTATATGTGTTCATTTCGAGGTAATCGGCAACACTCGGAAACGCCCGATCCTTTTGGGAGCGAGCCATACCGAATAAGGATAGTTTTCGAAAAGTCTCCTTGTATCGAATGTTTGACACGTTTCATACGCCATAGTCACATTGTTCAGAAGGGAGAGTACACGATGGGAGAGAACACAAACTGTGCCTCGGGTGAAAGCCAAAAGGCATTATTACTAAGCCTTCTTTATTCTTTGTGTAATACTACCATCTGGCTTTCACTCGACGATCTTTAAAGACCCACCAGATCACGTGTCAAAATCACGGGTTTCACGTGTTTTCCCTCTTATAGCTAGTAAGGAATCTAGCTTTGACCAGGTTTGACTCCCATACAAATGTCCCCAAATTCAAAACGAAACATCATGTCAACGAGCAGCCTCAATTTGAAGTTGGGGGAATTTGTATGTGGGTCACAGCTACCCAGATAAAAATCAAGGGACTTTATCGTGGTGGGTCAGTGTGTCTTTAAGGTAGGCCTACACCAGAATGTCCTGCTCTCTAAAAAAAAACCCACGAAAACAACTGACCACTACCAAACATCTTATAGTGTTAAGTATGAAACCTTAGAGCTTCTTCCATGGCAGAAGATTATTATCTATAGAGATCTAGAGTCTGTCCTGTCTGTCTGTATTGGTTGGTGGTCTGTGGTGGGTGGCTTTGGTGAGGCCAATCAAGAAGTTCACCTGTGTTAAACGCTCAAGAGGAGCGCAATTATGTTCTGCTCGTTTGTCACCAGACCATTAATCTTTGTTGTTGATCATTAGATTCTCCTTTCTTCGTTTACTACATTCTGTGTTTATAAACACAGAATAATAGATTTCAAGTGTGTGTACGTGCGTACATGCGTGCGTGTGTGAGTGCGTGTGTGTGTGTGTATGTGTGTTGATTTTAAAATTGTGTAATCCTAAAACACATTTATTTCAATTAATATGCACAGCCTTATACTATTCAAAGTATCGTTGTTTTTGTTTCTATTGTTATTGCATTGTTGTTGTTGTTGTTCTTCTTCTTCTTTTCTTGTTGTTGTTGTTGTTGCTGTTCTTCTTCTTCTTCTGCTTCTTCTTCTTCTTCTGCTTCTTCTTCTGCTTCTTCTTCTGCTTCTTCTTCTGTTTCTTCTTCTTCTGCTTCTTCTTCTTCATGTTACTGTCGTTGTTATCGTTGTTGTCGCTGTTGCTATCGTTGCTTCGTTACATTTTCGATGATGCTGTTGTAACCTCGTATCTCAATTTTTGCTGTTTTGAGAAAAACGAGAAAAACATTCCCAAAAATTCAGATGACATCTGTGAACGCGTGTTTTGTTCCAAGATGGTAGGCTATGATCTAAGAACAAATTTCTAT
Source organism: Phymorhynchus buccinoides (assembly GCA_017654935.2). Lineage (NCBI taxonomy): Eukaryota > Metazoa > Mollusca > Gastropoda > Neogastropoda > Raphitomidae > Phymorhynchus > Phymorhynchus buccinoides. The sequence continues at coordinate 15,486,878 of CM065698.1, read as the reverse complement.
GTTATTTTGATCGAAAACCAATGAAAATAAAAGAGATAATTGCAAAATATTTTAGTTAGGTGTTTTTACCCTTTCTGACTTGACCAATTTCAATAACTTACGAGGTTTTTCGCTCACGTGTAAGTTCAGTTTTAAGAATAGTGTTTAATTCGATAACAATAGCTGCGTCCTCTTGAAAACAGATTATGACTGCCTACGTGGCGAAGAAATGAAAAACGGTCACATATGTAATACTCTCATCCCTAGCAGGTGCATTTCTACCATAGTGTTTTCCAGTACTTTAGCAGTTAGGATGACCCCTAAAGTCTTCAAGTCTTCTTCCCAAAGAGGAGGTGGAGGAGGAGGAGAAAGAGGAAAAGGAAGATGAATCATTTGATAACCACAACAATCAATCTTACATAGCAAGAAATAAATTGTCAATTCATATCACATCTATTCACACACAATTAAGCACACACACACACACACGCACACGCACAAAAACACACACACACACACATATATATATATATATATATATATATATATATATATATATATATATATACACATATATAAGCACACGCACACATGCACACACACACACACACACACACATAATGAGCAAAGTAACACTTTAATTGCCTTCACATTTGGATAACAGAATCAACATCATTGGTACACTCGTTCATGCTTTCGTACCATGTTTTGCAAAACCAAAGAGTGGAATTTTATCATTTCAATAGCTGATTTTGTAAAAGAAGCTCTATGTAGTTGTTGCTTACTTAAGCCTTCCAAACATTCAATAGAACACCAACTTACAGTCGAACGCTGTGTGTTGTTTATTTCAATGCTTTGTTTCAGTTTTCAGTATCTCAGAAAATCCTGCTTTAAATAAGGCAACAAAAATGCGTACAAATCATGAGCTTTTTACTCAAACTGAAACAGAAAACTGTTTTCTTGCCCATTGTCATGTTCTCGAACCATGTTCTTCATCCTGATTCTTTGCAACAAGTGGTTCCTCAAGATCAGAATGGCTCTCAAGACACAGCAGGCGACGTGATGATTCGTCATCCTCTTCCTGGACGGTATTCAGTTCTTTATGCTGAGCTGGAGTTGAATCTTCACGATGTACTGGTGCACTGGTGACACATTGGGCGGGGCTGATTTTTTACAGTCACATTATTGTTACACAAAGAAAGGTGTACCATTAACCGTCCTCTCGATAATCCAGCAGGATTATCAACTTTGGAAGAGTTCATGATGGTCAGATTAGTTCACATGTAGTTGAATTTGCTGCGCCATCTTGCAACTGTCACATTTATAGTTTTCTCCTGGAATGATTCCATCAGGGTTGACACACTCAACATGGTACTGTCCACGACACTGCACATAGAATACACACTGTGTGCCATCTGTACACAGCACAGTACTTTCTCCACAAATCAGATCTTCCAGCTTCCAACTGTCATCAGCATCAGTTAAGCAGTTCAGACACACCCAGCGCGGATCTTCAACTGTTGACAGTTGACTGGCTGGAGTTAAATGTCCAGACATTTCGATGAAGGCAATACATTGTGTGCTGAAACAAACGTTAAACATAATCATTTTGTGCTACCGACATGTGGGTGTGTAACACACGTCTCTCTCTTTCTCTCTACCCCCCCCCCCCCTCTGTCTCTCTTAGTGTATGTGCGTGCGTGTGATGCGTGTACACGTCCACGTGTGTGTGTGTGTGTGTGTGTGTGTGTGTGTGTGTGTGTGCGTGCGTGCGTGCGTGCGTGCGTGCGTGTGCGTGCGTGTGTGTTTGTATCTGTGTGTGTGTGTGTGTGTGTGTGTGTGTATCTGCGTGTGCGAGTATGTATTGTTTGTACTGTGCGAGTGTGCACGCTCTTCCCATTCATCTTTTGTCAATTGTCATTATTTTGATACGGGCAGATGGCCTTATTGTTTCTCTCTCTCTCTCTCTCTCTCTCTCTCTCTCTCTCTCTCTCTCTCTCTCTCTCTCTCCTCTAACCCTCCCCCCTCCCTCTCTCAGTCTCTCCCCTCTCCCTATGTAGATCTGTCATTGGCGGTCTTTAGGGCTGGCTCTATATCTATCACCGTCTCTCTCCAACCTTTTTTCTCTCTCTCTCTCTTTCCGTCTATCTGTTTGTGTGTCTGTCAGTCTCCGTCTTTCCTTTGTCTTTGTGTCTCTGCCTCTTTCGTTCTCTCTCTCTCTCTCTCTCTCTCTCTCTCTCTCTCTCTCTCTCTCTCTCTCTCTCTCTGTCTCTCTCTCTGTCTCTCTCTCTATTTGTAACCTATTGCTGGCTCTCTCGGCTTATGGTCATGTACGTAATTGTGTGTGTGTGTGTGTGTGTGTGTGTGTGTGTGTGTGTGTGTGTGTGTGTGTGTGTGTGTGTGTATGTGTGTGTGTGTGTGTGTGTGTGTGCTTCTCCTCCCTCTCCTTCCCTCTTCTCTCTCTCTCTCTCTCTCTCTCTCTCTCTCTCTCTCTCTCTCTCTGATCTATCGTTGCCTCAAAGAAGGAAGGGAAGGGGAGGGGGTGTAGTGTTTAAAACTGCTAAATCCGTGCAGAAAAGAAATGTTATTCTGAGGCTTCTGCGATGTATGTCGTCAGTTATAGACAGTCGTCTATCGTTTCATTTTAGCTGCAGTGAAACATGAACGTCGTCTATTATTTAACTTAAGAAAATATACAGTTGTATTAATATTTCAACAAGCATTTTGAGTTTAAAACACAAAAAGAAACTATTCTTACCTCAGCTCGTGACCTCGCCTTGCAATGAAGTTGGAATAAGCTCGTAACATTTTTTATAGCTCATTTTCGCGGGTTTATGACGCAAACATCTACGTATGTGACTTACGATTTTTTTAACTGACCCATATTTTTAGAATTTGTCCAGAAAAAACCTCTTAACTGAAGTTACGAGGTAATTCTGGTTCAATGATTTGATACGAGGTTTTTTGGCAAGGGAATTTAAAGCCTTTGGGATGATTGCTCGGTTTTCTGCTTTTGTCAAAAGATGGGAATTTTTTAATGCACCTAGCCATACAAAAAACCCAAATCAGCAAAAAATTGAGATACGAGGTTTTGATCGGTCAGGGACGTGTTGCTGTCGCGGTTATGGTTGTTGTTGTCGTTGATAGTGATGCTGTCCATGTTGTCATCATTGACCTTGAACAAAACCCCCGACCATTTCATTGTTTGTCTGACCCATCTGTGTCTGGAAATACTTCGTTCAGTCAATTCCCTCTGTTGCCAGTCCGTCTGTGCCCTTTGTCTGTTTAATCGTCTGAACTACAGCAATGATTATTTCTCTGTCTCTGTCTCGTCTCCTGACTCGTCTCCCTCTTTGTGGGTTTCCGATTTAAACGAGGGTACGAACCATGCCAGTGAAAAGATCACAATGTCTGATGTTTCGAACACACACAGGCACATAGACACACACACATATGCACAGCGCGTGCGCGCACCTACGCACCCACGCACAGAGTGAGAGAAAAAAAGAAGAGAGAAAGAGAGAGAGAGAGAGAGAGAGAGAGAGAGAGAGAGAGAGAGAGAGAGAGAGAGAGAGAGAGAGAGAGAGAGAGAGAGAGAGAGAGAGAGAGAGAGAGAGAGAGAGAGAGAGAATACGAAATACGAATGTTTTATTGAGGGTAAAACAGATAAGCTACAATAGCTTCTTTGCACCTGGCCCTCTCACTCACACACTCACACCATGCATCAGGCAATGAAACATTGACATAAAAACAATCAAGTCAAGAAAATGAAACAAAAATTGGCACATGAAATAATTGACAGATAATCAAATTGGGACATTAAACAGATATACAGAGAGACATAAAAGATTTACAAGAATCTTGGCATAAGTTGATATTTGTAGTAAAAGTCATTAACATAACTGATGGACAAGATTGTCCATTATGTACTTGTGATAAGATTTGCGAAAGGAAGATACGGTAGTTTTATTTTTGAAATTATCAGGGATGTCGTTCCACAGTTTACCATCTGAGTATGTAAGGGATGCTTTGTTCTGGGGCGGGGCATTATTAATTTGGTTTTGCTTCGAATTGCATGGACTTTAAATTTAGTAATAAGATATTTTGGTACTAACTTATTTGTGATCTTGTACATAAGGGTACCTTTGTTTAGTAGACATTTCAAATCAAATGGTAGAATGTTGAGTTATTTATAGTCATTGGTTTCGAGGGAGGACGATCTGAGAAAGAGAGAGAGAGAGAGAGAGAGAGAGAGAGAGAGAGAGAGAGAGAGAGAGAGAGAGAGAGAGAGAGAGAGAGAGAGAGAGAGAGAGAGAGAGAGAGACTCGGACTCGGAATGTATAATGACTTAGGCCAACAGCCCCTATCATGACAATAGCACAAATAGATGCATCAGTTGTTTTCATAACCCACCCCTCCCCACCCACCCACCCACAAACACATGCTTACAGACGCGCGCACGCACACATTCAAACGCGAGCACACATTCTTACACCCAGGCACGCATGCACGTACATAAACGCCCCCCCCCCCCCACACACACACACACACACACCCCCACACACACACCACACACACACACACATTCTGAGAGAGAGAGAGAGAGAGAGAGAGAGAGAGAGAGAGAGAGAGAGAGAGAGAGAGAGAGAGAGAGAGAGAGAGACAGAGAGAGAGACAGAGACAGGGACAGGGGGGGGGGAGAGATAGGGGGGGGGGGGGGGGGGGGGTCCGAAGTCTGAATTTGTATCTGATTGGGCATCTCTGGTCCGTATCAAAGTGGGTACATATGGTGGGAAAG
>CM065698.1:15449601-15467101 GCA_017654935.2 Phymorhynchus buccinoides | reverse complement strand
GAAGACTGTGGGTTTAACGTTGTTGGCTCTGCACCGTAGAATTACCACCCCACTAGTCGCATCTACAGCATCGTCCGTGAAATGTGGTGATGGAAAACACTTAAGGGGCCAGTGGTAAAGGGAGATCGAGAGCTGAGCAGCTACTAGGTAGTTGTAGGCCACGCGCTGTTGACTACTTCTCCCAGTGAGTATTTTCAATCAAATTGGATTTTTTTATGCTACCTTAATTTTCTTGACTAGCATTGCCCAAAGGAATGCAATGGGAGACATTTTGAAAGGACCACTGAGTCTGGAATTCCATACGTGCTATTTTCGCTGGCTTAAATCGCCTGCGACTTTCGACAGCGACGAAAAAGGTTGCTTGCAATTCCATTGACGCTAAAATCGGCGGCGATTAGCGATGGCGCTATTCAAACAGTGCGCTAATAATCCTGGTCGCCCCTATGAAACTGCAAGCAACGTTTTTCACCAGTGCCACAAGTTTCTCCACACTTTTGGAAGCCATGCTGGCTGAAAAATATGGCTGGATATTTTAGCTCCGCCCACTTTCAGACTGTTTTCGACAGCGACAAAATTATTTTTTGCTTCACCAAGCGATGAAACAAAATTGCGAACGATTTTCGACTGACTGCTCGTGATTATTGCGCCGTTGGGTGCACCAAATGACTTTGTTGTTGGTGGCGATAAAATGTAATCGCGGGCGATTATCGCCTTGAAAATCGCGCATATGGAATTCCAGCTTGTGAGTGGGTGTTCAGCAGTAGACGGCCATATGCCGCATATCGTAGGCCATAGATCCTTTACACATAAAAAACCCCAACTTATTGATGGGCACCTCCTATAAAGACATGCAGCAAGGACTAATTTGAAGGGACCGTTGTAAGCTCAAAGTGCGAGCTGAGCAGTCATTGGCCTTGGCTGCAAACGTTTGCTGTCGATCCTTATAATGACATTTGTACTCAGCATCACCCGAGGAATGTAGCGGGGACTCTTTGAAGGGGCCGATAGAAAAGCGAAGCGAGCAGGGCGTACCCGCTAGCCATCAGTGTGGTGGCAATGGGGGGGGGGGGGGGGAGGGAGATTCAATAAAACACTGATCGCCCTACACAGCCGTCTGTCAGCCAGCTAAACGCACCTAACTGGGACTGAAAAGGGGCGGGGGGGAGGGGGGGGGAGATCAAACGTTAGTGAGACACTATGAATGAAGAATAAAACGTTAAAAGATTGAAGTGGCGAAGAAGAAGGGTGAGAGGAGACTCCAACGAAGTGGAGGGAAACAATTAATGGCATGATGCTCAGACAGTTTCCTGTCGTATGAGCGTAGATGCGTCATGCCGCCGTTATGCGCCTAACTAAGAAATAGTTAGGCCCAGCATGTCCGACTTCCGCTAAAGAAATCTCTTTTAAGAATTTATAAAAAAAACAAAAACGGCAGGAGAATGGGCCAGTGAGATAGAAAGAGAGCAGATGACAGTAAGCAACGGGAAAAGGCAGAGTCAAAGAGAATGATAGAATTAGAGGAAGTTACAAGCACAGAACGTCCAGAAGGTGGGGGAACTATTTGTACAAAAGACCCCCTGGAATCCCCACGGAGGGGGGGGGGGGGATAGGCGCATATAAAAACCAACAGATATCAGTGACGTATGGTTTAAACAAATATTTATTCATTCGGAAACGATCAAACATGAAAGACAATCAGTGACGTATGAACAACAGAATATTATTAAATCCCCAGTCTCAGCCAAACCGATTGCAGGAAGGATTTGGGGAATGCACAGGTTTGTCGGACCAGCCATTGATGTGTACTCTGGGGGGTGTGATCACTTTTAGAATTGTTGCACAGTTTTCACTGTGTCAGAAATCCGACACAGCGTTGTCGGTCTATAACGTAGGGCCTACCAGTACTAGTGTAAGGAATCATAATGGAGAAGTGGCATTGCTTTTAGTGCAGTGCTATCAGCTAGAGCACTACATAGTCTTTGTTAATCATCGCCGTCGTCATTATCAGTATCATCATTGTCTTCTTCTTCTTCACCCTTATTATCGTTATTGTCGTCTCATTCATCATCATCTTCATCGTCTGGTATATCGTTAACAACATAATCGTCGAACTTATCAATACATAGCAAGCGATAGGCCATCAGACGGAAACACTATGATGTCTCTCTCTCTCTCTCTCTCTCTCTCTCTCTCTCTCTCTCTCTCTCTCTCTCTCTCTCTCTCTCTCTCTCTCTCTCTCTCTCTCTCTCTCTCTCTCTCTCTCTTTCTCTCTCTCTCTTCATCTCAATCTCTTTCTCTCTGTGTCTGTCTGTCTGTCTCTCTGCCTCTCTCTCTGTCTGTCTCTCTCTCTCTCTCTCTAACTTCCCCACAACTTAACAAAAGAAACAGCCACAACAAAGCCCCCTCCTCAATCCCCAGTCACTTGTGCTCCCCCCCCCCTACATCCCCGATCACCTCAACACTCAGGCCCAAATCAGCAGCAATCCAATCAAGCCTATGATGGAAAGAGGGGCGGGAGAGATCCGGACGAAAATGGCCCCCGCATTGCAAAGCCTATCTATACTACTAGCATACTAACATTCCACTGACTGTGTGCCTGTCTGTTTGGATGCCGGTGGCTGTGATTTGAAGGCTGTTGACTGCACGTCCCTATAGCTACACAATAATTGTTTTAGGGGGGGGGGGGGGGGGCTGTCCCATCTTGTAGGCTGTGCAGTGGCGTTGCTCTCACACCGCTCAATTTCGAGTCCAATCTCACAGCCACATCCCCGGTTTGTCTGGTTTCAGAATACAAAACCATAAGTTCAAGGTAAGCAAATCTATGTATACTATGTAAGGTCATCGACAGGCAACCCACCAAAGAAGACACTGCACTGCTGCTGAATCACTTCAGTTGAGTTCAGTAGAGCCTGTTTTGAGCGAGCATACACCTGATTAGGCCGCTATGGACGATGATAATGTCTTAGACACGGACACTGCGTGAGAAATGTCCTTGGAGGATGCCATCAACCACTTATGCTCTTGATCAGCATCATCCAAGGAGTGCAGTGGGAGACATTTTGACGAAACCAATAGTAAAGTCTGAGCAAGAGCTGAGCAGCTGGTGGCTGTAGGCTGCAAACGTTTGGCCATAGACCCTTGTAACCATTATATATTCTTGATCAGCATTCCCCGAGGAATGCAGTGGGAGACATTTCGAAGGGTCACTAGGAAACAATGAGAGACCCGAGCAGTTCGTGACCATATCATGTCACAAAGTGTTAGCTGTAGACCCCTATAACCATGCATAGTCTTGATTGGCAACACTCGTGAAATGCAATTGGGGGTAATTTAAAAGGTCCAATTGTATAAACTGAGAGTGGGAGCTGAGCGACCGAGGCAGTAGACCACGAACCGTTTGCTGTATAATATTGTATGATTATATTCTTCATCAGCTTCGTCCAAGAATTGCTGTGGTGGGGCCATTCTCAATGGCTAATACTAAAACGAAATCAAAGCGAAAGGAACGGGGCGTATACGCTAGAAGTATAATACCATAGTGATGGAGGGGGAGGGAGATTCAATAACGCTGGTCGCCATACAGAGCCGTCTGCCAGCCAGCCAAAGGAGCAGGGACAAGACCGCTTAGGGACTGTGAATGAAGGATACACTTACAGACCCACCAGATCACGTGTCAAAATCACGGGTTTCACGGGTTTTCCCTCTTATAGCTGGTAAGAAATCTTGTTTTGACCAGGTTCGACACCCATACAAAATGCCCCCAAATTGAAAACGAAACATCATTTTAAAGAGCAGCCTCAATTTGAAGTTGGGGGCATTTATATTTGAGTCACAGCTACCCAGACAAAAACCAAGGGACTTAATCGTGGTGGGTCAGTGTGTCTTTAAAAGATAGGAAGGACGAAGGAGGAGAAAGGAGAGATTGTGAGGAGGGAGGATGAGGAGGAGGAGGGGGGGTAGCGGTTGGGGGTGGTTGAAGGATTTGTCATGGTTGGTTGCGCATGGTATTTGAAAATGCTGATCCGCTGGTATTAGACATACGCCTTGACCTTTATGTCGTTATAGTGAACAGGCACGCAAGTGCCAGCGGTAATCGATAACAAACAAGCCAACAGCATAATAGTATTAGATAATACAACAATGTGAGCTGTACTTTTTTCAGGTTCAGTTGGAGTTTTTTTCTATGTTCGTAAGGGGAAAAAAAGACTTAAAATTTATCAACCAAAAAAAGGAATGGTTCCAGCAAAAAAATAGTATAAGTGCATGGCTTTGTACATCGATTTCTCGGCAAATATGTAGATGTACACCCTCCTGCTCTATTTCTTGGTTCTTTCCGTGGTTAGGGATAGGGTTAGGGTTAGGGATAGGGTTAGGGTTAGGGATAGGGTTAGGGTTAGATGGTCTTTTCTTTGGCCACAAGCATCTGTTTTTTGGGTCAAAATCATCTCTTTTTTTTTAGCATTAAATCGCTGCCCAAACAACCCCCACGTCTCACGGAAATCGGATAGCCATGGGCGTCTGTTTCATCATGACTTGAAGGGGAGAATTGTTTGATGGTCATGGTGTCCAAAATGCTCCAGTCTCCAGCGGGGAACTGTTGGAGTTTTGTGTTAGTGTTTGTTTTATTGGATTTACCAACCACGCTGTTACTTGTTTATAAATGTTCACATTAGACTTAAATCCTGCAGTTAGTGTCTTCATTACATTGACACTGTGCCTGGCATGGTGTGGAATGTAAGCGTTGTGTTTGAAAGCTATTGGATCAATGACCTAGGAAAGCTGGAAACAATGACATATATACATACCAATGATGATCAGCTATTTAAAAATGTTGCTCAAGTCTGTTGCAAGAAAAACAATGGTTGACCACGTGTGAGTCACAATAACCACATAACGTGATTCGCTGTTTAAAAGTAGTTTGCTGAAAAACAATAGAATACTGTTCTCCGTTGGAACAAGAAGAATCTGATTTCATTTGTGTATAATTATAATTATAGGCCTATTGACTATACGTGTTGAAAATGTAGCACTTGTAATGGAAAGCCAAGGAGCGTGTTTGCAATCGAACGCATTTGGTATGAATAATAACAGGACCAAGCTTGTTTGTTCTTCTTCTTCTTTTTTAACACAAAAGGAGATTCGTTTGTTAAGCCTACGTGGCCTTGAGAAGTCTGTTAGACTCTAGCTGGCTCCCAGAGGGTCATGTTCAACATGAGTATTGGTGGACAATCGGCATCAGGCTAGTGTGGTGTACGTCGCCTAGACTGCCACAGAGAACCAGAATACAGTCCAGATGGGATTGTAAACGGTTAGAATAAATACTCGTGGAGGGCAGACCTCTGTTTACTGTTAATTGTTGGTGAACACAAAGTAGTCACAACGGCTTAAAACAAACAAACATAGAGACAAACAAAAGATGTGGTCACTACCACTAAGAGTTTGCATGTTTAAGATCAATATTTGTTTTCTGTTTAACCGTTTCATGCAAATAAAAAGAACCTTATACGCAAGAATGAAAATAAGCACAAACAGAACGATATTACAAATTCCCACACTTAAATGGGTTTTTTGTTTGACATGAATCGTTAAACCAAAATGGGCCGCTTCGGGGCGTCTCGTCAAAAAATGTCGTATATGATTTGTTTTAAATGCTGTTTTGTCATTTTGATTATATAAAAATCATCGAATATGGGCCTTATCAATCAACGGTTTATAATGAATTACTTCTAAACGGACTATGAAGAATAAAAGCGGATCTAAAAAACTAATAAAACCACATCACACGGACACCTTCTAAATAATCATCTTTACACAGACGTACAGGGAATACGTTCAGATCAACATAATTATAATAGTAATAAAACCAGATGAGCACGAAAACTACTTTTGAATTTCACCTGGAAGTGATCACATCAGAATGCTGATAGCCGCACAAATCGAAGATTTCTTTTTCATTGAGAATGGACTACTTGCTCTCTCGGGACTCTTTGGAGTCTTTGGATAATGAATGACTCACCGAAGGAGAAGAAAGATAAAGGAATGAATGGGGAACTGGAATTGGACGCACACACCGAGAGGGAGGGTGGGGCCGCTAAGCACTGAATTGAAGGAACTTTCAAAGTGGGGAAGATCCAGGGAAGAAAGCTATAATATTTCACCGCATAAAACATACAGGCTGAACACACAAAACAACACAGAATAGAAATGTTCCGATATTTCGTCGTTTTGTCGATGTTGATCAATGTGTGTGTGTGTGTGTGTGTGTGTGCGTGTGCGTGCGTGTGCGTGTGTGTGTGTGTGTGTGTGTGTGTGTGAGAGAGAGAGAGAGAGAGAGAGAGAGAGAGAGAGAGAGAGAGAGAGAGAGAGAGAGAGAGAGAGAGAGAGAACTCTCAGAACTCAGAACTCAGAACATTTTTAATGATTAGGCCATCTGCCCGTATCAAGAAGGGGAGGTGAGGGGAAGGGGTGTTGGTGTAAGTACATTGATCATTCATAGATAAGGGAAAATAAAAATAAACATAAAAAGTAAACAATAATGATCGAACCCAATCCAAAGTAAACCAACCAAGGGAACACATAGCATAGCAAGGCATAAGAAAGGGAAGTGGAAGGAACAATACATAAATAGTATGAAGTATTACGAGCAGCGACATAAACTATTGTCAGCTGTTGTATCTTACATTAACAAAAATTACCACGTGCAATAATTAAGTGAGGAATGGGAGGAAATAATTTCATAATTATACACATTTCATTCCTCTATGTGTCTCGCACGCGCACACGCACACATACACTTACACGCACACGCACACGCACACACACACACACACACACACACACACACACACGTTCGCACACATCAACGCACGCACGCATGCACAATATCTTCTTTTTTCTTTTTCTCTCGTATTGGTTGGGAAACAGTGGGAGAAGATGGTTATTATTTGATGAACATAGCCAATGCAACCTCAAAGCGGCGTACTTTACTTTTAAACACCGCATATCAATAGGTTCATATAAACAAAATATAATACAAACAATAATAAACGAAGCCTTTTTCAAAAAGCCACTCAAAAGAAACAGCGAGCATAAAAATACAAAGAGCACGCGTCTTAACTGTTAACTTACTCTGAAATGCTTTAAACATTTTACATTATGACTTATATTCACTTATATTTATATTGAAGGCTTAAATGGGTGGAGGGGATGGGTAAAGCAAGACATACACACCACACAATATATGTTGCCCTTCATCTGACATATGGAATACTAGTATTTCTTACAGCAAATGCTTTAGACAAATAAAGAGCAAGTTTGAAACAAATTCTTGTGTCAGAGAGTATCAAGGTAAGTTTGAAGGCATTTGGGTGGGCATAATATTTGTTGGGAATGTACATTTCTCTTAATTGCTTATATCGTGGACACACTAAAATAAAATGTAATTCTGATTCAGGGGTGTTTGGACAAAATGGGCAGTCAGTTTTTCTTTCTGTCTTGAAGTATATTGACCTGTGGGTTTTTAGTTGAGAAACTCCTAGTCTGACTCGTGTTAGGTGCTTTCTTAATATGGGATTTTTAATCACACATAAATAATGAGGAGGGCCCTGCAAGGTTCGGAATGTTGAATACAACTGAAATCGTTCTTTTGAAACAATAATGGAGTCAAGATCTTGGATATGGCAATCGATCAATCTTTGTTTAAAGGTGGATACAAACATCCTAATGTTTTCTACACCTTGATTCTCCCACACAAATCCAAAACCATATTTATATAATGTATACATAATCTTAGTTACCCAATTCGTCTTACCATTACAATGAAGTGTGTACAACATGTTACATGATTTCCTTGGAATGCGGTTTTCGTCCATCTGAGTAAGTTTCAGCCAATATTTAATACATTTAGTGTAAGTTTGAACATAAAGAGGGTATCGATTAGATTCACAGTATATTAAGGCACTGGGTGTTTTGATGCTGATATTTAATAGACGTTTAATTGCAAGTAGGTGTATTCTTTCAATAGTTGTATGGTCTGCAGTTAGGCCCCACACTTCCGAGCCATATGACAAAATGGGCTGAATTTGAGTATCAAAAATTTTGAAAAACAATCTTGGGGAATTTTCTCCTAATGACCAAAGAAACCTAAGAATTCCAAACATACACTTCTTTGCTTTCATTGCCATCTCATCAAGTGAATATGAAAAGGTTAAACCAGACGAAAAAATTATACCTAAATATTTATATTGATTTACAATTTCCAATTGAACCCCTCCATAGAACCATTTTTCTCTAGAAGCAATGTGACCCCCCTTTCTAAATACTACTATCTTTGATTTATCTTGATTAACAGTAAGCTTAAGCCTGCAAGCTGTCTCGTATAAAATATTTAGTTGGCGTTGAAGGCCAATTACTGTAATAGAAAGAAGAATGACATCATCGGCAAATAACATGATGAGGATCTGTATAACATCAGGGGATAAAGATACTCCATGTTTACCCGACAGCATAATATCATTAGCTAATTCGTTTATGAATAGTGCAAATAAAATAGGGCTACAATTGTCTCCTTGTTTCAGTCCTTGCGGGCATATAAAGGCTTCAGTGACATCATTATTAGCTCGAACTCTGGCTTTCACTACTTCATATATACTCTTTACTGCTTTATACAGAGAGAGAGAGAGAGAGAGAGAGTTGCTTTGTATATGCGTTGTTGCTGGATTGTGTCATTTTAAATAAGCTTACTATTTTTGTTATGTACATGTTGATTGTAAAGCGCTTTGGGCTCATTTGAGGTAAAGCGCTATATAAATGTACTATTATTATTATGATGATGATGATGATGATGATGATTATGATTATTATTATTATTATTGACTTCCTCAGGGTTTAGGGACGGAGTGACCCGACACAAGTCGCATTTTCATGTACAGCAATAAAACAACAGTGATTAAAATTATTTCTCTAAAACACGAGTTTAAAATCACGTGCAATTCAAACATGGTTGAATTTTAAGGTGTAGAGTGGCGCAGAGGTAACGCGTTCGCCTCGTGCACAGTAAACCCGAGTTCGAACCTGGGTACAGGGGATTTTTCCTCTCACTCTGCACTAGGCCTTACGGTCTGAACGCTAAGTCTTTCGTATGAGACGATAAACCGAGGTCCTGTGTGCTCATGCACTTAGCACACGCTAAACCCAGTAGCCACGAAAACAAGTGTCATTTGGTCAACATTTAGCACACACCCTCTCCTTCCTCATCAGTCATACAAAAATCGTATGCCAAAAAAATGGATGGCGCGCCTCTGGCTGCGACGCGCTTTGCAGGTGGGAGCAACCCGAATTTCACAGAGACGCCTCTGTGACTATGAAGTACCAAATAAATACGAAATGAGTAGGCACATACACATACACATGTGATACAAATGTGTAAAATGCCTCTGAAAGCGTACCAATGTATAAAGGTTTTTGTTTGTGGCTCAAGCCACAAACCTATAACTCACTTTGTCGGTCGGTCGGTCTGTCGGTCCAAAATTGTCGCACATTTTGACAAAATTGTCGCACTTCAAATCGAGGCTACACTTCTGGCCGCTCTTTAAAATTATGTATTTTAAAAGCGTACAAAATAATAAACATATGTAATACAGACACTACAACAGACACGACGAGTATGCGGTGCTTCTTTTGATGAGTATAAGTAGGATACATAGTTTTAAATGTTTTCCAAAAGATATAAAATGTTACGAAATGGTGCAGAGATAACATTCTGGTTTACAGATTCAAATTATTGAAAAGCCAGGGGAGGTAACTCATGATTGGAGTGGTAAAAATAGACCGCGTGCCACAAACTATTGCGATTTTGCGCTTGTTTTTATATCGCTGCACTCATGATCATGTTAATAGGTTTGATTTTCTGTCCTACTATACCACGCTTTCAGAGGCCTTTTACATACAATTATGTACACGCATAAGCATGTGCATATGCCTGAACAGATCTGCGTACACAAATCTCATACACAACTACACAGCTATCTCATTATTTTCTGTTGTGTTGTTTTTTTAACTTGTAGGAATTATCATGATCATCTTCATTAGTAATTTTGTCGTCGTCATCGTTGTCATCGTCATTATCATCATCATCTTCACTTCCATCATCTTCAACTTCGACACCAGCAACAACACCAACTCCAAAATCAACAGACAAACATATAAACACACACACACACACACACACACACACACACACGCACACAGACACACACACACACGCACGTACTCACACGCACGCAGGCACGCACGCGCGCGCGCACGCACGCACACACACACACACACACACAAACACACAAACACTTGTCTAAAATCACTTATGTGAATAGACATTAAATTAAATTGAAACACACACACACACACACACACACACACACACACACACACACACACACACACACACACACACACACAACACACACACACACACAACAACACACACACACACACACACACACACACACACACACACACACACACACACACACACACACACACACACACACACACACACACAAGGAAAGAACGAACGAAGACAATTATCTATTTTTGTTTCCAAGAACATTGACGCTCTCTCTCTTCTCTGTCTCTGTCTCTCTCTGTCTCTCTCTCTGTCTCTGTCTCTCTCTCTGTCTCTGTCTCTCTGTCTCTCTCTGTGAGTCTCTGTCTGCCTCTGTCTGCCCCTCTGTTTGTTTGTCTGTCTATCTGTCTGTCTCTCTCTCTCTATCTCACCCTCCCCTCTCTCTCTCTCTCTCTCTCTCTCTCTCTCTCTCTCTCTCTCTCTCTCTCTCTCTCTCTCTCTCTCTCTCTCTCTCTCTCTCGCTCTCGTTCCGTGCATTTGTGTGTATGTTATATTTATGTGTGTACATGCGTGCGTGTGTGCGTGCGTGCGCGCGTGTGTGTAGGCTACATGTTGCATGCGAACGTGTCCTATGAAGACATAGAACAAGATTCGGGTTAGAACAGAATAAATGTTAAGGCTTAGGCCGTGTACACACATAAGCGGATATTCCATGCGGAAACCCGTGCGCTTTCTATAAATAAGTGAAACCAAGAAGAGCACAGATTTGCGCACGTGTCCGAATGTCCCCTATATGCGTAAACATTTATCATTCTTTCTTACACTTATTTAGGGTTCTCCGTACGCGTCTAATGTGAACATGGCAAGTTAGTTCAGCATTCAAGAAAGACAATTCGTATAGGCGTTCTATAGTTCGTTTCAGATTATGCATGCTTTTTATGAGATTGGTTGACAAACGTTTTGTTCATGTGATTGGCATTGCAGGTTAGAAACAACTTGCAGATACACCCCGAATCATTGCTGTTTCTTGCTCGATGTCAAAGAAAGGAGAAGTGATCTGAAGTTTCTGGCATCGCCTGGCTAACTCTGGAAGAGTTGCTGCCGAGGTCGTTATGAATTTAGGTAAGAAACGTTGTGTGTGTGTGTGTGTGTGTGTGTGTGTGTGTGTGTGTGTGTGTGTGTGTGTGTGTGTGTGTGTGTGTGTGTGTGTGTGTGTGTGTGTGTGTGTGTGTGTGTGTCTGCGTGTATTGTATGTTGTGTGTGTGTGTGTGTGTGTGTGTGTGTGTGTGTGTGTGTGTGTGTGTGTGTGTGTGTGTGTGTGTGTGTGTGTGTGTGTGTGTGTGTGTGTACCACCTGAGTATGTATGTGTGTGTGTGTGTGTGTGTGTGTGTGTGTGTGTGTGTGTGTGTGTGTGTGTGTGTGTGTGTGTGTGTGTGTGTGTGTGTGTGTGTGTGTGTGTGTGTGTGTGTGTGTGTGTGTGTGTGTGTGTGCGTGTTGTGTGTGTGTGTGTGTGTGTGTGTGTGTGTCGTGGTGTGTGTATGTGTGTGTTAAATAATTTTAAAAAAATCATCTGTTTGGTGCCACGTCTGTCTGTTTGACTGCAGCCCTGCCCGTCAGACCCCCCCCCCCCCCCCACACACACACTCTCTTTCTCTCTCCCTCTTTCTCTCTAGCTCTGTCTTTCTGTCATACGCAAGGAAGGAGAGAGAGAGAGAGAGAGAGAGAGAGAGAGAGAGAGAGAGAGAGAGAGAGAGAGAGAGAGAGAGAGAGAGAGAGAGAGAGAGAGAGAGAGAGAGAGAGAGAGAGACAGAGAGACAGAGAGACAGAGATGGGAGGAAGGGAGAAGTGGAAACAGACAGACAGACAGACAGATAGAGACAGAGAGAGCGAGAGACTGAGACAGGAACAACGAAATAGAAAAGCTGAGAGTCAGAAAGAAAAGAGAGGGACAGAAAGAAAGAAAACCGCCCAAACAAAACAAACTAATGTTATCTTGATACTGAATAAACCCCGATGACACTGAGAGTCCATTTGAATCGACAGACATTCAGGCAAATGACACAACAGAGAAGCCCTTTGGGGGGAGGAGATGGGGGATGTAAAGCTTTTACCTGATGGGACGTTGTCACTATGTTTAATCAGTTGCTGCTGGTAGTGGCAGAGTTCTGAGAACGTAGCGGCAGCGTAGCGCCTGCGCCGAGGGCGAGGCCGGTGTTACATAAAATACCTAACACATGAAACAATTACCCTTTCCTCATGCGAATTGTTTGCCGTTTGGGGAAAGATTCGCCATTAAATATATTTAGAGGCGTCTTGTGGCGTGCTGGAAGAACAGAGGATTCACCATTAACCCTTTCACCGCCAGCCATATTTCAGCCAAAAATGTCCATTAAATTTACCTGGGTAGAGAACACAAACCATCTGCAGTATTGGGGATTGTTCTGTGACATATATCAAATAAGGTCTATCCTTACTTCCCAAAACTAAGACAATAGGGTCGCTGGATACCAGACCCCAATTTGATGCCTTATTGTAACATGGGTGTTAAATCATTGTGGTGCTAAAATGCGACTTTGGCGGTGAAAGGGTTAAATATTGAGAAGTCAAGGATATTTTTCTTATATTTTTTATATTTTGTATTGATTATTTACTTCTTTTTTATTTTTTTAAATTTTTTTATTAAGGCTTTACGCCCTCTTCGGCCTTTTGGCCATGTGGGGCTATTTTTTGTGTTTGCATGGGTGGTTGTTTATATCGTCCGCCATTAAAAAACAACAACACCAAAACTACGTGGCTTGGCTTTGTACATGGATTTCTCTGCAAGGATGTGGATGTACCCCCTCCTGCTCTATTTCTTGGTTCTTTCAGTGTAGTTTGAACACTTAAATCTCAATATTCTTAATAATAGTTTACTTATTTCTCACATTAAATAATAATGGTTCTAGTTCACACGCGAAAGGTACTTATTTCACGGGGGGTACTTATTTATCACGACACCGGGTCTAACTTTTCTTTCTTTCCAGCTGTGGATTCCTTAGATCGCAGTTGATGTGGTTGCAGTCACACTCGAGCAGGATCTCCACGACCTCGCCACGTTCTCTAATTTAGAGCGTAGTTAGGACGCAGTGGAGTCTTCATTTGGTGCGATGGTGGCCTGACAATCGAATGGGCCCCTCTCACGAGTCTCTTTGCATAATGGGCGCTACGAAGGGGAAGAGAGATAAACGGTTGAATGCGGGGGTTGGACGGAACAGGAAGTAAACCGAGAAGAAGCGATAAGCAGTGAAAGGACTTTTAAATGGAAAAGAAATACTCCCCTGTTTTGTTATACCGGTAAGAAAGAAAGAGTAACGGGACAGTAAAGAAAGTTTAACGCGTTTCCTGTTTGGTTACTTTGTTTGGTTAGGTTGGGTCCGTGACGATGGGGGAATTCGTAAGGATAGTCTAACGCACGTAATAGATATACAGACGCATACACCAACTGACGCACGTGCGCGCATGCACACACACACACACACACACACACACACACACACACACACACACACACACACACACACACACACACACACACACACACACACACATACATGCATACACGCACGCACATACGCATACGCAAACACACACACACATTCACTCACGCGCTTGCTTGCATGCATGCACGCACACGTGCGCGCGTGCGCACGTGCACACACACACACACACACACACACACACACACACACACACACACACACACACACACACACACACACACACACAACACACACACACACACACACACACACACACACACACACACACACACACACACACACACACACACACACACACACACAAACAAACAACAAAACCCAACCCCAACCAAAATAAACAAAGACACACAACACTGTACCCGTCCACACGTCATAAATCTTGTTCACAAAATAGCCTATTGTTCAGTAACTTTACAAAGGAGGTTGTGTGTTTGCCTCTGTCCGTTGTCTGTTTTCGCGTTTGTCTGTGAATCGGTCGGTTAATTAACAGCATAATTAAAACGATTTTGAAGTGATAATCCAATTTTGTAAAAAATAAAAGTGAATGTAACACTGAAGCTCTCTGTTCATTTTTTAAATATTAGCATAATTGGGAATCGGACACCAAACAATCTTTATACTTATTATTTATAATAGGAGTTTTTTGTTGTTAGATTTTCGTTTTACTTTTTAGGTGTAAGGATTGCTAAAATGATGTATGGAGATGTTACTAAAATTGTATACATTTCTTCTGGATCATTCTTTTGTTCTGTTCAGATTGATACAACCAAAAAATGTAAAATGTTGTTAATTCTGCGCACGTTTATATTCCGTCGATTATGAATTATGTACACATTGTTTTTGTTTTTGTTTTTGCTTTGCTATGTAGACGTACACACACACAATCCAAAAAAAACCAGCATAAGCTCCTTGTCGAAGGTTTTACCGAAATATAATAATAATAATAATAATAATAATAATAATAATAATAATAATAATGATGATGATGATGATGATGATGATAACAATAACAACAACAACAACAAGAAGAACAACAAACAACGACAACACCAACACCAACACCAACAACAACACCAACAACAACAATAAAAATAATTAAATAATTAATAATGCTTATATAGCGCATAATCTTGCTAAGCAACTCAATGCGCTTTTCACTCACCATTCGTACAAACATTTCTAACAGACTGGTTCACGTTTCCTCACCATACATCTCTATCAAAATGAATACATTAGAGAATGCAATGCATATAATCATAACACAACGCACTAACACCCACCTCCCTTCATAATAATAATAATAATAATAATAATAATAATAACAACAATAATAATAATAATAATAATTTTTAAAAAAATAAAAAAATAAAAAATAATAATATAATATTATAATAATAATAATAATAACAATAATAATGAAGAAATTTGGTGGGAGTTTCCCATTAGGCACTCTCTGAGTATTTCCCTGAAGATCAGTGCTGCCTATCTCCCTGTCTCTGTCTGCTGGCCATGATGACAGCCCCCCCCCTCCCCCCCCCCTCTATCTCTCCCTTATGTTCGTCTGTGTCTGTGTCTCTGTCTTTCTCTCTATCTGTCTCTGTCTTCGTCTATGTCTCTAGCTCTCTATCTGGTGACCAGGATGACTACCATTCACTCTGTCTGTCTGTCTGTCTGTCTGTCTGTCTGTCTCTGTCTCTCTCTCTGTCTCTCTCTCCCCCTCTCTCTCTCTCTCTCTCTCTCACGCTCTCTCTCTCACTCTCTCTCTCGCTTTCTGCCTGTCTGTCTGCCTTATGTCTGTCTAGCAGCATCTCTGTCTGCATATTTGTCAGTTTGTATCGGTTTGCCTCTCTCTCTCTCTCTCTCTCTCTCTCTCTCTCTCTCTCTCTCTCTCTCTCTCTCTCTCTCTCTCTCTCTCTCTCTCTCTCTCTCTCTCTCTCTCTCTCTCACGTAATACACAAATACAGACTTTATGTGTTTCACAGTTATTTAACATACAAATCAAGATTCAATGCTGAAATAATCAGGACATGTGGCGAAGACAATACATCTGTTCAACACTATGCAATTAAAACATGTTAAATGAGGGGAGAGAGAAAGAGAGATATACAGAGAGAGAGAGAGAGAGAGAGAGAGAGAGAGAGAGAGAGAGAGAGAGAGAGAGAGAGAGAGAGAGAGAGAGAGAAACAGAGAGAGACAGAGACAGAGAGAAACAGAGACACAGAGAGAGAGAGAGAGAGAGAGAGAGAGAGAGAGAGAGAGAGAGAGAGAGAGAGAGAGATAGATACAGAGAGAGAGAGGGAGGCGAGATAAACACAGAGAGAGAGAGAGAGAGACACAGAGAGACAGATACACAGAGAGAGGGAGGCGAGATAAACAGAGAGAGAGAGAGAGAGAGAGAGAGAGAGAGAGAGAGAGAGAGAGAGAGAGAGAGAGAGAGAGAGAGAGAGAGAGAAGAGAGAGAGAGAGAGAGAGAGAGAGAGAGAGAGAGAGAGAGAGAGAGAGAGAGAGAGAGAGAGAGAGAGAGAGAGAGAGAGAGAGAGAGAGAGAGAGAGTGATATATTTTGTCATTACTGTCGATCGTCAGTTTATTTTGGGAATGTCCTCCCTTATCCGTGGCTTACAGGAGTCCAATTAGGACCCGTGGCTTGTCTGTGGGTCTGGCAGGACTGAAGAGTGGGCAAGGACAGAGGAACAGATACAGCATGCACCCACCCACCCAATGCCAGAGGGTACTATCATTCCTGTAGGGTGAACGCTAGAAAGTGCTACCACAAAAGGAATGAAGAATAGAGTACTGACAGGTCTGCGCGTTGGTTGGGTACGCGCGTACCCCCCCCCCCCCTTGAAATCATAGAGAAATCATGTCATGCTTGCGTCATTGTTTGCATAAGTTTGAGGGGTACGCAACCCCCCTTGGTACTCTAGCCTTGGTACTCTAGTCCATTCTAGTTTTGACCCAAGAAGGGTGATTGTATTTTGTGGCATTTCCAATCTATGTTGAATCTCTCCAGTTTGAAAACCACAGTCATTTACAAAGGACATATTTGCAACATGCAACATGATTAGTCATATATTATTTCTGCGTAACATCATTTTCATGCAACTCTCTCATTCTTAGGTCATGCTGCACACAACTATACTTCAGTCGTGCAGTTTTTCAACTGTGACGACGTCTGTTAGGCATGAGTCTGATGAAATCCTACTGTCTACATGAGTCTGATGACATCCTACTGTCTACATGAGTCTGATGACATCCTACTGTCTTCATGAGTCTTGTGACATCCTACTGTCTACATGAGTCTGATGACATCCTACTGTCTACATGAGTCTGATGAAATCCTACTGTCTACATGAGTCTGATGAAATCCCACTGTCTGCATGAGTCTGATGACATCCTACTGTCTACATGAGTCTGATGAAATCCTACTGTCTACATGAGTCTGATGACATCCTACTGTCTACATGAGTCTGATGACATCCTACTGTCTACATGAGTCTGATGACATCCTACTGTCTACATGAGTCTGATGACATCCTACTGTCTACATGAGTCTGATGACATCCTACTGTCTACATGAGTCTGATGACATCCTACTGTCTACATGAGTCTGATGACATC
>CM065698.1:15411784-15416784 GCA_017654935.2 Phymorhynchus buccinoides | reverse complement strand
TTTTGTTCATTACCCAACACCCTTGTTTTGCTTAGGTTGCTTTTACCTTTTTCATTGCGTTATGGTTTGGTTTTTTAACCCTTTCACCGCCAGCCATATTCCAGCTAAAAATGTACATTAAGTTTGCCTGGGTAGAGAACAAAATCCATCTGCAGTATTGGGGATTCGTCTGTGACAGACATAAAATAAGGTCTATCCTTACTTCCAAAAACTAAGACAATAGGGTCTTTGGATAATAGGCCCCAATTTGATGCCTTTTAGTGACATAGGTGTTAAATCACTGTGGTGCTAAAATGCGACTTTGGCGGTGAAAGGGTTAAATTAGTCTATTTCCTTATTGTTCTTTGGTTTATGTTTTGTCCGGGTTGTCCTGTGTCTGCTCTGAATCGCCTCAGCTAATTAAAAATGCTTTTCTTCTGTATACATTGTACTCTCCAATGTTTCTTTTCGTCATTTTCTGTTTTCTCTGTGTGTTTTTGTTTTTAATTTTCTGAGACAAAGCAATATATGAAAACCAATATATAACGTTCATAATTAGCTTCACAGTTCGCCTATATGAGGATGAAAATACACTGATGACCTTTTAATAAGAATGTTCAAATATGATAATTATGTCAAACCAAAACTATCATTTTCATCTTGGTCTTTGTCCCCTTTAAAGTCTTTAAGCACTGTCTACTTATTCAATAAATATGAAAGATTTAAGTTTGAAAGTAGACTTAATATCAGTTTTATATCGTTCTGTCTTGCATTTTTTCTTATTCTATGCTAACGTTGTTTGCTTGTTCTTGTTAGAAAATAACATTGCCGATATAATTATTGTAAATGAAACTAACACTTCCAAACGCTCTGTTTTCAAAATGAATTTTGGAAGGTTTAGTTGTTCAATTTTCCTCCCTGCTATTTGCTTAGTTCTTTCCCATCTTGACTTGAACCAGTTTCAATACTTTATTATTCGATGCAATCTCTCTGTTAGCTTAAATTGGGTAAATTGTTCCAATGTTTTGCAATCTTGAATAACACGGTTTCACATTAAGAATTCTCAAATTAATGTTTGTATTGAACCTTCCCACATTACCCCAATTTCAATCTTGTAACTTCATCTTCTTCTTCTTCTTCTTCTTCTTCTTCTGCGTTCCATGGCCATATGGCCATAATGGATAAGGTACATTGTGTCCGGTTTTCAGTTTTCACTGATCTCTCCGCTGCGTACAGCCAACACATTCCGATTTCGGAGAAGCTCAACGGAGAACAATGATTTGGAAGATTTTTTTTTTTTTTAAAGGCAGGGGAATGGGTCAATAAGTCCGAAAGATAGTAGATGATAGAAAGCACAGGAAAAAGGCAGAGTGAAAGAGAGTGGCAGATTAGAGGAAGTTACAAGCACATAACTTCCAGAAGGTGGGGGGAACTATTTTTTACGAAAGACCCTCCGGTATCCCCACAGGGAGAGAGGGGTCGGGGTCGTCCAGGTCCCCGTATGGAGGCACGAGGCATCCACCCACTGCCCCAGATCTCGTAACTATTTCTAGCTCTCACGAGTGGCATAACCTCATCCAAAATTGTATCCCTTCCTTTGTTGTAGCACAGCACTTCTTAGGTCTTTCCCTAACCCTAATTACAACCAGTGCTACAGATACTTGGAATGAAAAGAAACTTGCCTTTCTTGTATCTATAAAACCCCTCTGCTTGGAAACTAGAACTAAAAGCAGACAACATGGAAAGAATTCGCGTGAAAAGGAACCTCTGAGAAACACATGAGCTTACCTCGATAATATATGTCAACCTTTGCCCCTGTGTCTTTAAGCTACTCACTGTCCAGACGTCTTTGAAGCCAGTGTCATTGGCACGGTTTACTAATGTACACTACGATCTTCTTCTTCTTCTTCTTCTTCTTCTTCTTCTTCTTCTTCTTCTTCTTCTTCTTCTTCTTCTTCTTCTTCTTCTTCTTCTGTGTTCCCAGACCATACGATCATAATGGGTAAGGTTTTCAGTTTTCACTGGTCTCCTCGCTGCATACAGCCGACACATTCCGATTTCGGAGGAGCTCAAAGGAGAAAAATCATTTGGAGGATTTTGTTTTAAAAAAGGCAGGAGAATGGGCCAATAAGTCAGAAAGATAGTAGATGATAGAAAGCAAAGGGAAAAGGCAGAATGAATGAGAGTGGCAGATTAGGGGAAGTTTCAAGCACATAACTTCCAGAAGGTGGGGGAACTATTTTTACGGTATCCCCACGGGGAGTATACTACGATCTAATATTTCAGAGCCAAAACACACTGCCTTTACCCTTACCCCCACCCACTAACTACCACCCCCAATTATGGTTTAAAATGCCTGACAACAAATTCGAACTCGGACCCCCAGTGTCATCTAGATGACGGGTCTGACACTGCACCGACCGGGGCTATTTTGGCCCCGTCTGGTCAATAATGCAACCGCCACTTTCCTCCTGCCTGGGTGGAAAAATCGACATCAGGTGCAGTAGCGTTGCCTAAGCACGCCGTTCTGTGACGCTCTGTAAGCGTAGGCTCTGCCTGACGGTCCCCGTGTGTGCGCTTCAACGCGCCTGAAGCTTCATTTGTGGGAAGTTGTTTGAGTTTGCTCCTTCTGTGCCTTTGATCTGCACAACTCTAGGCAATGGAGATTTGTTCTACCTTTGTCTGTGATATTATCGTGCCTTCTGCTAGCCTCGTTGTATTGTTTCTGTTGTGGCTGCAATGCAATTTTCCTGAGGGTATAGTATTTTGTTCTGCATCGTGTGATGTTTGTCCACCTTCTAGAACACGCTTCATCGACCTCTCTCCCTCCGTCAGCGACCGACCAATCTCTGTCTTCAAATCAAATATGAAAACCTACTTGTTCCCGGATCCCCTGTCAGTGAAGCTCACTCTCTCTTTCAACCCATCTCTCTCTTTACTTGTTTTAGGTCTATGTCTGTCCTACACTATGTATGTCGTGTGTGTGTGTGTGTGTGTGTGTGTGTGTGTGTGTGTGTGTGTGTGTGTGCGTGTGTGTGTGTGTGTGTGCGTGTGTGCGTGTGCGTGCGTGCGTGCGTGCGTGCGTGCGTGTGTGCGTGTGCGTGCGTGTGCGCGTGCGTGTGTGCGTGCGTGTGTGTGTGCGTGTGCGTGTGCGTGTGCGTGCGTGCGTGCGTGTGTGCGTGCGAGTGTGCGCGTGCGTACGAGCGCGCGCGTGTTTGTGTGTGCGTGTGTGTGTGTGTATTTTCCAAGATTCCAAATCTTCCCGTGATACAGGCCTAATATACATTTCTCTCCGTCCTGGACCCTAGGTCCTGTATGGTGTGAGGGGTGCATGAATAAACCCGAAGCTGGCTTGTTATTTTTTAAGACAGGTTCTGGATTTGTCCCTGTGTCTTTAATCCGCACAGAGCTAGGTGATGCGGTGGTCTAGGCAGTCCTGGAAGAGGACTGAATCCTCTTGAAATGGAGAGTTTTCTACCGCTGTTTATTGGTATCACCCAGAAGAATATGAGTAAAGAACTCTGTAACGACATTCGAAATTTGTTAGTTAGGATTTTGTTGTTGTTGATGTTCATTTCTTTCTTTGTTGTTGTTGTTGTTTTGTATTTCTTTCTTTTTTCTTGTTGTTGGTTTTTTTCCCTTAAGATAATGGCGGTCAGATTCCCTTATAATTGTAAGCAAACATGACATTTAGTAAACATGACATTTAGTAAACATGACATTTAGTAAACATGACATTTAGTAAACATGATGTCTAACCGGAGGTTTTTGAACAGGCTCAACACCGTAAATAATTCGTGATACATAGTGATACTCTTTTCTTTCTCTTACTGTCTTTTATGTCTAGCGAGAACACAAAAGAGTTGTCACTAATCGACCAATGACAAATGTAACGCTCTGAGAGACCTTTGCCTAGAAGTACCTACCGTTCACCTGGCCAAGTGATTCAGATAAGCAACACTGAACAAGTCAACTGGTCTTGGTGGGCCCACTTATGTCCCTTGCTACCCCATATTAGCGAATGTTAGTTTTGGCTACTGGCCCGGTGGTTGATTGGTACTGTGATGTCTTATTGCCTGTTTCCTTTGAGGCTGTCATATGTGTTTTTGTGTGTGCGGTTTTGTTCACTTATTTTTTTTAGATATAAGTTACAGGATAAGGCCGTGTACACACATAAGCGGATATTCCATGCGGAACCCCGTGCGTAATCCATAAATAAGTGAAACAAAGAAGGGAAAAGATTTGCGCACGTGTCCGAATTTCCCCTATATGCGTAAACTGTTATCCTTCTTTCTTCCACTTATTTAGGGATTTCCGTACGGAACTTACGCGTCTAATGTGAACCAGGCCTAAAAGAAAGAAAGAAGGAGGAAGGAAGGAAAGATAAAACGTAAAGAGTATGAAGAACTGGAAGGGACTAGCCAATACCATGAAGTCAATAATGCAGCCCCCTCTGCCCCACACCTCGTGTCTCAGCGGTAATCAGAAATCCACCGGTCGTCTTGTTAGTCCATCGTAACGTCTTCCTCACTCAGGGTGCTGAAGGTACTGAGGCAATGCTGGGGGTATCTGCCTTTTCCCCACGGTGCTCAGTAAGTGTCAGGTTTACACCACCTTTAACCGAGGGTGTTTCGTAGACTTGTCTTTGTTCGCAACCAGGCTGTCATTATTTAAGTAGTATAAACAGAGGCCAAATGTCCATTTCTGGTATTGGCGAATGTTCAACGCTAATACAATTTTTTTCTTTTACAAACCATTGTTATTACTATATCTGGTTGTTTTTCGTTATTTTTTGTCTCAAGCGGCTGGAGTAGTTTGGCTGGCATACGTTATTGAGCTGGGGTTGCCCTTCAATTGATGCATTAACAGAAAGCGCGCGCGCTTGTGTGTTTTGAGAGAGAGAGAACTCGAACTCGAATGTTTTAATTGCACAGACAAATTAACGTCCTTACAATATCCGAAGACAAACAAACCAAAATGATTTGAGAGAGAGAGAGAGAGAGAGAGAGAGAGTAGAGACG
>CM065698.1:15354284-15371784 GCA_017654935.2 Phymorhynchus buccinoides | reverse complement strand
AGACCAAACACACAGGTAGACAGACAGACAGACAGACAAGCACACAGACAGACAGACAGACAGACCAAACACACAGGTAGACAGACAGACAGACAGACAGACCAAACACACAGGTAGACAGACAGACAGACAGACAGACAAACACACAGGTAGACAGACAGACAGACAGACAGACCAAACACACAGGTAGACAGACAGACAGACAGACAGACCAAACACACAGGTAGACAGACAGACAGACAGACAGACCAACACACAGGTAGACAGACAGACAGACAGACAGACCAAACACACAGGTAGACAGACAGAGACAGACAGACCACAAACACACAGGTAGACAGACAGACAGACAGACAGAAACACACAGGTAGACAGACAGACAGACAGACCAAACACACAGGTAGACAGACAGACAGACAGACCAAACACACAGGTAGACAGACAGACAGACAGACAGACCAAACACACAGACCAGACAGACAGACCAGACAGACAGACCAAACACACAGGTAGACAGACAGAGACAGACAGACCAAACACACAGGTAGACAGACAGACAGACAGACAGACCAAACACACAGGTAGACAGACAGACCGACAGACAGACCAAACACACAGGTAGACAGACAGACAGACAGACAAACACACAGGTAGACAGACAGACAGACAGACCAAACACACAGGTAGACAGACAGACAGACAGACCAAACACACAGGTAGACAGAGACAGACAGAGACCAAACACACAGGTAGACAGACAGACAGACAGACCAAACACACAGGTAGACAGACAGACAGACAGACAGACCAAACACACAGGTAGACAGACAGACAGACAGACCAAACACACAGGTAGACAGACAGACAGACAGACCAAACACACAGGTAGACAGACAGACAGACCAAACACACAGGTAGACAGACAGACAGACAGACCAGACACACAGTAGACAGACAGACAGACAGACAGACAGACCAAACACACAGGTAGACAGACAGACAGACAGACAGACAGACCAAACACACAGACAGACAGACAGACAGACCAAACACACAGGTAGACAGACAGACAGACCAAACACACAGGTAGACAGACAGACAGACAGACAAACACACAGGTAGACAGACAGACAGACAGACAGACCAAACACACAGGTAGACAGACAGACAGACAGACAGACCAAACACACAGGTAGACAGACAGACAGACAGACCAAACACACAGGTAGACAGACAGACAGACAGACCAAACACACAGGTAGACAGACAGACAGACAGACAGACAGACAGACAGACAGACAGACAGACAAAACACACAGGTAGACAGACAGACAGACAGACCAAGCACACAAGTAGACAGACAGACAGACCAAACACACAGGTAGACAGACAGACAGACAGACAGACCAAACACACAGGTAGACAGACAGACAGACAGACCAAACACACAGGTAGACAGACAGACAGACCAAACACACAGGTAGACAGACAGACAGACAGACAGACCAACACACAGGTAGACAGACAGACAGACAGACCAAACACACAGGTAGACAGACAGACAGACAGACAGACCAAACACACAGGTAGACAGGTAGACAGACAGACAGACAGACAGACAGACCAAACACACAGGTAGACAGACAGACAGACAGACCAAGCACACAGGTAGACAGACAGACAGACAGACCAAGCACACAGGTAGGCAGACAGACAGACCAAGCACACAGGTAGACAGACAGACAGACAAACCAAACACACAGGTAGACAGACAGACAGACAGACCAAGCACACAGGTAGACAGACAGACAGACAGACCAAGCACACAGGTAGACAGACAGACAGACAGACCAAACACACAGGTAGACAGACAGACAGACAGATCAAGCACACAGGTAGAGACAGGCAGACAGACAGACCAAACACACAGGTAGACAGACAGACAGACCAAGCACACAGGTAGACAGACAGACCAAGCACACCGGTAGGCAGACAGACAGACAGACCAAGCACACAGGTAGGCAGGCAGACAGACAGACCAAACACACAGGTAGACAGACAGACAGACCAAGCACACAGGTAGACAGACAGACCAAGCACACAGGTAGGCAGACAGACAGACAGACCAAGCACACAGGTAGACAGACAGACCAAGCACACAGGTAGCAGACAGACAGACAGACCAAACACACAGGTAGACAGACAGACAGACCAAACACACAGGTAGACAGACAAACAGACAGACCAAGCACACAGGTAGACAGACAGACCAAGCACACAGGTAGACAGACAGAAAGACAGACCAAACACACAGGTAGACAGACAGACAGACAGACAAAGAAAGACAGATGACGACATTCTTAGATCGTGTGTAACTCGTGTATACATTTCACAGCCCGCGTCATTATCCGCCATGTTCCTTTTGTTATTTACCTTCTTTTTCTGTAGGGGAAGACGGGGTAAAAAGCGCATGGGCGGGTAAGAAGCCCACCCCAATTATCTCATGAAATGAAGAAAATGTCAGTCAATTTTGCCCATGAGACGAATGCTAGACATTAACGCTCGTCTCATGGGCAAAATGAGACTGAAATTTGCTTCATTTCATGAGATAATTGGGGTGGGCTTCTTACCCGCCCATGCGCTTTTTACCCCGTCTTCCCCTACCTCTTTTTTTTATCCTTTCTTTCTTTCTTTCTTTGATCTCATTTGTGTGTTTGGTAAATATCGATTAACTGTAGAAGAAAGGAACCGGGCTTGAAGTTAGAACGCAATGCAAGGAAGAATAGCAAGAAACAAAACGAAGAAAAAGAAGAAACTGGGAGAGAGAAAAAACGCATTCTGAAACACAATAAATAAGCTAATGTTTCCTTGGATTTAATCAGTGCATGCAAACTGATACTGGTGTTGGTTTGGTTGGTTTGTTTCCCTATGTGTATGCGTTGTATCAATCGTGCCACAAACGCACGCACAGTTTACACATGATAATGCGTGCATGCACGCGCAAGCGCACACATGCGCACACACAGAGAAACACACACAGTGAAACACAGAGAGAGAGAGAGAGAGAGAGAGAGAGAGAGAGAGAGAGAGAGAGAGAGAGAGAGAGAGAGAGGGGTCTGAAGTCTAAAATATTTTAATTTGTTAGGCCACAGGCCCATACAAATGGTGTTCGCATATGAAAACGTTGTAATCAAAACAAAATACTAAGGACCTTGCAAAGCATTTTTGTCCGGACTAGATACGCTTTATGAACATGTTTACAAACTCTGAGAACTATAATTATTGTCATTTTCATTCGATAGTAATAATGTCATTTTGTTCAATGAAGGACATCTGTAGCTTACAAGGTATTAGTTGAGCACGCAAAGCAGTGTATTGGACATATTAATAGGAAATGAAGTTCTGTTTCAGCACAATCATAACAAAATGGACAAAGAATATTCACATAATTAGAAGCATAAAGTTCAGAAAACCTGAAAGCAAAGATAGCATACCTAATCTGAACCGAGTAAATATTTTGCGTACGTTAAAGGTGCAGGCATAGCTTAAAAAGTACCCCCAAAAATATATGCTTGGAAAAGTTTGTAATAAAAATGTGTTTATTCTGTAGAGTACACATTGTTGCATCACACTGTAAAAGGAGTTTAACAATAAAGAAGTCGTTTTCTTGAAATTCGGTGTTAAAGGTGGTATAATATAGCAAAACAAGACAAAACAAGAGGCAAAGCCTTCAAGGCTCACTCTAACAGGCACATGTGGGACAGCAACAAAGATTGAGGGGGGTGTCTAAAGTACAAGATTGCCAATACAATTTTAAAGTACAAATGAAACTATCGTTAGTTGATACCCAAAAAATAAAAAAAGTGCCTGTGCCGAGAATCGGACCCGGAACCATTGGCATGACAGACAGACACTCTACCAATGAGCTATCGAGGCCTGCAGTGTTGATGAGTTTCTTAACTGTTGAATACTCTCTAACCCACTAATCTAATATGTTATCTGTTTGTTATCTGTTTACAGTGTTGCTTTAAGTATTTAATTATTCAAATCATTTGAAATAATGTTGTCTTTCCAAACAAAGGAGTATTAAATAAGCTTTTTTTTAGGTAGGATGTCTAGATTCATCCATATTAACAATTCGCAACCAAACGTTTACACATTAAATGTATAACATTTTAATACAAACATTGACTTTCAGGGGATACCTTCCCAGTTCACCTAAATGCCTTGGCGTTTTCTGACTCACATACATGAAACGCTTCATGGCTGACAAATGAACTCTCTCAATGGTAGCTAGATCACCCATAACACCGTGCCCAATATATTAAAATCGGCTTTGTCCTTGAATTAAATAATTTGAAAAATATATCAGGTGAATGCTCTACAGTCGACCAAAGTGTTCTTGGTTATTGCAAAGAATCCCTTTCGTGGCCCTAACTGATAAATCACGTTGTGTTTCTTGAAATGAAAGCCTTTGTCTGTTGGTATGTTATCCTGCAAATGTCCCAATTCTTCCCCCAATATTATCGTGACACTAATGTAGTGATGTTAGCGGCGATTTTAGTTTGGCTTGGTTGTTGTTGTTTTCAATAACTACACCATAGATATGCTATATTTTCTTCAAGATCCAACCTCATCGGATTATCGTGTACTATAATGATCTAGTAACTAATAATGGATCAGCATTTAAGCCTGGTGCGATGATCGTGAATGTGTCTTAAAGGTGGACCCTGACGGATGTGTTTTTGCAAGAAACACGTCGATATCACCAGAAAGACAGCCTTTTCAAGGATCCGAACACTCACTTTGCTCTGATTAGCTATAAATTAAACCGTCAAAACGGCGATTCCGGAGATGACGGAGAGAGTAGCCATTTTATATGGGGTGGGTGAAGCGTTTTCTTTTTTTGGAGTGCAGTAAAAATAAAAATAAAGGATCTGTTTCCTTTGTTGTGAGCGAAACTCCTTTAATCTGTATAAAATTTAAAAAGAAAAAAGAACAGAAAAGGCTTGTCATGCAAACGATTTGGTCTAAACACAGGCGGCCATTAGAAAAGAGACGGCACACACCTTCTCTTTACGTGAAAGAATTTGACTTCCAGCACATCCGCCAAGGATGAATCTCCGATTTGACGGTTTGATTTCTATGAAACCAGAGCAAAGTGAGTGCTGCGATCTCTGTAACGGGTGTTTTCCTGGTGATCTGGACGTGTTTCTTACAAAAACGCATCCGTCAGGGTGGCCCTTTAAAACAGTGAATACGGGTAGTAGGCCTAACATGTAAATGAGCACAACCAGCCACAAGGAGTGGTTGTTTGTGCTAATATACACCTCACTACCCGTGTTAACTGTTTTAGACACGCTCATGATTACCGTACCTGCACTACCATCAAGCGGTGTGTTAATGAGCGTGTTTCGGTCCTGTCATCCACATGCAGCATCGTTTCCCCAGACCATCCTGCACAGCACTGTCAAGGGAAAAGCCTCGGAACAGGAGCAACACGAACAGCCAGTCTGCTAGCAGAACGTAGTTAAGGAGGATAATCAAAATCATGTCAGAGCCAGGATGATTAAGATCGTTCCCACAATTAACGGTCGCCCGTTCGGTATTCAGGTGCGTTTGACAACTTCCCATAGACCTAGGCGTGGGAATGCGTTTGTATTGGATAGGTGAATACTCAAGGGAGGTAAGGCTGTGATGTGTGAATTTCTCTTCCATGGTGATACCCCTGGATATGATAGTAATGGTCGACTGAGCTCGCGTTTTTTACCACGTGGCGGCGCTGCGGTTGAGTGGGTCCAACCAAAAAAGCCTAAATGTCACAAAGAGTACTTTATTCGCAGAAGCCTACCAAACTTGCAAAGAATGAAGCCAACTTTCTTACATCCCACCTGGAAGGTGGAAAGTGTTAAGCATGGTAACAGATGCAATGAGTGAGTTCACAACGGTCCCCACCTGTAGTGTAGGTGAAATGTTGGGAGCAAAAAAAAACACGTCTTCAGTCAGCTGCGGACTGCGAACTCTTTGTATATTCAGGCTTTTTGGTCCAACCTTTGTTGGGGAAAGGGAGAGAGAGAGTGAACTCTCATCCACGCTTTGGACCCACTTAACCGCAGCGCCGCCACGTGGTGAAGTGGCGAGCTAAGTCGCTCATTGATGTCTCTGTAGTTTTGTTCTAATCGGATCACACTTTTCTTGGTAGAGGATTGTCCGCTGACTGGTGGGATTCATTCCTTGATCGTGGGGCTTTTTGCGTGTTTTATATTTTAAAACGAGCATTGCTTTCATTCTGACGTGTAAGCCTACACGGTTGCTGCTGGGTTGATCCCTATGCATTTCCCAACACAAGGAATCCAGCGCAGATGTATTTGGCAGAAACCCACAACGGGCATTATTACCACGAAGAAGATTCTCCCCTTTCCATTTCATTTCTTTATCATGGAGGTGGTTAAAGGTGGACCCTGACGGATGAGTTTTTGCACACAAAAACACGTCGAGACCACCAGAAAGACAGCCTTTTCAAGGATCGGAACACTCACTTTGCTCTGGTTTCCTAGAAATCAAACCGTCAAAACGGCGATTCCTCCTTGGCGGAGATACCGGAGATAGAAGCCATTTTGGATGGGGTGGGTGGAGGTCACTAATTGTGGTTGAAGTTGTGTTTTTTTGTAGTGCAGTAAAAAAGAAAATGGAGCTATTTTCTTTGTTGTGAGCGAAACTCCTTTAGGTATACAGTATACAATTTTAAAATAAATAAATAAAAACGCTTGTATTGTGAACATTTTGTGCAAACGATTTGGTCTAAACTCAGGCGGCCATTGAAAAAGAGAAGACACATGCCTTCTCTTTCACTGAAATAATTTAACTTCCAGCATCTCCACCAAGGAGGAATCGCCGATTTGACGGTTTGATTTCTGGGAAACCAGAGCAAAGTGAGTGCTGCGATCTCTGTTTTCCTGGTGATCTCGACGTGTTTGTTGCAAAAACGCATCCGTCAGGGTGCCCCTTTAAAGAGCCTTCCCGAGAGCAAGGGCCGGTTGCTTTACTATGCTGACCCCCCCCCCCCCCCACCCCCACCCCACCCCACCCCACCCCCCACCCCCCACCCCCAGTTCCCAACTGCATGGATTCGGTACAGATGGTTTGGGCAGTGACATCAATCAACACGAAAGATAATTATTTTCCCCCTTTTAATTTCATTTCTTGATCGTGGAGCTAGTTAATGAGCATCCATTCCCTTGGGGTAAGCGGTAGCTGTTTCGTTGATCCCCCAGTTCCCAGCTGAAGAAATCCAGTGCAGCTGTCTATGGCAAGGACTCACAATGGGCAATGCTGACTCGAAGGAAATTCCTATCTTTTCATAGTCATTTCTTGATCGTGGAACTAGTTCAATGGCCATTCCCGTGTGTAAAGGTCTGTGTACACGTTAACACTATTCACAAGATATTTCTATTTCCCCATGGCAACACAGAGAGCTGTAAGTCATATTAGGGTCTGTGTACACGTTAACACTATTCACAAGATATTTATATTTCCCCATGGCAACACAGAGAGCTGTAAGTCATATTAGGGTCTGTGTACACGTTAACACTATTCGCAAGATATTTATATTTCCCCGTGGCAATACAGTTGAGCTGTAAGTCCTATTAAGGTCTGTGTACGCGTTAACACTATTCGCAAGATATTTCTATTTCCCCATGGCAACACAGTGAGCTGTAAGTCATACTAAGAGTGGGCTATCACTGTGTTGCCACGGGGAAATAGAAATATCTCGTGAATAATGTCAACGTGTACACAGACCTTAACCCTTTCACCGCCAGCCATATTTCAGCCAAAAATGTCCATTGAAATTACATGGGTAGAGAACAAAATCCATCTGCAGTATTGGGGATTTTTCTGTGATATATATATATACATAAAATAAGGTCTATCCTTACTACCAAAAACTAAGACAATAGGGTCTTTGGATAATAGACCCCAATTTGATGCCTTTTAGTGACATAGGTGTTAAGTCACTGTGGTGCTAAAAATGCGACTTTGGCGGCGAAAGGGTTAAAGCGGTGGCTACTGTGTTGATCCCCGGGGTCTCAACTGCTTGAGGTCAGTGCAGATGTTTCTGGCAGCGACTCACAACAGGCAGTAATCAACATGAAGGAAATTCATCTCTTTTCATTTCCGATACCAGGTAGAAAATTGTAAGTGGCATTACTTAGGCCCCTGTTGCTAACCGAACGCAGTATTACGCGTTAACGCTGTGCATAGTAGGCCCCTATTTTGGCAAAACCACTTGTTTCTTATTATGCATCATCCTTTTCGCCCTTCCACCCACCCCCCCCCCCCCCCCCCCCTACTTCCAATTTCCCACCCCCATCCAGCCTTCCAAGCAAAAACAATGTTACGAGTAGAAGTCGCATTTATATATACAAAAAAATCAAGTTTATTATTCTCTCTCTCATTACCGATATTCACTGAAGGGCCATCCACACGTCCACTAAAATCGTACGACTGTACGATACGATTCGATCACGTGATCTCCAAGAACACGCGTAATTCACGCTTCAAGATCACGTGATCGATCAAATCGTATCGTACAGGTTTTAGCTGACGTGTGACTGGCCCTTTAACGATGTGGAAAAGGG
Source organism: Phymorhynchus buccinoides (assembly GCA_017654935.2). Lineage (NCBI taxonomy): Eukaryota > Metazoa > Mollusca > Gastropoda > Neogastropoda > Raphitomidae > Phymorhynchus > Phymorhynchus buccinoides. The sequence continues at coordinate 15,363,145 of CM065698.1, read as the reverse complement.
CTTTAACTGAGATGGAATCAACAGAAGCATGACGAGTGAGCGAAGAATTGCACTGAAAGCAGACATTGCGATAAACAAGAATATTGCCCTAGTTAGAGTAAGAGTGGCATCAAACTAAACTTTGTTCACAAACCCCGACATTTAATGAAAGACGTAGCGATTGATAATGACAGTTATTAGGCAAAATCAGATAAATCTTTCAAATTAAACGTGCATAAAAAGAATTGCAATAAATTAGACTTTTACACTGTTTTGTGTTATTTCGTTGTTACAGTCACATGGAAGCACTGCCAACATGGCAGACGACGGAAATGTTCGCCAAACGCCCGGATGTGCTCGCCTGCGGGATTATGCTGATTATTTCCCTTTCCTCCTTTCTCTCTGTCAAGGTAAGAAGTCCATGACTAGACTGTCACGGGTGTGTGTGTGCGTGCGTGCGTGTGTGTGTGTGTGTGTGTGTGTGTGTGCGTGCGCGCGCGTGCGTGTGTGTGGTGCGCACGCGCTGCATGTGTTTATATATGTGCGTTACAAGCACGCACCGTGTGTAAGCTTATTGTCTCCGAGTGTGTCTGTTTGTAAGTGTTTGCGTATCATGCGAGTCTTTGTGCTTGTGTCGTCTGCGCACGCGCACACTCACAACTTTGTGCGTTCGTGTTTGGTCTGTTTGTGTTTTGTGTTTGTGCGAGTGTGTTTTAAGCGTCTGTCTGCCTGTATGTATGTATGTATGACTGTCTGCATGTATGTGTGTATGTATGAATGTCTGTATGTGCTCTGGTTCCCAAGTCTCTGGTGCCATCAGAACCCAGATAGTGGCAGTGCAGTTGCGGCAGACAGAACACGTGCGACCCTTTCCAGTCATTAAGCCAGATAGATGGGGGAGACCCATCTGGTGCGTCAGGAGGCACGTTAATCAGTGCCAGCACTTTTCACAGACAGATAGACAGATAGACAGACAGATACTCTCTCTCTCTCTCTCTCTCTCTCTCTCTCTCTCTCTCTCTCTCTCTCTCCCTCTCCCCCCTTCTCTCTCTCTCTCTCTCTCTCTCTCTCTCTCTCTCTCTCTCTCTCTCTCTCTCTCTCTCTCTCTCTCTCTCTCTCTCTCTCTCTCTCTCTATCTCTCTCACACACACATAAATATATATATTCACATCTGCACACACACACACACACACATACACACACACATGCACACACATGCGTGCACACACACACACACGCACGCACGCACGCACGCACACACACACACACACACACACACACACACACACACACACACACGCACACACACACACACACACATGTACGCACGCAGCGCGCGAACATACCCGATACAGAGAGAGAGAGAGAGAGAGAGAGAGAGAGAGAGAGAGAGAGAGAGAGAGAGAGAGAGAGAGAGAGAGAGAGAGACAGACATGCAGACAGACAGAGAGACAGAGACACAGAGAGAGAGAGACACACACAGACAGAGAGAGAGAGAGGCGGAGACATGTAGACAGGTACGGAGAAAGGAGACAAAAAGAGAGAGAGAGAGAGAGAGAGAGAGAGAGAGAGAGAGAGAGAGAGAGAGAGAGAGAGAGAGAGAGAGAGAGAGAGGATGTAAGGAAACCTTAAATATCTGTTCAATTAAACTCTGATCTGTGGTTGGTCACTCAGACGTGCTAATTCAGAATTACTGGAAGCTGGCCAAGTTAGCACGTTGAAGAACCTCTAAGCCGTCTAAGCTTTTTTTCATTTTCTTTCAGTTTTGTCAAAAAGAGTTCTGTTTGCTGTTGTTCTTGTTATTGTTGTTGTTGTTCTTGCTGTTCTTGCTGTTGTTGTTGTTGTTGTTGCTGTTGTTGTTGTTGTTGTTGTCGTTGTTGTTGTTGACGTTCCATCAGAAGAACGACACAAGTATAAGCGACACAACTCCCGTGTTCTTCCCATCTCCTCTGTCTGTCTGATGACAATGCCTCCCTCTGTCTGTCTGACGATAATGCCGGTCTCTGCCTGTATTTTTCGTCTCTGTCCCTTTCTCTCCTGTTGACTCATAGATCGTACAACATGTGCGTTCATGAAGAATTAGACATGAACACTTTGAAGGTATCTTACATTTTGCTTGTAGCTAACTCTGAAAAAAAAAGACCACCCTCCAATATACCGTGGAGAGGGGAGAGGGATGGGGGGGGGGGGTCGTGGTCGACAGAAGAAGAGCTTAGCTGACAACATCAAAGAATGGTCAAACATGAACAACCTGGTCCCTCTTGCAGACCGCAGAGAGAAATGGAGGACCCTGTCAGCTGCTGTTGACCATCAGTCCCCCCAACGACCACGGAGGTCAAGGGACTAAAGGAAAGAAACGGAAGGAACTCTGAAAAAAAGGACAGGACAAATAATAATATATAATAATAAAAATAATAATAATAATAACAATAATAATAATGTTATTTCATATAGCGCTAGAATCCATACAATAGTATGCTCGATGCGCTTTACAAAAACAACATTGGAAGATGAAAAACATGCATTACAATAAACAAGATAGTGACGTCATACTACCAACATTCCAGTTCAAAGAAGTAAAGCAACAAAAATAACATGATTCTCCCTCACAAAGACATCCACCCTCATTCACCAGCACCGTCACTCTCTGATAACACCTCACCCTCGCAGAAACTAATGAAAATGTCAACAAGCAGCTGGAAGGAATGCACCAATACATGCGTCCACACGGCCCACTCTCTCTCTCTCTCTCTCTCTCTCTCTCTCTCTCTCTCTCTCTCTCTCTCTCTCTCTCTCTCTCTCTCTCTCTCTCTCTCTCTCTCACACACAAAAGACTTAAATGCAAGATACAATGTCGGCAAAGGTGTAATTTTGATTCCCGTTAACATTGTGGTAGTCTAGTCACACAGTTTCACCACATCACTGCTTTTTGTTTCAGGCGTTCAGTGTAACGACCTGCGCCCTGAGCGCTCTGTCCGTGTTAGTGCTGGTGGCCTTTGTCTGCGTGGGTTACTTCCACGTGCAGCCTCACAACTGGACGCAGCCGCCTGGCTTCTTCACGCACGGCTTCAGTGGGGTAAGGAGGAGATTAGAACAGAGGCGGATTGGGAAAGGGGAGGGGGGTTACAGGGGTTCTGGATCCTAAGAAAAGGGGGATAATGACTAGTACTTCGATTTTATGTACCTGATATTGTTAACCTAGCTCGCCAATTTGACCGCTTGGTGGCATAACGCTCGAGTGGGGCTAATCATCTCTATATTCTTAGTTGGGATAAGTCTCTCTCTCTCTCTCTCTCTCTCTCTCTCTCTCTCTCTCTCTCTCTCTCTCTCTCTCTCTCTCTCTCTCTCTCCTCTCTCTCTCTCTATCTCTCTCTCTCTCTCTCTCTCTCTCTCTCTCTCTCTCTCTCTCTCTCTCTCTCTCTCTCTCTCTCTCTCTCTCTCTCTCTCTCTCTCTCTCTCTCTCTCTCTCTCTCTCACTATGCCCAACTAAGAATATCGCGCCTGGTTTGACTGCCCCCTGGTGGTAAAATGCGCGTCCTAAGTTGCTCATTCCGTGCCATGGTTTTAGCTAAGAACAACAAGTATCGTGAACTCACATCTTATTCTCCTCTTATTATAGATGGGCTTGCAATGCATATTTTACATTCAAATTAAGAAGACTCCCTGACTGAGCCACTGAAGCCCCACTGAAGCCCCCCCCCCCCCCCCCCCCCCCCCCCCCCCCCCCCCCCCCCCCCCACCCCCTGACTATCTGTTCCGCCTCTGTTGAAGTAGGAGTCTTTTAACAGCAGCAGATAGAAGACATCACATTCCTATTAATGTGAGTCACGATCTCCGCCGATAATTTGCCTTATCCGAATGTAGGTAGTTTTTTGGCCTGGTGTATTTTTTATTGTCTGCCTTTGAACTAAGCAAAGTCAAACAGTTTGGTATTTGATGATGACAGGTCATGGTAAGACAATCAGAGAACGTTGATGATAACATGGAATGGTGGACATTGGTCATGGTTGGCATTAAGATGTGACAATAGCTTTGTCACGATGTATTACGTTTTGTTGATGCTTGGTATGCCCACTTCAAAGACCTAAACACCGTCACCGTGTATTCACTTCTGAATCATGCTTTCCCTGTGCACTAAACCATTACCACGCATGTCCACAGGTGCTGTCCGGGGCGGCCCTGCTGATGACCGTCTTCGGCGGGGTGGACCACGTGGCTGCCGCCAGCCAGGAAACCAGAGAACCCTCCCGCCACCTGCCCTCCATCCTCCCCTTGACCTCCACCCTGCTCTTCCTCCTCCTCTTCCTCCCCATCTCAGCCCTGACCCTGGCCTGCGCGTGGCAGGACCTTCCCGACCGAGCCCCCATCGCCCGGGCATTTCAGGACATCGGCATCGACTCTGCCAACATCGTCATCGGGGCTGGAGCCGTTCTGGGCCTCTCCGCCACAGCCTTGGTGGGGGTGTTCCACAGCTCCAGAGTGCTGTACAGCGTGGCAGGGGACGGCCTGCTGCCTGCCTGGTTCCAGAAAACCTCCCGGACTTCCGTCCCCGCGCTGAGCGGGCTGGTTGCAGGAGGTGTTGCTTCTGTGCTGGCTTTGACGCTAGAGTTGAAATGCCTGGTGGAGATGGCGGCTATCGGGACCCTGATCCAGTTCCTGGTGACGGCCGTGGTGCTGGTGCTGGTGCGATACAGCCCCCAGCCCCTGGGCCTGTGCAGGGAATACTCCCAACTGGACCCGGAGGATCGCTGTGGTGGTGGAGGGGGAGGGATGATGCGGCCGTCCCCTAAACTGGTGTTGATGGCCAACGGGGACCTCCACATGCACTACGGTCACTACCACCACCACCACCCCCTCACCCACCATCACCACTACCATCTACAGAGCTCGGACTCTTCTCTCTGCTGCATCCCCACCTCCTGCTCTGGGGCTAGGACCAGCAGCATGTCAGAAGCGGAGGAGGAGGAGGAGGAGACGTCCGCGTTTTTCCCCCCGCCACTAGGCGAAGACCGTGATGGGGCGTATCACCGAGTGGTGCAGTCCAGCCCCAGCCTGTCGTCCTTACTGCTCCACAACTCCTCCTCCTGCTGCTCCAAGGAGCTGCCCAGCCTGAGGTCGTGGCGGACGTCTCGCTACCTGCTGCTGGTTTTCCTCCTCTCCAGCACGGGGCTGGCCGCCACCACCCGGCTCTGGCCCGCGGAACCTTCCTCCTGCTGGTGGGCCGTCACCCTGGTTTGCGTCACCGTGGCGCTGCTGCTCGTGACGTTGCTAGGGCTCATGCGTCAGCCACAGAGTGATGACGTCAGACTGTACTTCAGAACCCCGTGCGTTCCCGTGGTGCCGCTGCTGTCGGTGGTGGCGGGCTGTGTTCTGCTGGCGGCTCTGCCCCCCGTGGCCTGGATCAGGTTCGCGCTGTGGACAGCTGTGGGTAAGTTGTGGACAGCTGTGGGTACGTTGTGGACAGCTGTGGGTAAATTGTGGACAGCTGTGGGTAAGTTGTGGACAGGTGTGGGTAAATTGTGAACAGCTGTGGGTAAATTGTGGACAGCTGTGGGTAAATTGTGGACAGCTGTGGGTAAGTTGTGGACAGCTGTGGGTAAGTTGTGGACAGCTGTGGGTAAGTTGCTGATCCCGATCCTTCACAGCTGGAGGGACTGGGTTGAATTGCAGAAGGTGTATCAGCCTTCCCGATTCAATGCCGAATGGTAATATGACAAGCGGAATACAGAAGGCAGGTGGTAGCAGGCTAGCTTTTACTCTTTAGCCAGGAATACATCTAGCATGGCAGTGTCTTTTAATTGGCATCTACAACCCCTGCATTATTAGTTGTTTGTCTAGCTTGACGCCCGTTTCACGGAGTGGGACCCTAGATTTGATATCAAGCTTGATGGAAATGTCTTTGGATTGAATTGTTTTCATTGAAAATAAGGATTATTGTCACTGTAACGCACGCGCGCATTTTGTAAGGGACGGAGGAAACAGTCACAAATATTAGTTTTTTTAAGTTCGTCTTCATGAGGGCTGTGTGTGTGTGTGTGTGTGTGTGTGTGTGTGTGTGTGTGTGTGTGTGTGCGTGCGCGTGTGCGTGTGTGTGCGTGTGTGTGTGTGTGTGTGTGTGTGTGTGTGTGTGTTCATGTGTGCGTTCATGTGTGTGTTTGTGTGTGTGTGTGTGCGAGGCGGTTCTTTCCATTCTTTCTAGCTCTGATGATAATGCAATCTAAGTAGTGTGTGTGTATGTATGTGTGTGCGTGCGTGCATTCGTGCGTGTGCGTGTGTGACGAACAGGTATGGTGGTGTACTGTGTCTACGGAGCCAGGAAGACCACTGTGGATGCCCCTGAAGACCAGGAGGTCATCCTGCGCGACATCTCCCGGAGACCTCACTGAACTTCGTGACATCACGTCAAGTCGAGCCAGGTCCTAAAATCAAGTCTACTTTATTGTCCAATAAAGAGACTGTCACCACATGCACGGGCAACAACATAACAGAAAGTCAACAGCACTGAAAAACATTTAAACGTTTGAAACGCACACACTGACCTTGATAGGGGACTGTTGATGATTGGAGAGGGGTTAGTCAAGCTGTCGAGCTTAGCTCTTTTCTCCAGACTGAGATGTGAGGGCTTTGCTGTAAGAATAGTAGAAAAGTGTCTTGTTGATGTGAGTACAATTCACAAAAGTTGGTAGGAACGAGTTTTGAACAGACTTCAGGGTGAAACAGTGAGGGAAGGATGGCAGAGTGTAAGGGTAGGGGTAGGGGGAGAGTAGTAGTGGGGTGGAGGAGATTGTAGCAAGGTTGGGTTGTTGGATGTTAATGGGGGTGGATGGCAGGGTGTAAGGGTGGGGGTAGGGAAGAGTAGTAGTGGGGTACAGGAGAGATTGTAGCAAGGTTGGGTTGTTGGATGTTAATGGGGGTGGATGGCAGGGTGTAAGGGTGGGGGTAGGGAAGAGTAGTAGTGGGGTACAGGAGAGATTGTAGCAAGGTTGGGTTGTTGGATGTTAATGGGGGGGGGGGGGGGGGGGGGTGGATGGCAGGGTGTAAGGGTGGGGGTAGGGGGAGAGTAGTAGTGGGGTACAGGAGAGATTGTAGCAAGGTTGGGTTGTTGGATGTTAATGGGGGGGGGGGGTGGGGGGTGGATGGCAGGGTGTAAGGGTGGGGGTAGGGGAAGAGTAGTAGTGGGGTACAGGAGAGATTGTAGCAAGGTTGGGTTGTTGGATGTTAATGGGGGGGGGGGGGGGTGGATGGCAGGGTGTAAGGGTGGGGGTAGGGGGGGAGTAGTAGTGGGGTACAGGAGAGATTGTAGCAAGGTTGGGTTGTTGGATGTTAATGGGGGGGGGGGGGGGGATGGCAGGGTGTAAGGGTGGGGGTAGGGGGGGAGTAGTAGTGGGGTACAGGAGAGATTGTAGCAAGGTTGGGTTGTTGGATGTTAATGGGGGTGGATGGCAGGGTGTAAGGGTGGGGGTAGGGGGAGAGTAGTAGTGGGGTACAGGAGAGATTGTAGCAAGGTTGGGTTGTTGGATGTTAATGGGGGGGGGGGGGGGTGGATGGCAGGGTGTAAGGGTGGGGGTAGGGGGAGAGTAGTAGTGGGGTACAGGAGAGATTGTAGCAAGGTTGGGTTGTTGGATGTTAATGGGGGGGGGGGGGGGGTGGGGGCAGGGTGATAAGGGTGGGGGTAGGGGGAGAGTAGTAGTGGGGTACAGGAGAGATTGTAGCAAGGTTGGGTTGTTGGATGTTAATGGGGGGGGGGGGGGGTGGATGGCAGGGTGTAAGGGTGGGGGTAGGGGGGGAGTAGTAGTGGGGTACAGGAGAGATTGTAGCAAGGTTGGGTTGTTGGATGTTAATGGGGGGGGGGGGGGGGGTGGATGGCAGGGTGTAAGGGTGGGGGTAGGGGGGGAGTAGTAGTGGGGTACAGGAGAGATTGGATTGTAGCAAGGTTGGGTTGTTGGATGTTAATGGGGGGGGGGGGGGGGGGGTGGCAGGGGTGGGGGGGGGGGGGGGGGGGGGGGGGGGTAGGGAGGGGAGTAGTAGTGGGGTACATGAGAGATTGTAGCAAGGTTGGGTTGTTGGATGTTAATGGGGGTGGATGGCAGGGTGTAAGGGTGGGGGTAGGGAAGAGTAGTAGTGGGGTACATGAGAGATTGTAGCAAGGTTGGCTTGTTGGATGTTAATGGGGGGGGGGGTGGCAGGGTGTAAGGGTGGGGGTAGGGGAAGAGTAGTAGTGGGGTACATGAGAGATTGTAGCAAGGTTGGGTTGTTGGATGTTAATGGGGGTGGATGGCAGGGTGTAAGGGTGGGGGTAGGGAAGAGTAGTAGTGGGGTACATGAGAGATTGTAGCAAGGTTGGGTTGTTGGATGTTAATGGGGGTGGATGGCAGGGTGTAAGGGTGGGGGTAGGGAAGAGTAGTAGTGGGGTACAGGAGAGATTGTAGCAAGGTTGGGTTGTTGGATGTTAATGGGGGTGGATGGCAGGGTGTAAGGGTGGGGGTAGGGAAGAGTAGTAGTGGGGTACAGGAGAGATTGTAGCAAGGTTGGGTTGTTGGATGTTAATGGGGGTGGGTGGCAGGGTGTAAGGGTGGGGGTAGGGAAGAGTAGTAGTGGGGTACATGAGATATTGTAGCAAGGTTGGGTTGTTGGATGTTAATGGGGGGGTGAGGGAGGGTGGCAGGGTGTAAGGGTGGGGGTAGGGAAGAGTAGTAGTGGGGTACATGAGAGATTGGATTGTAGCAAGGTTGGGTTGTTGGATGTTAATGGGGGGGGGGGGGGGGGGGGCAGGGTGTAAGGGTGGGGGTAGGGAAGAGTAGTAGTGGGGTACATGAGAGATTGTAGCAAGGTTGGGTTGTTGGATGTTAATGGGGGGGGGGGGGTAGGGTGTAAGGGTGGGG
>CM065698.1:15344284-15349284 GCA_017654935.2 Phymorhynchus buccinoides | reverse complement strand
CTCTCTCTCTCTCTCTCTCTCTCCCTTTGTCTGTCTCTCTTTGTCTCTATCTCTGTTTCTCTGTCTATGTTTCTGTCTTTCCTTCTTCTCTGTTTGTCTGTCTCTGTCTGCCTGGCTGTCTACTCCCTCTCTCTCTCTCTCTCTCTCTCTCTCTCTCTCTCTCTCTCTCTCTCTCTCTCTCTCTCTCCCTCTCTCTCTCTCTCTTTGTCTCTCTGTTCTCTCTGTCTCTGTTTCTGTCCTTCTCTCTGTCTCTGTCTCTGTCTCTCTGTCTCTGTCTCTCTCTCTCTCTCTCTCTCTCTCTCTCTCTCTCTCTCTCTCTCTGTCTCTGTCTCTCTCTCTCTCTCTCTCTCTCTCTCTCTCTCTCTCTCTCTCTCTCTCTCTCTCTCTCTCTCTCTCTCTCTTATATAAAGTAGGCCCATGTATTGACACTTAGGAGATGCGAATCAAAGCAAAAGAATCCAAGGAAGCTTCTGGAGAAAAAAGAGAGAAAACCTCGATGGCTTGGAGTCAAAGCGGACTGTCTTTAGATAGTCCATTGATGTATTATTGAAGCTATTTCGAAAACTAATAACTTGTACCAATACAAGACTGCAGAAATATAAAAAGCATAATCCCCATTATATATTATTTGTAGTCTTTTTTAATATTAGTTTTTGCAAAAACATCAACAATAAGTCAACGGACTATCTAAAGATAGTCCGTTTTGACTCTAAGCCATCTAAGGTTGCATGCCACCAACTCGGGGATACCACACACGCGGGCGCACACATATATACACACGCACGCACACGCACACGCACACACACGCACACGCACACGCACGCGCGCACACACACACACACACACACACACACACACACCACACACACACACACACACATGTACATAAGTTACACTTACCAGTCAGTGAGAGTTGGGGAAATAAGCTGCGTTATGTCACAGAAACACAATCAGGGCAATTATTACCAGACATTAACAGTTTAAGACCAAAATACAGTTTGCTCTTTACGACTTTCGACTTCGACATAGCAGAGGAGACAGATACTATCCTGGAGGGCTGGGCCTGTATTCACGTTGAGATAGCATGAGACTTAGCATCATGCTAACTTAGAAGCTCTTCCAAAAGTCCTATTAAATCCTACAGGACATTGGAAGAGCTTCTAAGTTAGCATCATGCTAAGTCTCATGCTATCTCAACGTGAATACAGGCCCTGGGCTTGAACTTGTTTATAGCGGAGATGCCTGGTTTCAGTCATAGTCTTTGACGAAAGACCACACTGTACTATGATTGTCCCTGACCGTGGACACAACGCCAGAAGATGGAACCAGCTAGAGGTGGGGGAAAAAACCGGTTTGAACCGAAAAACCGGTATTGAAATTCCGCGGTTCGAAAAACCGGTTCGAGTTGCTGTGAACCGGTTTTTTTTAACTGCAAACTGAAAGTAAGTTTTTCTTAGAATAACGCATTCTTTTCGAAGAACAACACTGATTCTCAGCGCAGATTGGGTGTTTGTAAACCAAGAGTAGCTGTTTCTAGTTTGTTGAGCTAAGTTTTTAGTTGAGTGTGTGTGTATGTGTGCGCGCGCGTGTTTGAATATTCTGACAAATAAATATGTTTGCATAGGTGAAACTACTGATGCGAGTACTGGTTAAAAAACCGATTCGAAAAGACCGGTTCGGAGAGGAAAAACCGGTTTAAAACCGGTTCGAAAATTTGAACCGGTTATCAATTCTAGAACCAGCATTTTGTTTCCCTTACTGTAGAAACTCATGTCTTGTACAGCTCCGACTCTACTGTTGGCCCCTAACTTAGGCTTATGTCAACCAATGATAATTTAAAAAAAATTAAACACCCATCTAAGCAGATGAATATTTTAGCTGAAACAAACGTATTGGTATATTCTAGTCACAAAGACTTGTCTTTGTGAAATTCGGGTTTCTCCCACCTGGAGAGCGCGTCGCCGCGAGCGCAGCGCCGCTTTTTCTTTTTTTTTTGGGGTTCGGGGGGGGCGGGGGGGGGGGGGGGGGGTGAGGAGGTGGAGGAGGAGCGGACTTGGGAAACTTGGCTATCAATTTGATCATATTTTGGTCATACCAGGCAGCGGGATTTCTCCCAAGTCTTACCGACTTTTAACTGGGATTGATGCATTCGTAAGGCGCACGGGTCAGACTTGCTTTAAGTTCAGTCCCCATACGAAGAACTCGCGACGTTCAGTTCGATTTTCTCGTCGAACTGGAAAGAAAGGGCGAGGCCAAGATCCGAACTCATTGAAATTCACACGCGAACATCTTAACCACTCCGCCACGAATGAAATTCTGCTTAACGTCCTCCGGTCTGGAACAAACTCATAAATATGGGACAGTAGTAGATATAAAAATGGTGGGAACGATCCTGGAGGCAATGCCCGGAGGCAGTGCAACTCCAGGAAAGTTCCGAATTTGCAGCAATGCAGACAGCGGTATGGTGACTCCCAACCATTAACTGTCCTAAACTCCTCTCGGCCATGGAGTGCGGATGTTCCCTGGCCGGGCAAGGCAAGGCAACTGCCCCACTATTGGCTACTGCAAAGAACAGCTTTTGCAAGAGTGAATGCCCTTTAGGGCGGGTGGGGGAAGATGGTCAAGCACTGACCAAACAGGGGAATAACTCTCGACTATAACCCCTATTTGAGGCCACTAAATGGCTGCCTTTCGCAAGAGTGAATGCCCTGACCAACAAGGGCTTCACTATCACCGTCAAGGGCGTTAATAACCCTAGTTGCAGAGGCCAATAGGCAAGTTTGTATTTCCAGCCCTCTGGAATAGTACCTGCCTCCTGTGCTATTTTGGAAGTCACAGTCAGAAGCCACAGGCTGGTAGACGCATAGAGCCAAAAAGGTAAGCAACCTTTTGCAAAACAAGGTAAAATATTTATCTCAGTGATTGGCACAGAGCATTTTGTAAATCATTTTACAAATTTAGCCTATCTATTTACCGACCTGCATGCATAATTTCACTTTGTTTGCATGCACATTTCGTTATGGGTAACGCCCGTACCAATTTAGAGGTTGCTTAACTTTTTGGCACCAGTGTAGTAGGCCTATACAGTGACTTCTGCCGTTGGGTTGGTTTGGGCTCAACACTATGATGTTATTCACCTTTATGTTTTGTCCCCCCCCCCCCCATCCCTCTCCCTCTCTCTCTCTCTCTCTAGTTTAAACGTTACTAATGCCATCAGCTATGTCTAGATTTCTTATAAATATTCTCTCTCTCTCTCTCTCTCTCTCTCTCTCTCTCTCTCTGTCTCTCTCTCTCTCTCTCTCTCTCTGTCCCTCTCTCATATTCCCATGTTATCATATGTTTTTTTTTTTTTTTTTGTGTGTGTTTTTTCTCCTTAAAATTAGGTTTATTCTGAAAAATTGTCATTGTCTCAAAATGGTTTCCCTTTTTTCGTACTCAATTTAAACTACCAATTCAAGTTCACCATTGTTAAGTATTATCCATGTTTGCTTTAAATCCCATTTTTGATTTCTTTTTTCATTATTTCATGTGCCAATTTTTGTTCCATTTTCTTGACTTGATTGTTTTATGTCAAATTTTCTTTGCTTGATGCATGGTATGAATGTGTGAGCGAGAGGGCAAGGTGTAAAGAAGCTATTGTAGCTTATCCTTTTTACCCTCAATAAAACATTCGTTTCGTATTCGTATTCGTATTCTCCTCTCTCTCTCTCTCTCTCTCTCTCTCTCTCACTCTCTCTCTCTCTCTCTCTCTCTCTCTCTCTCTCTCTCTCTCTCTCTCTCTCTCTCTCTCTCATGTGTTTTTCATGCTTAATGTCATTCCGTTGTTTGTTTGTTTTTTAACCAAGGACAGATTGGAAGAATAGGCATCGCCTAAAATCTTAATCCTTGTTAAATAAATACAGTTTTTCAGCGTTTAGTTCAGGGTGTTCGGTGTTCTCTCGACGTTTAAAGGGAAATAACTTTTGCTAAAATCACAGTTTTCACGTTTATGCACAGGGTTAGTTCCCCGATACAATCTTTTTCCCTTCAAAAATAACCCCTGGCTGTCTTGTCTGATTGTCTTTTGACAGTATTTTGTCTGTCTGGAAACGATATAATACAACTAAAATAATGAATGGATCTTTGAAATTATATTTTGAGAGTTGGGTTTCTGATAAAATGATTCTTTTATATGCTTAAAAGAAAGCCAGGATTATCATTGGGATAGTGGATTGTTTTTCTTCAATTATTTCAACTCAAAAGTCCAATAATGTTGTGGTTTTTGTTGTTGTTTTAATCAATCACCGAAAAACAAGATACAGTTTGAACTTTGTGTCCCACATACCCCCCCACCCCCGCGCACGCACACACACACACACAACAACAACAACATACGGTATTTATACGGCGCTGAATCTTGATATAAATCAAATCAAAGCGCGCACACACGTTAGCATTCATAACCCATTCAAACAAAAATGCAATATAAAGCGAGCACTCACGTTTGACATAAATGGTATACAGCAGAAACAGACCTAAAGGCAAGAGAGAGAGAGAGAAGAGAAAGAGAGTGGAGCCTCAATCACGGGGGAACAGGTGGGTTTTGAGGTTAGATTTGAAGGCACGCACGCACACGCACACGCGCGCACACACACACACACACACACACACACGCACGCACACACACACACACACACACACGTGTGCGCGCGCGCACACACACGCATGCACGCGCACGCACGCGTACACACGCACACGCACACGCACACGCACACACACACGTTCTCTCTCTCTCTCTTTTGGGTTTCGTCCAGATTTTCCATTTTCAGAAAACATTTGTTTATGGCTAACCTCACCATCAGCACGGACTTTACACCCAGCAGCCTCACCACACACAGAACAAACCCCTCAAGTCAACCAAGGCTAAGAGTACTGTCGCCAGTCATTATCATGTCACTGATTAATTAGGCCATCCACCCGAGTGGTCCCTACGGGTCACCCGTTGGGTCATCTCGTGTTAA
>CM065698.1:15336784-15339284 GCA_017654935.2 Phymorhynchus buccinoides | reverse complement strand
GGATAGGTTAGGGATAGGTTGGGGATAGGTTAGGGATTGGGTTAGGGATAGGTTAGGGATAGGGTTAGGGATAGTAAGACAATAACAGAAAGTCACAGGAAACCATTTTGGGCGAACAGTGCTAGAACAGTCCCGTCAAACAAAAATTCAAGACAGTGATTACTTGTGAACACTTTGTCACCAAAACCAGTCATTTCTTGGCGAACTGAGCAGAGTGGTTTTGGGCGAGATGTTACTTTTCGTGCACTAGCGGCCTTGGGGAGGGGTTGTCGGTGCCGAGAGTGAACATCAAAGGTTTGGCGAAGTGTGCTTTGGCGAAGTGTGGCGCACTGTTAAAGCCCAATTTGCAACAATTGCCCAAAATGTAACAATGTTACATTTGGGGCTGTCAAGGCTGACCCAAAATGTAACAATTGTTACAATTGTTACATTTTGGGCAGGGAAGTGGCATCAATATAGAATAAAGAAGGAAAAAAGACAATACAAGGGCGTCGCCGAGCGGCAGACATGTCCGTCACCAGCAATGCCACGCACTTGCGACACCCCGTAGAGTGTCACATCCTGACACAAAATTGGAAGGGATTCTGTCTTCTAGTTCACGAGATACAGCTTGAAGAAGAAACATATAGCGCAAAGAAGGAAATTTCGGTTTTCAAGGTCACACTTCAAGGTCAAGGTCAGCATGGTGATAATGTATGCTCGGATGTTTTCTTCTCTAGGGTATACAGTACCACACACAATCTGAAGCGCTTCTGTCAAGTACAAATGTGGAAAATATGGCTTAAAACGCAATGTGTAGACCCCTACCACTTTCAAGGCCTACCAATCGCCATGACCGTGACCTTGACCTTGATCGTTATGCCACCATCAGAACGGGCATAAGCCAAAGTACCTTCATGCCAAATTTGAAGACTCTAACACTAACGGTGTGGGAGTTATGGCCCCTGAAAGATTTTCGGTTTTCAAGGTCGAACGCCAAGGTCAAGGTCACGACGGCAAAATGGTTTGCGCGGATGCCTTCCTCTCATGGTGACACACCAGCACACAAAATTTGACGTGATTCGGTCAACCCGTTCGAAAGATATCCTTGGGACAGACAGAAGGAGAAAAAAAATGACCCTCCGATTTTCAGGCTCCAGTGATCTTTTTTACCTTGACCTTGACCTTGATCGGTATGCCATCATCAGAACGGGCATAAGCCAAACCACCTTCATACCAAGTTTCAACATCCTATGTTGATCGGTGCCCGATATATAGCTAAAAATAGATTTTCGGTTTTCAAGGTCGTACGTCAAGGTCAAGGTCACGACGGCAAAATGGTTTGCGCGGATCTCTTCCTATTAAGGTGGCACACCTTCACACAAACTTTGACGCGATTCGGTCAAGCGGTTCGGGAGATATCCTTGGGACAGACAGAAAAAAAAAAAAAAAAAAAAAAAAACCCAGACAAACCAGCCCATCGCAAAGTCCGATCACCTTCGGTGACGGACAACTAGGACACCCAGTGAAAGTGTCTGTGGGTTTACCACTCCGTATTTCATCACTGCAGAGCCCACCAGCAAAACCACAAATACCAAGAAGCATATTGTGCATTGAAACATTGGCCACATAGGACAGGCAAGACCAATGCACCCCCAGACAAAGCCCCAGACTGTCGCCTTACGGTCTTATATGTCTCAAAAATAGTCCCTGGAAAAATGAAATGTTAGGTCTTTACCTAGTGTAAGCGTGTCCCAAGACGGGAAGTGTAATTTGTTTTTGCAGCCAAATCAAAACAAGCTAGGAAAGTAACATCTGGCTCACTCGTAACAAGATGGACTCGGAAACGAATTTTTCACAGATGATGATGATCTTTAATGATAAGAATTGATGGGCCCTTGGTTTCGGTTTCTGTGTAGTTATTGCACAATAGTCTTGAGTGTTTGTTTGCTTCCCTACTTGTTGCTCCGTCCAAAACTGTCACTCTATAGACACTTATCTGCTGGGTAATGACTCCGCTGCGTAGACATTTTACACAGACGTTCCTCTAGATTGTCCTCCGAAGTCGTTCACACCATACCCGCGATCCCTCGGGATGGTCAGCTTTATTTCTCTGTTCAAGAGTGGAGGCGATGACTCCCACAGCCGTGACTCCTGTGGGCACTTGCCACGCAAAATGTAACGACATTTTGCATCGGGGATGGCCGCGCAAAATGTCGCAACTGCTGCAAAACGTCGCAATTACGACATTTTGCGACGATGCGACATTTTGCGGGTGCACAGACGTTTCTTGCATTCGTCAAGCTCATTCTAATAGTGTTGGATCATATGTCGTGAAAATATAGTTTTGTCAAGCAGACTGCATCTCAATCGTCAACGTCAAACTCTGTTTCCTCTCAGATTCAGATTTGTCTTTTTTCCTTCTTTATTCTATATTGATGCCACTTCCCTGCCCAAAATGTAACAATTGTTACATTTTGGGCAGCACTTGCTTGCTGCCCAAAATGTAACAATTCTGCCC
>CM065698.1:15321784-15326784 GCA_017654935.2 Phymorhynchus buccinoides | reverse complement strand
TCGTTTTAAATCGAGTCTCAGCGAAAACATCCGCTTTTGTTGACTACTGTAGTTTGCAGAATAAGGTTTTCTCACCTTTTGTGGCTATAACCTGTTGTCTCCTGCTCGTCTGAAGCGGGAATTGAAGGTGTTTTGTTTTTGTTTAATATTTCCAACATTTCCAAAACAGAAGTATTTTAATAGAAGTTTTTCTGTGTATTTCATTTTTTGAAAATTATTTTCCTTCAAGCCTGGGATCTACTCTGAAAACCGTCACGAAGGCATTACGCCGTAAGTCTTTGTTTGACAGTTGATCGCACAAAACTTTGATAACTCAGACTTATTTTCTTTATTGCATCTATTTTCTACAAGTATTTGTTTTCTCATTTAGAAGTAACAGACCAAAAATTATTCAAATCTAGAAATATCAAGTCTTTTTCCATAAGTGTTAAAGCTAATCCTGTGTTTTGACGCGATTTGTACGGGTATTTGTACCGGTTTTCCAGCATTTGTAACATGTTAATCCATTGTCATCGCGTTAACCTTGATTGTCAAGCTTCCTTGGCCATTTATGGGGGTGGGGGGGGGGGGGGGGGGGGGGGGGGGGGGGGGGGTTCCACAAAATTGCAGTTTGTTTTTGCAATCGGGATATTAATTATTGGTCATGAAAAGGGATAATCCTCCACTGTCATCAATACCGTAGACGCATACATAAACAAACCAAAAAATCTCCCCTACTCCAAAAGGCACACAACTACTATCAAGACAACTATGGAATTGTATTATCGTCTGCATGTCTCATTGTATGTGTGTTGCCATTAAATTCCGGGAGTCCATTACTGAAATCAGTTTTTAATACATCAGATGATAGTGGCGATATTCCCCTCTCTCACAAACCCCAGCCGTGGTGACTTTTCACTGCTGTGGCCGACCGGTGTGTTACTCTCCAGTTTGTTTGGATTCTTTATCGTTTCTTCTACAGATATTACGCAACGTCTACTAGGTCTCTCTATTCCATAATAGACGTCGTTGCATTATGTCAAATCGGAGCGAATCGTAACTCATATATTTTTTTTCAGATCGGAAATTTTGTCTCGCGATTTTTTTTGTAACGCGGAAATTTTCTACGCGATTTTTTCCTGCCGCGGAAATGCGCTTTTTGGGAAATTTTCAAACGCGGATTTCAGCGGCAACGCTAAACTCTGTCAGCCCTGATTATTCTATTTATGTCATATTCTCAATTTTGATATTTGTTATTTCCTATAATGTTTGTTCACTGTAATTCCATCATATGGGGCCTTGTCCGTTCGATTGAAATGTCCGTATTCATCTCTCTCTCTCTCTCTCTCTCTCTCTCTCTCTCTCTCTCTCTCTCTCTCTCTCTCTCTCTCTCTCTCTCTCTCTCTCTCTCTCTCTCTCTCTCTCTCTCTCTCTCTCTCTCTCTCTCTCTCTCTCTCTCTCTCTCGCTCTCTCTCTCTCAAACCCAAACTATACAATGCCAGAATGAATGTAATGGAAGTTGGCTGATGGTTCGTCTCACATGCTGTATTTGAGTTGAGCGGACGTTTAACCCTTTCACCGCCAATGTCGCATTTTAGCACCACAGCGATTCAACATCTATGTCGCTAAAAGGCATCCAATTGGGGTCTATTATCCAAAGACCCTATTGTCTTAGTTTGGGGAAGTAAGGATAGGCCTTACTTTATGCATGTCACAGAAGAATCCCCGACAATTACTGCATATAGATTTTGATCTCTACACAGATACATTTAATGGAAAGTTTTGGCTGAAATATGGCTGGCGGTGAAAGGGTTAAGCCATAGCTCTTGTGTGTCAGTCTCACCAACTGACCAAGCCTCACAGGGTAAACGGTGCGCAAAAGCATTATAGTGTCTATCTTTTTTTACCTTTACACTCATGCGCGCGCGCACACACACACATACACACACACACACACACACACACACACACACACACACACACACACACACACACACACACACACACACACACACACACACACACACGCACACACACACGCACGCACGCGCGCGCCCCCCCCCCCCCCCCACACACACACACACTCAAACACACGTGTCCTGGTGCGCAAACACACACACACACACACACACACACACACACACACACACACACACACACACACACACACACACATACACACACAAACACACGCGCGCACGCACGCACGCATTACTTTCGTATCTCTGTGTTGCTACAGGCAAAAAGTGACTCATACCAACGAATACATTTCGACCATTATCAATCAACACTTTGATTTTCCAGATGTCTATAAATAGTACTGTTATGTTGTTTCCAATCATAAGATCCGAATATATATCATGAAACGAAAGTGGGGATTTCCCTTGATCATGCGCCACCCCGGCTTATTGTATTCTTCCCGATAAAGATTGTTTTTCATACGACGTTATTCGTTCCATTTAATCAATCGAGCACCTGGATTAGTTTGTATTCATAATTGCCATCAGTGAATGCACATTTTCATCAGTTGCATTATTATTGATCAAGAATAGAAGCACACCTAGGTTACCCCGAGCATTTTCTTATTTGTGACCCGGCACCACGAAAGGGACATTAAGTCGCTGGGCTAGCTTCTCATAACAGGCTTGCAAAGTAAAAAAAATCACCTTTTTTTATCATTTTTGAGTTATGGGTATTTTCGTGCTCTCTGACATCTTTTCTTACATACTTATAAAGGATGATCTTTATTATGGTCTCTAAATGCTCCAAAATGTGCTTTGAAATGAGTAGGTTGATGCATGTTCTTCAGCTAGGCTAAACTTTAGACTGTGATTTCTCAAAATGGCAGACAGTCACCCTACCAACTTTGAATGCTCATAAATCTAAATTGAAAATAGTTACAAGAATGGTTCTTATATTATTTGAAAGAAAGTTGCCGGACGTTGTTAACTGGACCGTTGTCTCAGAATGATCGTTTTGACACTTAATGTCCCTTTCGGGGTGCTGGGTCGCATTTTATCTCTGGTAGGTGATGTGTGTAGACTCTGCAATGCAACACATGGTTTTCTCTGTATCCTTGCATACCTTGGCCGTTTGTGGAAGACTTTGACCAAAGATAAGCTAACTGACTACCTTTGCTACGACTCTCAAACTAAGGCATCTAGCGTCTGCACTGGCTCTCCTACTGCCGCATAACAGGGATTGCTTGGCCCTTGAGGACCTTCCCCACAATGCCAGCTTGCCTCAGATTCCTTTGGCCGAGAGAGTGGAGATGTACCCTGGGCAAGGCACCTCCACTATTAACCCTTTCACAGCCAATGTCGCATATATATGCACCACAATGGTTTAACACACGTGTTACTAAAAGGCATCAAAGTAGGACTGCTATCACAAGACACCATTTTCTTAATTTCGGGAGGTAAGGATAGGCCTAAATGTCAGACAGGTCACAGAGGAATTCCCAATATTGCGGATAACAAACATTCTCCACCCAGTGAACTATAATGGTATTTTTGTTGTTCAAAAATGGTTGGCGGCGAAAGGGTTAACATATTTTAGCCCAGCTTGCCAGAATAACAGCAGCCCCATTGTGATAGCAGGCAGTCTTCAGGGCCGGCCGCACTGCATACGATTCGACTGTCTATAAGAGGCTACGCCTAATTAGACGTTAAACCCAACCTTGTCATCATCGTGCATACGATTCGACTCACTACGATCCAATATTGACATTTGTGAGGCATGATTTACGTGACATTCTACTGTCTACATGAATCTGATGAAAATCCTACTAGTTTTGTTCACTATATTTGTAGTCTCCCGTACACGAATCTGATGAAAATACTTTTTTTTAAAATTTTATCAAACATTTAATTTGATTCGTGTATTGCGGTCTACATGAGTATAGCGAACGAAAGCAGTAGAATTGTGTTTAGAAGGAAGTGCTTCACGTGAATCATGACTCACAGACATCGTCACAATCGGATTGTATGAGCGACTTAGCTGCTGATTTCACCGCGAGGTGGCGACAAACTCAAGAGGGTCTAATCCTAGTGATAGTCTTTGTTGGGGATAGAGAGACAACGCTGAACATTGAACGTTTTTAATGAAAAGGCCGTAGGCCCATGTCATTGGGGTGGTTACAAAATACTTCAAGGACCATTGTTATGGATTTTGGGGGAGAGAGAGAGAGGGGGGAGGGAGAGAGAGAGAGAGAGAGAGAGAGAGAGAGAGAGAGAGAGAGAGAGAGAGAGAGAGAGAGAGAGAGAGAGAGAGAGAGAGAGAGAGAGAGAGAGAGAGAGAGAGAGAGAGAGAGAGAGAGAGAGAGAGAGAGAGAGAGAGAGAGAGAGAGAGAGAAAAGTCGAAGTCGAAGTCGAATGGTTTATTCATTCAAAGGCCAAGGCCCCATATGAACAAGGGGCAATAATTAACAGTATTTATACATCCGTGGATTATAGCACTTGAGAACGACAACAAATCGCTTTGGAACACAAGCATATACTAGCAAACAATTACACACTAGGACATAATGAGAGAGAGAGAGAGAGAGAGAGAGAGAGAGAGAGAGAGAGAGAGAGAGAGAGAGAGAGAGAGAGAGAGAGAGAGAGAGAGAGAGAGAGAGAGAGAGAGAGAGAGAGAGAGAGAGAGAAACTTGAAACTTGAAACTTGAAACTTGAAATGTTTAATGAGGATGAACTGAATAAGCAAAACAACACTTCTTTTCATCAGGTCCTCAAACAAATAAAATAATAAGCAAGCAAAAGAGAGAGAGAGAGAGAGAGAGAGAGAGAGAGAGAGAGAGAGAGAGAGAGAGAGAGAGAGAGAGAGAGAGAGAGAGAGAGAGAGAGAGAGAGAGAGAGAGAGAGAGAGAGAGAGAGAGAGAGAGAGAGAGAGAGAGAGAGAGAGAGAGAGAGAGAGAGAGAGAGAGAGAGAGAGAGAGAGAGGGGGAGGCTAGTCCAACTAAAATATATAAGCTATACATAGATGTTATGTCATATACGTTTATTTATGTTGATTATTTGTGT
>CM065698.1:15306784-15316784 GCA_017654935.2 Phymorhynchus buccinoides | reverse complement strand
TGAGATGCGCAGGCGAACGGGAATAAAAGTTGTATGCCTCGTGATTTGTCGAAGTCAGGTCACGACAAGCATACTTTACGATCTCCAAAAGAGCCATTCGTTTCAGGTGCAACAACATATTAGAGCAGTACTGAAACGGGTTAAAACGTTTTAAACGAAACCAAAATACTACTCAAACGGAGTTTATTGGCGTGCCTTGTGTATTTAAATAGGGACTACTAAATTAAAAACAAATCGTGTCTCATAGAGCATGTCTCATGTGTTTAGGTGGGACACCTGAGGACCTAGACCCTGAAGGATGGCGTCTCCTCTGTTTTCCTCCGCACAAGGCTTCACAGACAGGCTGACCAACGGGTACCCAAGCCTTCCCTACCACCAGGACTCCCCCAACACGGTGCAGGCAGACGTCCACTCCTCCATGAACGACGGAGACCACACCCTAGACCCTCAGCTGATCCTAGACAAGAAGCGGAAGGTCTTGGACCAGCACCGTGAAGAAGCAGCAGCATTAGCAGCACCTTCAGCCATTCCAGGTGGTCGTTTTCCCAACACACCAGGACCTTTCTCAGGCGTGTCAGGTGTTGCCCTTTTCGCGGACACCCAAACAAAAACCCCTTACTCAACAACAGACGAATTCCGAACCGAATCGTATCACCATGCTTCCGCTGGTACTTCAACTTCTACTGTGAATATGAACGCTACGCTTCCTCCTCCTCTTCCTTCTTCTTCTTCTTCTTCTTATTATTCTTATTTATCTGCTGAGAGCACTGCTACTACTAGCCAAGGTCATCATTCTCAAAGTGTTCCAAGAAACTCGTCAGTACTAGACGTAGGCCACCAAGGACAGCACCATTTCAACGAGGAAGCTTATTCAGTCTCGAGCTCAGCGGACATGGCTAACACGCAAAGAGACCCTTCCCAGGACACCGTAGCCACAGAACTAAGCGCCAGTGGAGGGGGGCCAGGTCTAGGCGCAGGCAGTCGTTTGAAGAACAGGCTAGGGGGCCGAGGAGGGGGGGGAGGAGGAGGGGGAGGGGGAGGAGCAGTGAATACTCGCTACATGCCCACCATCGCTGAAAGCCGGTTAGGTGGGGGGAGGGGGGTGGGGGATCCCGGCACACCGGGCAGCCTCAGCAGCCACAGCAGTTTCTCCGCCACCTACAGCACCTTCGCCACGTCCTCCGCCGGTGACGGGGGACTAAAAAAGGAAGAGAGGGCGACGGTGGGGGTTCCTAGGAAAGACGCTCTGACTGTGGAAGGGATGTGGAAGGTGGATAAGGTTTTGAAGGTGAGCGTGGAGTGTGGGGAATGAGTGCTTGGGAAAGGAGGAGAGAAGGGGGGAAGGTCCGTGTGTTTGGGTGGGTTAGTGTTGTGTTGCTGTGCGATGGTGGCGGTGGTGGTGGTGTGTGTGTGTGTTTGTGCGTGTGCGTGTGTGTGTGTGTGTATATATATATAACAGCTGTCTTTGCATAAGGCACTGTCCCTCCCCCATTGGGAGAAAAAGTAAATCAGCACAATTTATATAACTTTTTAATTTTTTAAATTTTTTTTAATTTTTAATTTAATTTTATTTTATTTTTTGAACACGAACATTACTCAAAGTTAACATTAACTGGTTTTGTTTCTGAGGTTACACAAATAAAGACATTGGACACAGAAAAGCTTTATCAAAGCAAACTATATATATATATATATATATATATATATATATATATATATATATAAAGTTTTTCTCTCTCCAAAAGCCCCTTGTGGGTCCATGGCGATGAGAGAGAAACAAGGAAGAAGAAAGTGAACAGAAAAGGAACAAAATGGAACAAACAAAATAAAGGACAAAACGACACACACGCACACACACACGCACACGCACACGCACACACACACGCACGCACACACACACACACACACACACACACACACACACGCACACACACACACACACACACGCACACGCACACGCACGCACGCACGCACGCACACACACACACACACACACACACACACACACACACACACACACACACACGCACACGCACGCACACACACGCACACACACACACACACACACACACACACAGTAACACAGTCCTTCAGCAATAGTGGACATGTAGCGGGGAACGTAAACCAGGGCCTGTATTCACGTTGAGATAGCATGAGACTTAGCAGGATGCTAACTTAGAAGCTCTTCCAATGTCCTATAGGATTTAATATGACTTTTGGAAGAGCTTCTAAGTTAGCATGATGCTAAGTCTCATGCTATCTCAACGTGAATACAGGCCCTGGCTACAGCCGGTATAGGCCTATTTCTCCTATTTGTGTCCTTCTTCTCATGTTTTCACGACCACGTACACACTAAGCACCCGTTCACACTAAGCACCCGTACACACTAAGCACCCGTACACACTAAGCACCCGTTCACACTGAGCACCCGTACACACTAAGCACCCGTTCACATTGAGCACCCGTACACACTAAGCACCCGTTCACACGTGCACTCAAATACATGCACTCAAATTGAGCATTTGAATTCGTCATTTCACCGCCACAGAAACTCAGACATTTTTGTATCAAACAATAATACTAAACGTTACCAGCCGCCGTGGCGTAGTGGTTAGCGTCGCGGGTTACTGGCTGGGAGGTCTCGGGTTCGAATCCCATCAGAGGCTCAATGGGAAGACTGAAGCCACACAGTCGAGCTTCATCCGCTTAATTAACGGATGCGATTCTGAGAGTGTTGCTCTAATTTCAAGACTCAACACTGCAGGTGTTCTCGGGCCTGGTTAACGCCGGGATATCATTATGAAAGGAAGCGTAGAATACAGCCCTGTCATGCAGTCTCAGACCGATTCGGAACTTTATATCATCATCATCATCATCATCATAGTCATTCACCTCATTTCCATCAATCATTTAAAAAACAATGTAAAGTCTCAAATTCTGTGGCATTGCAAGCCCTGCTCATGGTGACCTCAATTTCGGTTTCCGATCCAGTCTATGCCTTGGTGCGTTCGGGTCAAAGTGATGGGGATCAGTGTGTTCTGGGGACCTGTCGGTGGACGGTCGTGGTGGCGCCCTCGGAGGAGGACCTCACTCACGCTAGCTCCGCGACTAAGAGAATAGTGTCGTCAGTGGGGGGCTTTAGGTGTTATCCTGAACAGGCTCCACTGAACTCCACCGAATTGAGTTAGCAGCAGTGCAGTATCTCCTCGGTTGGTTGCCTCCTGGTAACATAAATTCGCTCTGCTCCTCTCGGACTGCTGGTTTCTGATTCTGCGACCTGGGCGTTTAGAGGTGTGGCTGCGAATTGGGACTCGGAATGAGCGGCGTGGGAGCAACGCCACTGTATGGCCCAGAAGATGGGACAGCAAAAACAACAAGAAGTAAACGTTCAAAGCAAATGGCCAGTTTTAGTCAACACAAAGGTATGAGAAATAAAGTGAACAAACCAATTATAATAAAACTTGTATTTCTTACGCCCAAAATGAAATTCTCAACCAACGATTAAAGCTGATTAAACAGTAACAAGTTTCTCTAGACTGTATGTATGTATGTATGCCAGTCAGTCGTTTCCGACCATGACTGCCAGATAGCAGAGGGGACAGATGCTATTCGGGCGGGCTGGGCTAAACTTTGTTTCTAGTGGAGATGCTATGATTGTTCTTTCACCATTATCCTACCACCACCCCACCACTCCCACCCTGAATGGTGCTGGGTGGCATGCCTGAGCCACATGTCTTGATAAAAGTTTCATGACATTAAGTCTGAATTTACCAAAATACAATCCTTGAAGTGCGTGGGTTTTGTTTGTTTGTTTGTTTGTTTGAACCAATTCTAGTTCTTCATGTTTCAATGAACGAAAGTAATAAATTCTTCCTTCACTGCACTGAACATGTTTTAAATTGGTCGTTTTCATAAAATGTGCAAATGGATGCTTATTTCGCGAAATGCGTAATTTCATGGATGTGACGTAGCATATTATTAACTTAATAATAATAATAATAATAATAATAATAATAATAATAATAATAATAATAATGAATTCTTCATTTTTATGGGATAATAGAGTTCACTTGACTTGACTCTCTATTCATCATGGCCGTTCAGAGCAAACAGGACCGGAAGAGCTCCAAAGTGCGCAAGCTGGCCGTGGCCAAATGGGTGGCCATGTTGGGACTGTGTCTGGCCCTGCTGGCCTGTCTGGTGTCGGCCAAAGTGGCCGTGCTGATCTTGACCAACCAGCTGTGGGAGCACCTGCCTGCAGGGGAAGACGACCAGGTAAAGGGCCCGACACACCACGCACGATTCCATCCCAGTGCGATGCGATTTGTGACGATGTCTGTGAGGCATGATTTACACGTGTGAAATACTTCCGTCTGAAAATAATTCTACTTTTTTGGGGGGATCAAATCAAATCAAATCAACTTTATTTTAAAAAAACCTGGGGGCACAAGAAAATGAATACACGTACCATTCACACCTGCGGCATCACACATTACAAACAACAGCCCCAAAGACCCCATAACAGTACGCATCAACATAGTATTACATGGGCTCCGAACCAAAAACAACAACAACAAAAACCAACAAAAACACTTTTTTTTTAACAGTACTCATCACCATATAGACAGGCACATTATACCATCATGCACAGATACACCACCATACATACACACACACATATGCATGCACAACACAGTTGCTGGAATTTCACATATGAATCCTATACTCTAGTGGACTCAAACAAGCATGAATCAATTCAAATGTCTGATTGAAAAATACAGATACTTCATCAGATTCGTGTACGGGAGACTACATATATAGAGAAGGAAAGTAGTAGGATTTTTATCAGATTCATTTAGATAGTTTAATTTCATAAGAATCATACCTCCCAAAATGTCAAATCGCATCGCATTGGGATCAAATCGTATGTGGTGTCGCAGCTAGGAAGATTTCTTAAGATTTCTTACCAGCCATAGGAGGCGAAAACACACGAAAACCGTGATTTCGACACGTGACGTGGGGGGTCTTTAAGACAAGGGCTATATCATGACTTAACTCCACACATCTTACTATCGTTCCTATACATTGAAAGTGCATGCAGGCATTACAGTGAAAACGATTCAATACTATCCTCCAGAGAACATGGAATGGTAAAATGTTCAAGGTTTTGATACAAATGAATAGTGACGCATGTTTGTAGGGAATAGGCTTAGGTCCAGGGAATAATGGAGCATAAAACCATTAGGCAAAATAATTCAAAAAACAAAAAACAGTAAAGTTCTCCGCAGCACATGTTCTTCAACAATTGCTTTCCTCTTTTTTTTTCGGTTTTTGTTTTTTTCTACAACTGATCTGCTTAGAAAAATAAAAATGACGTATGCTATGTAAAAGGACGTCATAGGTTGCATATAATAATTTTATAGTATGAAAGAAAATCTTAGCTCCGTAAATCAGCACAATTTATAAAAAAATTGTTTTGTTTTGAACACGGAACATTACTCAAAGTTAACGTTAACTGGTTTTGTTTCACAAATACAGACATTGGACACAGAAAAGTTTTATTAAAGCAAACTATATATATATATAGAGAGAGAGAGAATTGTTTAAAACTTTTTTGTCCCTATGTCTTGGGTGCTAACATTACAAATCAAAACCAGTTCAATTAACTTGGTGTTTGATTATGTTCTTTAAAAAAAAAAAAAAAAAAAATTAAAATAAAAATAAATATATAAACAGTGCTAGCTTAGTTTTTCCTCCTTATTAGGGAGGCAATGGCAGAACCCATCCGAGGACAGCTGTTTCGACTCTAGGGAGTCTCATCGGCTCAGCACTGGATGGGGTCTTATCCTACCAAGGTGGAAGGGTTAAGTGTATTCCACTGTAAATAATCTCTCATTCTTTATTCAAACATCATTCTAATTTATTTTTGTTTTTGAACATCCTACTCTGACCTGATTCTGACCCGACCCAATCACGACCAAATCGCTAGCCCTGTCCTGACCTTGACCTCTGATGTGTTGCACGTGCAGAGGACGGCGTGGTCGCGGTACACGGCGCAGTTCATCCTGCTGTACCTGTACCTGTCGGTACCGGCGGCTCTGTCGTGGCTCAGGTCCCTGTGGTACGGCCTCCTCAACAAGACGGTGCCGTGGCCCTGCAGAAAGGCCGTCATCATGGTTGGTGGAACTTAAAGGGCCACCCTGACGGATGCGTTTTTGCAAGAAACACGTCCAGATCACCATGAAAACACCCTTTACAGAGATTGCAACACTCATGTTTGCTCTGGTTTCCTATAAATCAAACCATCAAATCGGCGTTTCCTCCTTGGCGGAGGTGCTGGAAGTCAAATTATTTCACCCAAAGAGAAGGCGTGTGCCGTCTCTTTTCTAATGGCCGCCTGAGTTTAGACCACATCGTTTGCACGACATTTTCGCAA
Organism: Phymorhynchus buccinoides; assembly: GCA_017654935.2. Taxonomy (NCBI): domain Eukaryota; kingdom Metazoa; phylum Mollusca; class Gastropoda; order Neogastropoda; family Raphitomidae; genus Phymorhynchus; species Phymorhynchus buccinoides. The sequence goes on along the minus strand of CM065698.1, from coordinate 15,310,348 downwards.
AACAAGCCTTTTTTTTAATTTTTAGACAGTTTATCTAAAGGAGTTTCGCTCACAACAAAGGAAATAGCTCCTTTTTTTTTTTTACTGCACTACAAAGAAACAACTTCAACCACAATGGGATTGACCTCCACCCACCCCATTCAAAATGGCTATTCTCTCCGGCATCTCCGTCAAGGAGGAATCGCCGTTTAGACGGTTTAATTTATAGGAAACCAGAGCAAAGTGAGTGTTCCGATCCTTAAAAAGGCTGTCTTTCTGGTGATCTCGACGTGTTTCTTGCAACAATTCACCCGTCAGGGTCCACATTTAAAGGGTTAATGTGTTTGCTTGTGTGTGTTGGGTTTTTTTTGGGTTGTTTTTTATTAATTTAGATTTGATATATTCTTTATCCTAAATCATCTTTTCTTCTTTTGTGAAGTTATATTGAATTTTGTTTTGGTACCGAAATGATTGTAATTTCATATGAAATTTACATTTTGTTCTTTGTATCATGGATTGTGTGCCATTCTGCTTCTTCTTGTTTTAAAGCGGAAGTGTGCAGCACAATCTCTAGCTTGCGTCAAAAAGTTAGCGACAATTGAGCATTTTTGCCTTTTGAAAAAAGATGTTTTGAGAAACTGTAAAAGACATTTTGCTTGAAATGTTGCACAGAGTTGTACAACCTAATTATCTGGATCTTGTCACAGCTGTTTTGTAAATAATTGTTTAGTTTTTATATTATCATCATATCCATCATACATTTATATGAATAACTTTTCTGTATATACAATGTCAAATTCGCCACATATCTCTTATTCCCCATGACAAAATCCAGATATGGCATCCGGTTATGTGTACACCAAAACTCTAAACGATCAAAAAATATTTCTTATGCAATTTAGTGCAAAATTGATATATGCTAAAGTTTTTTAGGTAACACCACCGGGTACTTTTTTTTTATTAAATTTTTATTTGGTTGAGACATACATCATTGTAAACCATTCATACGTTTTTGTGTGGTTTGTTTTAGCCTGTTATTTACTTTGAGGCTAAATGTGGGATAATCTCATGGAATAGATGTATTTTTATGACTAAAAGAATGTAGTGAAACCTCATAGGGCGGTAGGTCTACCCCTTATTTTACACTACAATCGCAAGACTGTACGATACGATTCGATCACGTGGTCTCCAAGAACACAATGTGGTTGGCGCATCGAGATCACGTGATCGAATCGTATCGAATCGTACAGTCGTGCGATTTTAGTGGACGTGTGGCTCGCCCTTTACTCTGTGCTGGACCGTTTACCCAACTCCCGTGTCCCTGTTGCTTTTTAGCAACTATGTGTCTGTCTGTCTGTCTGTCTGTGTTTGTGCATAATATCTGTCTGTCTGTCTGTCTATCTGTCTGTCTGTCAGGCAGTCCTCAGCGCGGCAGCGGAGTCCCTGGGGCTGTGCCTGATGTGTTACTCCGTGCTGGGCCGTTACCCAACGCCCGTGTCCCTGTTGCTGCTGTCAGCGGCCATGGTGGTCCCTGCACTCAACGTCTTCCCCATGGTCAGGGACCAGCACCGTAGGCGCAGGGTTCGAGCTTTGACTGTGACCTTTGTCGTGGTGAGTGAAATAAAATGAAATTAAAATAAAATGAAATGATCCTTTCATTTCCAACGGTAACAATATTGGCCTGGAGTGGCCATAAAGCATATTTGCTGTGAGTGAGTGAGTGAGTGAGTAGTGAGTGGTGAGTGATAAGTGAGCAAATGGTGAGTGAGTCAGATGCGAATCTTGGAGAAAGGCAGCGGGGGGGGGGGGGGGGGGGGGGGGGAGAGGGAGAGAGTTCAAAGCTTCCAGAACTTACCCCTCCCAACTCAGAAAACAAGGAGGGGGGGTAGAACCCACGAATACCACAGCAACTCCTTTGATGTATTTTATTTACGAATTACAAGGATTGTGAACTCGTGTCTTATACTCCCACTGATTCTTGTACGCATAAATTAATGTCAGCGAAAACCTTCAGAGCTCCTGACCAAGCCATTGGAACCCCTCCCTCCTTGTCTACTCGATCCGCCCTGTGGGTGTTGTGTGGGTGATGAACAAGTGGTAGCAGTTCGGAAAGAAACCGTCTCTAAAAAACAAGATTTTTCAAGTTTTGAATTCTCGTAGAGCCCAGAAACTGACGGGTACTGTATCTTTATATCTTCATATTGACCAGGGACGGTATTCACGTTGAGATCGCATGAGACTTAGCATGATGCTAACTTAGAAGCTCTTCCAATGTCCTATAGGATTTAATAGGACTTTTGGAAGAGCTTCTAAGTTAGCATGATGCTAAGTCTCATGCTATCTCAACGTGAATACAGGCCCAGGATAAAAGAGGCTATCTCTTACCACAATACGTCTTAACCCTTTCACCGCCAAAGTGGCATTTTAGCACCACAGTGATTTAACAGCTATGTCACTAAAAGGCATCAAATTGGGGTCTATTATCCAAAGACCCTGTTGTCTTAGTCTTGGGAAGTAAGGATAGACCTTATTTTATATATACGTCACAGAAGAATCCCCAACACTGCAGATGGATTTTGTTCTCTACCCAGGTAACTTTGATGGACATTTTGGGCTGAAATATGGCTGGCGGTGCTACCAATGCCACTGGGAAACTTCTGGCCATCTAAACAATAACAAATGTGAAAAAGCTCGTTCTCTAGGCCATTTAGAGCTGGTGTGGCGTTCTCAACATGGATTTGTTCTCAACATTTGTGCGCATGTGCGAAGAGTTAGGGATAGGTTTAGGGTTAGGAATAGGGTTCTAGGGATAGGCTTAGGGTCAATTTAGTGTCGAATGCACACAAGATAACATTTGATGGTATGTCATGATCGATTTCGCACATGCGCAGACATGTTGAGAACAAATCCATTTTGAGAATGCCACACTGGTTTCCTTCTGGACTATGGTTATTGGTATGTAAGTAGCGAGAGCTGAGTGAAAGGTGAGTGGGTGAGTGAGAGTTGAGACGGTTGGGAGATTTACGAAAGCGCGTATTGGCATATCAGAAGCGCGTCAAATCAGCATACGTAAGCGCGGATTTCTTTTTTTTAAATTTTGAGCACAGCTTTCCAACCCCCACCCGCCAATTCACCCCACCGTCGCCGTCGTGGTTGTGTTCCATTGTCACTGGGATCAGATATGTCATGTCACTGTCAGTTCGAAGTCGTCCTTTGCATTTTTTGGTTGGTGCAGCGCCACGATATTATGCCATCTTTCAAAACGCTGTCAACCCGGTAGACATACCCATCGTGCATTAGAGACTTCTTTCCTTTATTCGTATTCGATACAGTAAAATCCACGGTGTAAGAACAGGCCTGTAAAAATGACTATCGCATGTACATCATGAACGGCTGGCCGAGTTGCATTTCTCGTGTCTCCCGTGCGCCACACTCATTTTCTGGTAGGTGACTCTCCGCGCTTTTGTATCATGGAAACCCATGAACATACGCGCTTTTGAAACATATCCGGTTCAGAAATCCGCGCTTTTGAATGTTGCCCAGATGGTGGTAAGTAAGTGGTGAGTGAGTGTTGTGTGAGTGATG
>CM065698.1:15294284-15301784 GCA_017654935.2 Phymorhynchus buccinoides | reverse complement strand
GTGTGTTGGCTATGCCCCGTTGGTCGATATAATAATAATTATGGGACACTTATTGATATAGTACCTCATATAGCTTAAGGATAGAGATGTATATCTCAAGGGCAGATAATCCAAAAGCTATAAAACTTTCAACATGGATACTGCTGTTATAGGGTTAGAACTGTCTACTATAATTATAAGATAATGTTTGTACTTTTGGCTAAATAGTAAGAATACTTTTTTCTTCAAAATGTATGAATTACAAGACCTGTTACAGAATTCCTACCACCAAGTTACCGATATCGTACCAGGGTGGGTGGGTATAGCACTAATTCAACGGTAGGATGCTTGTGACTTGGCTTTAGCTACAGGCCATTCTTTCTTCTAACTGTTCCAGTTAGTTTCTGTGACGTCAAAATAAATCTTATGTCATGTTTTCATCGAAAGTTTGAAGTCACTTAAAACAGGCTTTTGAATGCATTTTTGACGCTGCGCCATTGAAACGACGTTGGAGGTGCGAATTATATGACAGAGGTACAAAATGCACAACTATGGCTCAGTTATTTTTGCTTTGAATATTTTAATTTACAAAATGGACAACATTGACCCTAACACTTTAAAGATTTGTTGAGTGGCATTTAAAGTTTTAATTGTCGTATTGGTGCATTGAATAACAAGGAAAAAAAGCATTAGGCCGAGTACACATAAGCGGATGTTCCATGCGGAAACCCGTGCGCAATCCCTAAGTTAGTGAAACAAAGAAGGGAAAAGATTTGCACACGTGTCCGAATTTCCCCTATATGCGTAAACTTGTATCCTTCTTTCTTCCACTTATTTAGGGTTTTCCGTACGGAACTTACGCGTCTAATGTGAACCCGGCCTTGTCCAAACTACTATCAGATGCTGCCCAAAAGAATTTTCGGTTGACTTAAAAACGGTTTTCCGCTTTGTTCTAATTTGGTTGTGATGAAATGTTCCCTATTCATTGTTCAAACTTCACACACAATCATTAACCCTCAATCTTCTACCGTTTGCTAGGAAACCAGGTGGTACGAATTGCATGACAGGTACTATATCAATAAGTCTCCCCTACGGTCATTTACCTTAAAACGGCTTTTATCATTGATTGTGGACATACGTTTGCCTGAAGCTGGGGCCTGTAGTAAAGTGACAGCTGCACAAAAAGTGATTTTCTTTATGGTTAATGGAAACGCGGTGTGAAAGACTATCATTCTTACTCTGACATCAGGGGGCATTGGCACTTGCTTTTATTGCTACAACCTTGTGGTTGAATGTTGGCCTTTGGGGGCTCTACCCAACACCACCTGTCCTATCAATCTTAGCTGAGAGAAAGGGAGGGGGATTGGGGACAGGGTAAGGAGGAGGGGGAGGGCAGACTTGGGAAAATTAGCTATCAATCTGGTCATACCACGGATTCTATATTTAGGTGTAGTGTCCATGGTCATACCAACCAGGCAGCGGGATTTCTCCCTGCTCTTACCAGCGACGCGCTCTCCGTGGGAGAGCAGCTTCGAATTTCACATATATAAGTCTCTGTGACTACAGTATACCAAATACCAACAAAAACAAACTTTCATGGTCTCGCAGTTCTCCCGTGGGGGGGGAGGGGTGTCAATCATATCAGCACGCCCATTTGTTTGTTGTTAACCCTCAGATCAGGCGACCTGAGCACCAACGCAGCGTGGAAGACGTCGTTCATCGTGAACGGGAGTCGCGTGCTGTGCACCTTCCTCATCAGCTGCGTGCTGTTCATGGTGGACTCCCCGGGCGTGCCGGCCTCCGCTGTGCTGACGGAGGAGGTGCACCAGGCCTTCCTGGACGCCTGGGACCTGGGGCTGTACGTGGAGAACTCGGCCAGCTGGGTGGCCTTTGGCCTGGGTAAGACAGAGGAGGAGGACAACCTGCTGCTGATGACGACGATGATGATGATGATGATGATGGTGATGATGGTGTTGATGATGATGATGATGATGATGATGATAATGATGAGGATGAGGATGAGGATGAGGATGAGGATGAGGATGAGGATGACCTTCTTTAATATGATGATGATGATGATGACGGTGGTGATAACGATGAAGAGGATTCGAGGGTGGATGTATGGTGGTGACGATAAGGATCTTCGTCACGGTGATGGTAGCAATCTTCTTTTAAGATGATGATGATGACGACAACGACGACGATGATGATGACGGGGAGGAGGAGGAGAATGTTGCTGATGACGACGGTCTTCTTTATTATGATGGTGCTCGTAACCTTCTGTTAACATTATGATGACAACGACGTTGACGACGTTGATGACTACCACGACTATGATGATGATGATGACAACGACGTTGACGACGTTGATGACTACCACGACTATGATGATGATGATGACAACGATCGTGCTCCAGAAAGTGCTGACAAAGAATGGGTACCCAGAGTTAGGTCATTGTAGCCCACACCACAGAAACGGAAAGACAGACACGAAATCAAAATATTGTAATCAATGATATTATATGGCAGAGATTGGGAGAATGAAACGAACACTGGACACTGGACACTGGACCCTTTTAATGTCATTAACACTGGGATCTCATGACATGGGGGAAGCATCATTTTCATTGCAAAACATTGGAGAACAAAAATTGAATATTGAATGAAAGGAAGAAAACGAACACTGGCATAATTAGTATGCCTTAGTTTGCACAAGGAGACAAATCCGTGAACCCTAGCCACCTTCCACGCATTTTCCCCCCTTTATTGTTGAGCACTCTATCCACATTTACGACCGTAAGGGAAATACTTTGTTGACAAAAAAAAGCAAGACAGACTGCTCTTTCTGTTAATAGATTATCTTTTCTTACGGGCAAAAATCTGGATTTTGGATCTTTTTTTTTTTTTCGTTCAGGTCTGGGAGCATCGCTACTCACCTACGTGCTGGCTTTCGCCGTGTGCCACATGAACATGGCCAAAGGGGCCCTGGCCCCTCCCCTCCTGCTGGCCTTGCCTTTGACCTTGACCCTCGTGGCCGTGACCCCGGCCTGCCAGACTCTCCTGCCCTCCAGCGCGTGCAGTGTCAAGGACGAGGACATCAAGTATCTCATCCCCTCGGGCGTGTGCTTGGCGCTGGGTCAAGTCTTGGTCTTCGGCTGGTACCTCTTCCGCACGGACCCCGTGCTTCTCCTGCAAGAGTGCATGGTAAGGACATGGGATGATAGGAAGCGATCTCCAGAGTTACGGTTCTTCGCGTTTCCCTAAACGTTTCTCCAGAGCTATGGGTGTTGGCTTTTTCTCCAAAGTAGTACGTGCACTAACGGAGCCACTCAGATACTAGGGAGCCGGAGAGGGATGTAATTAAAGGCGCGTGACGGCACGTGCAGGTGTATACTCCTCCACAAAAATGAAGGACAAGGTTCCACAAGTGCGTGAAACAGAGCCGTGCAAAACAGAGACGGTTCAAGCAAATCATTTTTATTATACTTTGAAGGTGTCTAATTCCACTATTGCTGAACAAACGTCTCAGATTCTATTACACTCATTTCATTGGTGTTGAAGCAATAGCCCAACGAACAGCAGTTACTTGTGAACAAGCGGTCCTTAACCTTTGGTGAAGAGTATACTGCTAGTAGTGTTCAAGTTCAAGTTCAAGTATACTTTAATATGTCCAAAAGAGAAATTTAGTGTATTTCTTTTATAGATGTACAGTCGAACCTCAGTAATGCGACCACCCTACAGACTGGCCAAAACTGTCCGTAACTGCGAGGTGGTCGCTATATACTAAAGATGTTTAGTAATACATAAGAAGAGACTGGCCACAACTGTCCGTAACTGCGAGGTGGTCGCTATATACTAAAGATGTTTAGTAATACATAAGAAGAGACTGGCCACAACTGTCCGTAACTGCGAGGTGGTCGCTATATACTAAAGATGTTTAGTAATACATAAGAAGAGACTGGCCACAACTGTCCGTAACTGCGAGGTGGTCGCTATATACTAAAGATGTTTAGTAATACATAAGAAGAGACTGGGTAAAACTGTCCGGATTACTGAGGTGTCCGCGATACTGAGGTACCTGTTATTAAGCCGGGTTCCACTGTACTAAATCTGTACTCCCTGTGTACATTGTGTATGAATACTAACACTGTAGCACGTGATACAGGTGTACTCCCTGTGTACATTGTGTATGAATACTAACACTGTAGCACGTGATACAGGTGTACTACGTGCCTGGCTTTAACGGGGTCAACCTGGACGCGTGGATGATGGTCAACCGGAGACAGGAGGTCAACGTGACCCAGACTTCCGGCAACAGGAGGAAGAGAAAGCCTAAGGTCTTCATATGCACCACCATGTACAGAGAGGTAACGCTGCCATGTCTGTCTGTCTGTCTGTCTGTCTGTCTGTCTGTCTGACTGAATGCATCAACGTGATTTAGACAGCAGGCAAGCAAACAAAGAGAAAGCCTAAGGTCTTCATATGTACCACCATGTACCGAGTTGCCGGATACATCACGTTTCGCCCAATCACCTTTTGCCCAAGTCTTTGTTCTCGTTGCGTATCAGTGAGTACCTCCGAGTCGAAGCTCAGCGAACGGAATGTGCCACGGTTCGCCCAAATTGCTCTAGCACTGTTCGCCCAAAATGGTTTCCTAAGCGCGAACAGTGAGAACAGTAATCAAACCCTAACCCTAACCCTAACCCTAACCCTATTTCTTTCTTTTATAAATATCTGTTTGATTCAACCATTAAATTATTGATTCAATTCCCTGATTTGCTTGCATGATTTTTGGGCGGAACGTGATGGATGTAAACCGGTATAATTTCCAATTGGGCGAAAGGTGATTGGGCAAAACGTGATGCACCGGTACAGAGAGGTAACGCTGCGATGTATGTCTGTCCGAATGTATCAACGTAATTTAAGACAGTGGGCAAGAAGACAAAGAGAAAGCCTAACGTCTTCAGTTGTACCACTATGCACTGCGAGGTAACTACAATGTCTGTCGGTCTGTCTGTCGGTATGTGTGTCTGTCTGTCTATGTGAATGTGATGCTGAAAAGGATAACAATAAGACAAAAATGCCTTAAGAGTGTCTTTCTTTTCGCAGTAAGAAAGCGAAATGTGATAACTGTTGAAATCAACAGTCTGGTGAATGAAGCCTATGTGCTGGGACTCATGATGTTTTGAATCTCACAATCTTCCTTCCCGTTTTTACCTTCAGCTTCCTTGCCTTCATTCCATGCACAGTTGTTCCTTTCTTTTCTTTCTTTTCTAAGGAAGAAGATGGAATAAACAGCCATTGGAATCATTATGTCTGGTCATCAGAATCATGATGTATGGTCATCAGAATCATGATGTCTGGTCATCAGAATCATTATGTCTGGTCATCAGAATCATAATGTCTGGTCATCAGAATAATTATGTCTGGTCATCAGAATCATGATGTCTGGTCATCAGAATCATGATGTCTGGTCATCAGAATCATTATGTCTGGTCATCAGAATCATGATGTCTGGTCATCAGAATCATGATGTATGGTCAGCGAAGCACAGGCTGACAGAGGCTTTGGTTCTCACACAATCTTCATTCCTTTTTGTTTCTTTCCCTCCGCTTCCTTGTTCTTTTATTGTCTGTTTGTGTCCCCCTCAGGAAGAAGATGAAATGCGACAGCTGTTGGAATCCATACGTCTGGTGAACGAAGCGCAGGCTGGTGGAGACCGATGCTTTGAATCTCACATCATTTTCGACAACGGAGTGCGACAGAGAGAGCTGTCCGAGTTTGCCCTCACGCTTATCGCGCTGCTGGAAGACACCCTGGGTATGTGATAGCTCTTTAACCCTTTCACCACCAAAGTCGCATTTTAGCACCACAGTGATTTAACACCTATGTCACTAAAAGGCATCAAATTGGGGTCTATTATCCAAAGACCCTATTGTCTTAGCTTTGGGAAGTAAGGATATATCTTATTTTATATATGTCACAGAAGAATCCCCAATACTGCAGATGGATTTTGTTCTCTACCCAGGTACATTTAATGGACATTTTTGGCTGAAATATGGCTGGCGGTGAAGGGGTTAATGTTGTCGTCTTCTGTGGCTTTGCTGCTGCTGGCGTCATTAGATCATGGTTTCATTGATTTTAATCATCATTATTATCATCTTCGTCATCGTCACAAACATCTGTTGTTTTCTTCGTTTTCTTCCTTTTCTTTTGCTCCCCGCTTTGTCTTATTTTCCTCAACTGTTTGCTCCATTTTTCTGAACATCATGTTTCTCTTCTTCTCATTCTTCATGTTTTCATAACACTCCCAGGGCTCCCAATCGCCCCGCAAAATAAGGAGTCCCAGGGACTCCTTCACTTACAGTATAGAGGGTCCTGGTTGCGGGATAGAGGGTCCCAGTGGCATTACAAATGCTAAAACGAATGTTTCTAGTGCATCCCTGGGACCCCCTGCGCATTCCTTTAGAGGGTCCTTTAGAATTCTAGTGCTTCATAGACCCCCAAATGGGGGTCCCTGGGAGCCCTGACTCCATTCTAAGTTTTGTCATTGTTGTTTGGTCTGTTTGTTTGCTGCTTCATTGTCTTTGTATCCCTTCTATGTTCTAGCACAGCATTCATAAGCTCTTTCCTTTACGTCAATCATACCTAGTGAACATCTACTTGCCAAATAAACAGGGCAAAAGTGCTAAAACTGAAGTCCTACGTATAATTATTAGTTAACTGTGATTGGGGAAATCTAAACGTAGACCATTGTAAGGGATATGTGGGTTAACGTGTGATAGTATGATCTCTCTCTCTCTCTCTCTCTCTCTCTCTCTCTCTCTCTCTCTCTCTCTCTCTCTCTCTCTCTCTCTCTCTCTCTCTCTCTCTCTCTCTCTCTCTCTCTCTCTCTGATACATTATCATCATTTAAAAGATGTTTACACTAATATATATTTGAAAGATTGTCAAAGTCCCATTTTGTGTTTATATGATTATGGTTTGTACATAAATAGACCTTAAATATTATGTCTGGAATAATCTACTTACATATTACTGTTGCTCATAGCTTTACATCCTTAATTATCATCGACATGTGGCATGAGTGAAGAGGGGCATAGGGCCACCATGCTGCATATATCATGCTCTATTTGTGCTTGTTGGACTAGAAATAAGTTTTCTCGTGTCCTTTTTCGTTGTTTGCTTGTTTTATTTTATTTTGCATGCGTTGTGTTGAGTGTGTGGAAGGCTTGCTGAAGTGTGTGTGCTCTTGTTATATGAAAATACGTATTATTTGATGTATATTTGATTTCTTGTAATGTTTGATTGCTTTGTACATTATTGCTAACATGTTTTTGTCGAGGACATGGTGAAAAAAAGTATTGTTGCTTATCCAGTTATCCTCATTAAAAATTTCAATTCAATTCAATTCAATTATCTCTCTCCCTCTCTCTCTCCTCTCTCTCTCTCCCTCTCTCTCTCTCCTCTCTCTCTCTCTCTCTCCTCTCTCTCTCCCTCTCTCTCTCTCTCTCTCTCTCTG
>CM065698.1:15266784-15284284 GCA_017654935.2 Phymorhynchus buccinoides | reverse complement strand
TTATAATGGGAGGTCTTATAAGGGAGGTTCTACTGTACAAAGTTGACGGTACGTTCATATGCCAACTGTGAAATGTTATCAAGGACACCCCTCTCCCTCTCCCTCTCCCTCTCCCTCTCCCTGTAGATGAAAATACTATTGTCACTGTACAAGCCCTTTTTTCTCTTTTCCTACACGTTTTTTCCTTCTGATTTCGTTGACGTTTTCAAAGGAAAGTTTCGAGGCAGTAAGACGTTAATTTATTATCGCACTATATAATTATGTCCCTTTACTCAAATGGCTTTTATCACTGGTTGACATTAGCCCGTAGAAAGGGCCAATAGTAAATGAGAGCTGTGCTATAAATGATGTGCCGCAGTATTTGAATATCATGCTACAGCTTAGTCTTTCGTGGAAAAGTATGACTCTCGAACTGAACGAGGGGGCCCTTGCACCGGCTCTAGTGCTGCAACCAAAGGGGTGGGTTAACCTTTGGGGATCTTCCCCAACGCCAACTCCCCTCCTCAAATCCCTTTGGCCGAGAGAGTGGGGATGTACTCTGGGCAACTAATTACACTAATTATCGCCCAGCCCGCCAGAATAATATCTGCCCCCTCATTGTCGGAAACGACAGACAGACAGGCAACAACAACAACATATTATTACAATGATGATCCTTGTGATGTGGCAGACATCAGCGTGGACCTGCCCATGTCGGTGACCACGCTGTATTTCCTGGGTCTGGTGGGCATCTTCCTGTCCGCCGGGATCCTGCACCCCCGGGAGCTGTACTGCCTGGCGCACGGCGTGTGGTACCTGCTGTGTCTGCCCTCAGGTTACCTCGTCCTCACCATCTACAGCGTCTGCAACATCACTGACTCCAGCTGGGGTGAGAGAGAGGGGGTGCAAGGGGTGGGGGGTAGGTGGGAGGGGGACGTTACCTGCTGTGTCTGCCCTCAGGTTACCTCGTCCTCACCCTCTACAGCGTCTGCAACATCACTGACTCCAGCTGGGGTGAGAGAGAGGGGGTGCAAGGGGTGGGGGGTAGGTGGGAGGGGGAGGTTACCTGCTGTGTCTGCCCTCAGGTTACCTCGTCCTCACCATCTACAGCGTCTGCAACATCACTGACTCCAGCTGGGGTGAGAGAGGGGGAAGAGGGTGGGGGGTAGGTGGGAGGGGGAGGTTACCTGCTGTGTCTGCCCTCAGGTTACCTCGTCCTCACCCTCTACAGCGTCTGCAACATCACTGACTCCAGCTGGGGTGAGAGAGGGGTGAAGAAGGGTGGGGTGGGGGGTATGTGGGAGGGGGAGGTTACCTGCTGTGTCTGCCCTCAGGTTACCTCGTCCTCACCCTCTACAGCGTCTGCAACATCACTGACTCCAGCTGGGGTGAGAGATATATGGGGGGTAGGTGGGAAGGGGGTTACCTGGGGCCCTCAGGTTACCTCGTCCTCACCATCTACAGCGTCTGCAACATCACTGACTCCAGTGGGGTAATATATGGGTGAAGGGGGTGGGGTGGGGGGTAGGTGGGAGGGGGAGGTTATATGCTCTGTCTGCCCTCAGGATGCCTCGTCATCACCTTATTATGTACCTTCTGGACGAGCTCCAGAAGGTCGCCAGACTCGTCTGCAGATCATCTAGACGTCAACATGTCACTCCTCTGTTCCACTGGCTCCCGGTTCAGAGTCGGATTGACTATAAGTTGGCTTCCATCTGTTTCTCTTCTGTCTCTGGTACTGGACCACAATATCTTTCTGACATTCTTGATTACTACCCATTTTCAGTGAACATTGTTTGATGGTTTAATGAGTAAAACTACAGATTGTGCACCAAAACTACTCATTTCAGCTATCCAGACTACTCAAGACTTGTGTAAACAGGTCTGATTCAGTTTCAAGGAGGCTTATTCTCAGGGAAGTTAAACGCAGCCAAAACGTTGGGAATTCGAGAACCTTTTGCTTAAGGTCTCAATACACGTGGACATTTTCCACTCTTTCCCCACGCTGATAGCCACTCATATTAATGGTCTCAATACACGTCAACATTTTTCACTCTTTCCCCACAAAACCAAAATGCTTCCAGATTCAATATTCTTTAATTACCCAATGCATCAGTGTACAAAGGAAATCGTTTTGGTTTTGCACAGACGCGCAGCCCAACACCAACGAAAACACGCACGTGGATAGACAACCAATAGTGATATGCCAGTCACAACATTACTTGCATATCACTGTGCTGCCATGGTGAAAGTGAAATTTTTGTTAACGTGTGTTTCGACTATTACGGTGAAAATGGTAGACCGTCGGGTGAAAACCGTGAAGAGTTTGTAACTATCCCCTGTAACGCGTTCGCCTCGTGTCAAGTAAACCCGAGTTCGAACCTGGGTACAGGAGATTGCACTAGGTCTTACGGTCTGAACGTGGAGTATTTCGGGTGAGACGATAAACCGAGGTCCCGTGTGCCCATGTACTTAGCACACGTTAAACCCAGTGGCGACGAAAAAGTTGTCATTTGGTCAAAATTCCCCCCCCTTCCTCATCAGTCACACAATAATTGCATGCAAAAAAATGGGTGGCGCGCCTCTGGCTGCGACGCGCGCTCTTGGTGAGAGCAACCCGAATTTCACAGAGACGCCTCTGTGACCATAAAGTACGTAATACTTAATACTGTAGGAGCTGATAGTTTTGCGTTTCTTTTTTTATCACGCTTGTAGAAGCAGTGACGCTTGAGGTGGTAATGATAAAGGCACGCACACTAGGTTTGTGACTTCATGTAATTATCGCAAAATTGAACGGATGTCATTTCAATAGATTTACTGTAACTGGATGCAACATCGCTTCATTTGGTGAACATTTACCCACCCACCTTCCTCATCCGTTGCACAAAAATGATCGCCTGCCCCCCAAACAAAATTGGGTGGCGCGCCTCTGGCTGCGACGCGCTCTCCAGGTGGGAGCAACCCGAATTTCACAGAGACGCCTCCGTGGCTATAGACTACCCTAATACCCCAATACCCTAATAATACCCTAATACCCTAATACCCTAATAATACCTTAATACCCTAATACCCTAATAATACCCTAATACCCTAATAATACCCTAATACCCTAATAATACCCTAATACCCTAATACCCTAATAATACCCTAATACCCTAATAATACCCTAATACCCTAATACCCTAATAATACCCTAATAATACCCTAATACCCTAATAATACCCTAATACCCTAATACCCTAATACCCTAATAATACCCTAATACCCTAATAATACCCTAAAACCCTAATACCCTAATAATACCCTAATACCCTAATAATACCTTAATACCCTAATACCCTAATAATACCCTAATACCCTAATAATACCCACTGTGGGCAGGGACACGCGAGCAAGCGGCGGCTAAATCCGTGGTGAAGAACGTCCCTTGGCAGGATCGAGTCAAGGAGATATTATTCGAGGTGTTCTTGTGAGTAACAGCTTTCGCTTCTATGGGGGTGCCTTTCTCTGGCACCGCGTGTGTGTGTGTGTGTGTGTGTGTGTGTGTGTGTGTGTGTGTGTGTGTGTGTGTGCGTGCGTGCGTGCGTGCGTGCGTGCGTGCGTGCGTGCGTGTGTGTGAGAGAGAGAGAGAGAGCGAGAGAACGAACAAACGATCGAACGAACCTTTCTTATTGAGGGATAAGACTAAGCACTATACAGGCTTGTTTGCATCCAGCCCTCATGAAAATGAAAAAGGAGAAGAAAAAATAATCACCACCATTAACAACAAATGTAAAACAAAAATTAAAAAAATAAAGAATGAAAGTGAAAAAGCATGAACATGAACATACAAAATTCATACTTATGAATTAACCATGAAATACATCAAACACTTTGAAATCAAAGTTATCCATTAGACGCAAGTAGGCCTACGTATATTTCTACATACAGAGAGAGAGAGAGAGAGAGAGAGAGAGAGAGAGAGAGAGAGAGAGAGAGAGAGAGAGAGAGAGAGAGAGAGAGAGAGAGAGAGAGAGAGAGAGAGAGAGAGAGAGAGAGAGAGAGAGAGAGAGAGAGAGAGAGAGAGAGAGAGAGAGAGAGACAGAGAGAGAGAGAGAGAGAGAGAGAGAGAGAGAGAGAGAGAGAGAGAGAGAGAGACTTCAGACTTCAGATGTTTAATCCAATAAGGCCAAAGCCCCATATGAATGAGGGGCGGTACAATATTTTACAATACAATAGAATTTAAAGACATGCATCGGTAGCACAAATATGATAGAAAATAATATGAACATTCATGATAACAGACATTCTCTTAACTGTAAAGCTTTAAACAAATATTCAGTGAGATTACGAACAGTTCTTTTTTCAGTACAAGCCATCAGCAAACAAAATCAAAACAAGCATACATTTACATAATATTTTTTATGTATATATCTTTTACGGAGGTCATTCAAAACAGGACATACCAGGACAAAATGAATCTCATCCTCATTTGAGTTCTTACACAAAGGACATAAAAGCTCATTACCATTTACCGTTCTATAGCGATAGAAATGTTCGTTAATTGGGGATATACCTAGTCTAAATTTAGCCATGGCGTAACGTAAATGTTTTTCCAAATTTAAAGTAAGATAAGTTTTAACTATATGGTCAGAATTATAACCTCTATATATCTTAAATCTGTCACTAGTCCCAATATGATTATTCCAGTTTTGCCATCGACAATCAATTAATCTTTGGCGGAGACATTTTACAAATCCACTTTCATGACCAACTCCCTGGGATTCCCAGACATATCCAAAACCAAGAGAGAGAGAGAGAGAGAGAGAGAGAGAGAGAGAGAGAGAGAGAGAGAGAGAGAGAGAGAGAGAGAGAGAGAGAGAGAGAGAGAGAGAGAGAGAGAGAGAGAGAGAGAGAGACAAGCAAACAAACAGAAACGAACTATTTGTCTATTTCTCATTGTGCCTCAATACCGGAGTGTTGCTGGTCGGAACAGCTGTTTCAGCCGGAGCAAGGCATCGTCGGACAGGAGTACGGCAGAAGCAGAGGTGCAGACGGTGATGGCACGAAGCCAGTCCATCTCTCTGTCCGAGGACTTCGCCAACCCCTCCTCCCTCGGCTACGAAGACCCAATGTCAGCTGCCAACACCTACGGTACGTATGTAGGCCTGTATGTCACGGGGAAAGTTGAGAACACTGTGGAAGACTTTAAAGGAGCACCCTGACGGATGAGCTTTTTGCAAGAAACACGTCGAGATCGCCTTTTCAAGGATTGGAACACTTACTTTGCTCTGGTTTCCTAGAAATCAAACCGTCAAAACGGCGATTCCTCCTTGGCGGAGTTGCCGGAGAGAGAAGCCATTTTGGACGGGGTGGGTGGCGGACACTCAGAGTGGTTGAAGCTTTTTCTTCTTTGTAGTGCAGTGAAAAAGTTGGACTAAAAATTGTTGTGTACGTGAGCGAACCTCCTTTTGGTAAACTGTCAATAAAAAGGCTTGTATTGTGGACATTGAAAGAATCCGACTTCCTGCACCTCCGCCAAGGAGAAATTGCCGATTTGACGGTTTGATTTATAGGAAACAAGAGCATAGTGGGTGTTCTGATCCTTGAAAAGGCTGTTTTTCTGGTGACCTCGACGTGTCTCTTGCCCAAAACTCATCCGTCAAGATGCCCATTTAAAACAAGTGCTCCATTGTATGTTAAGTATGAAGTTATAAATTTACGTTGTCCGTTTTACAATCTTGCGTACAATTGTTTGGGCATTACATTTCGCAAAATGACATGACAAATATAATTATGCAGATTTGAAAACAAATTCAATCATTATGCGTGTTTTAACAGTGATAATGAATAGAGATGTGTAATTTTGTTCTGTCTACAAAACTCAGATATAAAGGTATCAATATGAGTTATTCAAATGTATTAGAATAAGTATACGTTTAGACATGACAACGTTCTAGTTTAATATTAAATAATCTCCATTTCGCTACTGTTAACTGGAAGGCGTGTCTGTTCTTTACACACTCCTTATGTGTGTGTGTGTGTGTGTGTGTGTGTGTGTGTGTGTGTGTGTGTGTGTGCGCGTGTGCGTGTGTGTGCGTGTGTGTGTGCGTGCGTGTGCGTGTGCGTGTGTACACGTGCGTGCATGCGTGCGTGCGTGCGTGCGTACGTGTGTGCGTCCGTTGCTGTTTCCAGTGTGAGTATGATTACTGTCATATTGCTGATTTTCATGATTACTGTTGTGAAGTTTTGAATTTGTATTTTGAAAATTTATGTCTGTGAATTTATGTCTCTCTCTCTTTTGGTGTAAGTTTGGATTCTGCCTTAGACACAATAATCTTGAAATACAGAGAATGATCGTTGACCAAACAAACAACAAAATAATGTGTTGTCTCTCAGATGTTGAGGCATCCCAAGAATCCATGAATGAAATACCTGACGAGACAGAGCCCGTGCCGGTGGAAGAATGGTTGCCTTTAGAAATGAGAGTGAGTAAAATAAGTGTTGGCTTTTGGACACTTTTGAAAATAATGGCTTTATACTTCCACATGTTCGCCCTTGTTAGGGGAAACAAGTTCATGGTTGCGAATAATTATGACAGCGATCTCAGGCTATTGGTTTTTATCGTTTCGATTGATCTCTAGTCCCAGGGGAGTGTTAGCAACAGCAATTCTTAAATAATGATGAAGACCACTGCTGAGACCACATTTAGAACATGGGAATCAAATTTGGAACCCATATATCAAAAGACAGTCTGTGTCAATTGAAAGATGCCAGAGGAGAGCTACTAAACTGATAAAATCTCTTAAAAATAAAGACTATGGTGGAAGGCTGCGCAAGCTGGATTTGCCATCCTTGAAATACAGGAGGCTGCGAGGAGACCTGATAAATGTTTATAAATGTTTTAACAATACTGACTTTACTAACAAAAGATTGTTTCAGCTCTCGAACTATTCGAAAACTAGAAACTGTGAATTAAAAATACTAATACAATACAGCAGAACTAACATTATAAAACATTTGTTTGCTAACAGAGTTGCCAAGTATTGGAATAACCTCTCTGCACAAATCAAAGACCCTAAATTGACAGAATTGAGAGACCAACATGACTGATTGAGTCCTCAAAAACCGTCACAGCTGTGCCCAATACTACAAAAACTAAATTGAAAGGGCACTTCAGAGGCCGCGAGGCCTAGTTGCCCTCATTACCCTGACCTGACCTGACCTGTTCAGGGAGGGACGTTTAGTGTATCTATAATTTCAGAAGTATTTTCAAGCCAACTGATGTTTACCATAAGTAACCCGGCTTTCACAAAAAACAGTGAAGAATATGTTGTAGTATGTTTGCTAATAAGTTATATTCGTTTGCCATTGCTAGAGTTTCACTCACGGACAATGTTATTAATGTTTACGATACTAAGTGTATTATTTTTAGAACATTTTCTACTAAAAATATGTAGCACGATACTGCTCAACAACAAAATAGTTTTTACCATAAATCTGATGGCAGAAATATATCACAAATACCATAAAGAACATACAGCCAAAATTTTTGTACATGGACTTGGTGCAGTTTTTATCTAAGATTTCTTGGTTGAGTGTTTTAACTAAACAGCTTGATGTTGTGTGTGTTGAACGGATGTCTGTCGTTACGGGCCATGGCTTCCACATAGCAGAGGGAGCGGTTGCTATTCTGGAGGGCAGGGCTATAATGTGTTGACATTGGTTACACTTTGCCCACTGTGCGTCCCCGGGCTGGAGTTGGGGAAGGTCCCCAAAGGCCATGATATCTTCTTTTGCCTGTGGTACTAAGCGTCAGTGACGATGACTGTTCATTGGAAAAGCACAGTCTTTCGAAAAAGACTTTAAGCTACATCTTCGTTCACATTTTCCATTAGGCCGTGTACACACATAAGCGGATATTCCATGCGGAAACCCGTGCGTAATCCTTAAATAAGTGAAACGAAGAAGGGAAAAGATTTGCGCACGTGTCCGGATTTCCCCTATACGCGTAAGCTTTTATCCTTCTTCCACTTATTTAGGGTTTTCCGCACGGAACTTACGCGTCTAATGTGAACCCGGCCTAAGCCAATAATACAAGCCATATGAGTAAGTCAATAATACAAGCCGTATGAGTAAGTCAATAATACAAGCCGTATGAGTAAGCCAATAATACAAACCATGTGAGTAAACCAATAATACAAGCCATGTCAGTAAACCAATAATACAAGTCATGTGAGTAAACCAATAATACAAGTCATGTGAGTAAAACAATAATACAAGTCATGTGAGTAAACCAATAATACAAGTCATGTGAGTAAGCCAATAATACAAGTCATGTGAGTAAAACAATAATACAAGTCTTGTGAGTAAGCCAATAATACAAGTCATGTGAGTAAACCAATAATACAAGTCATGTGAGTAAACCAATAATACAAGTCATGTGAGTAAACCAATAATACAAGTCATGTGAGTAAACCAATAATACAAGTCATGTGAGTAAACCAATAATACAAGTCATGTGAGTAAACCAATAATACAAGTCATGTGAGTAAACCAATAATACAAGCCATGTGAGTAAACCAATGATACACGTCATTCGAGTAAGCCAATAATACAAGTCTTGTGAGTAAGCCAATGATACAAGCCATTTGAGTAAGCCAATGATACAAGCCATTTGAGTAAGCCAATGATGCAAGCCATTTGAGTAAGCCAATGATACAAGCCATTTGAGTAAGCCAATGATGCAAGCCATTTGAGTAAGCCAATAATACAAGCCATTTGAGTCAACCAATAATACAAGTCATTCGAGTAAGCCAATAATACAAGCCATTTGAGTCAACCAATGATATACATGCAAAATCATTCGACTAAAGAGTCTTTTTTATTTATCTATCTTTTAATTCCCTTGTGTGTGTGTGTGTGTGTGTGTGTGTGTGTGTGTGTGTGTGTGTGTGTGTGTGTGTGTGTGTGTGTGTGTGTGTGTGTGTGTGTGTGTGTGTGTGTGTGTGTGTGTCAAAAACTTAGGTGTCACTTTGGACTCAGACCTGTCAGTCCTGCTACTATCAAATTCGTCGCATTGGCTATATTCGTAAATATCTCTCAGATGAAGCCACAGCAAAACTTGTTACTTCCCTCATCCTATCTCGTCTTGACTACTGTAATGCTCTCCTTTCTGGCCTATCAGTCTCTTCTCCATCTTGTCTCCAGCGTATTCAAAACACAGCTGCTCGTCTTGTCCTTAGGAAGAAAACGTTCGACCACGTTAGCCCTCTTCTCCGTTCTTTGCACTGGCTTCCTGTCGCAGACAGAATTGAGTATAAATTAAACACCCTTTGCTATAAATCTATCCATAAAGCTGCTCCATCTTACCTCTGCGACAATATTTTCATCTATACGCCAGCTCGCACTTTACGTTCAGTTTCTGGCCAGCTTTCTCTCCAGATCCCTAGGTATAAGCTTTCAACTGTTGGTCGGCGCTCTTTTGCTGTCTCAGGACCGACATCTTGGAACAAACTTCCTCTTTCCCTCCGTCAGCGACCGACCCTCTCAGCCTTCAAATCTAACCTCAAAACCCACTTGTTCCCCCGTCATTGAGGCTCCACTCTCTTTCTCTTCTCTCTCTTGCCTTTAGGTCTGTTTCTGCTGTATACCATTTATGTCAAACGTGTGTGTTCGCTTTGTATTGCATGTTTGTTTGAATGCGTTATGAATGCTAACGTGTGTGTGCGCTTTGATTTGATTTCTATCAAGATTCAGCGCCGTATAAATACTGTATGTTGCTGTTGTTGTTGTTGTTGGTGGTGGTGGTGGTGGTGGTGGTGGGGTGTGTGTGTGTGTGTGTGTGTGTGTGTGTGTGTGTGTGTGTGTGTGTGTGTGTGTGTGTGTGTGTGTGTGTGTGTGTGTGTGTGTGTGTATGTGTGTGTGTTTGTGTGTTTAAGTGAAGAGTCTAGAACCATACAACAAGACATACATGAACCGTGCCGTTGGTTTCAGCGTCGCTACGTGCACCTGTTCAAGAAGCACGGGTTCGACAGCACGCTATTTATAGCTGGCATGACGGAAACGGAACTACGTCGCATCGGAGTGACCTTGAAAGGTCATCTGCGCTACCTCCTGGACCAAGTCGCTCTCATCCCAGCCTTTGAGATCGAATATAAAGTTCCAGTGAGTGTGTTTGTGTTATTGTATTATGTTGATTAATATTATGCCGCCCGAAAAAAATAGAAAACACTTGCAAAATGCATAGGTAGGTCAATAATGCGTGTGTGTGTGTGTGTGTGTGTGTGTGTGTGTGTGTGTGTGTGTGTGTGTGTGTATGTGTGTGTGTGTGTGTGTGTGTGTGTGTGTGTGTGTGTGTGTGTGTGTGTGTGTGTGTGTGTGTGTGTGTGTATCGTAGCTGTACGCAAAGCTTTGCAGTCGCGTTCATAAAAGTTGGGCACCACTGTTTCTATTTGGGGTTTTTCTGTTCAATCAATTACTGACAGATTTTGCATGCATCTCGTCTACGCCTTTGACACTATGAAAAAAATAAGGGTGTAGCTTTTGTCATTTCTGTAATATCGATGGTTTGGTAAGTGTTCCCTAAAGGTTTTGTGGATGACTCATACAATAAACTGACAGATTGAAGGAAAACATAGTAGCCAACCATTCCTATTTATCAGGATGTTTTCCTATTTCCAGCAAGATTCCGGTTGTCCTAATTTTAAAGAAAAATTCCTATTTCGGAAATGGTAAGCAAAATCAAATAAACAAAACAATGTAATCTACATTGATTTTTTTTTAACACACATTGAAGGTTTGTTGACATTGCTTCAATCAATATTTGTTGTTTCTCATATAAAAATACTATGCTTTTTGTCATTAAGATTAAGAGTTTGCTTCTCTAAATTAAAAAAATAAACGACAAAAAACCTCAGCATTAGGGAGCTATGCATTCTGAAGCCCACAATCTCGCGAGGGGAACAACCAAACCTATTGACCCCCGGCATAATTCCTGTTTTGGACTTCGAAAGGTTGACGGCTATGGGAAGACCTGTCAGAGAAACGAATATTGTATTGTTTTGTTTTTTTACCTGACAACACTCATGTGTTCCCGGGCGCCGAGTTCCCTGTTGAAGTTGAGCACGAAGACCACTGAGCTGTAGGGGACCCAGCAGAGCAGGAAGATGAGCACCATGAGCACCAGCATCATTTGGTCCTCCTCTGGCGAGCTATCTCCTGCTCTTCGCGCTCCTGGGACAGCGTTCGTCCGATGTTTCTCTGCACACACGTTACACTGGTGCATTTTGAATGTTCATGTCTGTCAGCAACCAATGACAAAATCGACCGCGATTTTTGAAAACAAGCTTACCAATAAAACATAGCAATACATAGTTACCAAACATCACCAACAACAACAGCGGCGGCAGCAGTCGCAGCAACAACAACAACAAAAGCAGCAACAACGTCAGACGCCCTACAGTATTGAAGGCCTATGTTAATCCATCCCTGCATGGACTCTTACCTTTGAACGCCTCCGCAGAGCCTGCCAAACCCTGGTGTAACAGAAAGGGATGACGATGCAGGGGAGGAGGAACTGCGTGACTGCGTAGAGGGCGCTGTAAATCAGATGGAACCGGACGCTGGGCCAGCTATTGTAGCAAAGAGACCTCACACCAGAGGGAGTCTGGAACTCGTCGAACTTAGTCACGATGATCAACGGCGACGTGGAAGCGATGGAAACTATCCATATAACCCCGATGATCACTAGACACGCGTTTAAAGTCATGGGCGGCTTTAATGGGTGCACGATGGCCAGGTGACGGTTGACAGCGATGAGGGAGGAGGTCAGCGTTGAGACGTACGACATGACTCCCATCACGACGGGCACGATGTAGCACAACGCTTCGCCAAAGACCCACGACTGCAGGAAGTACGTTGTGGGGTAGATCCCCATGACGGATGCCAGGAGGAGGTCTGCCGCGGAGAGGTTGGCGATGGAGATGTTGGTGAGGGTGTGCATGGCTTTGTCCTTGGCCACCACCACCACCACCAGCACGTTACCCCCCACCCCCACCAGAAACACCAGGACGTAGAGGACGATGATGAGGCACACGGCCCACGTGGCAGTTGTCATGGGGCGGTATGGGGATCTTCCACCCCCATCACCATCACCGTCACCGCCATAGGACAAGTTTCCTGGAGTCGTAGTAGGAAGGCTTTCTGAGCTGGCTGCAACACCAGCAATGTTTGTTGTGTTACCAGCCATCATCATCCACGCAAAGAAAGCTGATTCTACCGGTATAGACACACTGTACAGAAACCTCTGAGGAAATCTATGAGATTCATTCACGTGCAACAAATATGGTCTGAACTACATGTAGGCGGTTTTGTGACGAAGGAAGTGTACTGTCTACTGTTAACCTTTGCACCAATGAACATCAATTAACAGTGAAAATACAAGGCATGTGTGCGTGTGTGTGTCGTCATGAAATGTTGTAAAATGATAACAAAAAATCAATAACAAAAAGAAAATATAAGGCCACTTAAAAAAGCCAAGTTAAACGGAATAGTTGTTTCTCTGAAAACAGTGTGACGAAAGGCCGTAAAACAATAGTTTTGGCACCAGTATGACTGGCTCAAGTTGACTGTCCGCGTTAACTCTCTCGCTAACCCAAGTCACACTAGACGCAAGAGGTGTTTTTTATATCGCTTTAAGAGACCTAAAGGTGGACTCTGACGGATGAGCTTTGTAAGAAACACGTCGAGATCACCAGAAAGACAGCCTTTTCAAGGATCCGAACACTTACTTTGCTCTGGTTTCCTATAAATCAAACCATCAAAACGGCGATTCCTCCTTGGTGGCGTTGCCGGAGAGAGAAGCCATTTTGGATGTGGTGGGTGGAGGCCACTCGAGCGGTTGAAGGGTTTTTTTCTTTGTAGTGCAGTAAAAAAAAATTGGAGCTATTTCCTTTGTTGTGAGCGAAACTCCTTTTTTGGTAAACTAAATAAAAAGGTTGTATCGTGAACATTTCGTGATTTCGTCCAAGCGACTCAGGCGGCCATTAGAAAAGAAAAGACACATGCCTTATCTTTCACTGAAATAATTTAACTGTCAGCACCTCCGCCAAGAATCGCCAATTTGACGGTTTGATTTATAGGAAACCAGAGCAAAGTGAGTGTTGCGATTTCTTGCAAAAACGTATCCGTCAGGGTGCCCCTTTAACAGCACTTTGTCAGTGAAACATGGGGCCGTTTCTTGCAGCCACGCTATTTCAGTCAAGCGGGTAAAAGTGTGCAGTGGTCTAGGTAGCCATTTTCACCACCCTTTAGTAAAAGAGGTCACGTGGCTTCATCTTATTGCTCAATTAAGAAAGGGAGACAATCTGGAAGACATATAGATCAGTTCTCTTTCATCCACGTCGGCTGTACATACAGACATTTAGTATCACACTGTATTGTACTATCTAACTTGATGAACCACAAAGAACACCCACAAAACGCTTTCTTGAATTTAAACGAAAAATAACCCCCATCTAGTTAGCGTAGCCTATGCAGCTGAAGAAAAACAATACCATTCCAAAACAAATACAACGACTTGGGCTGTCATCGTGATTACCGTTACCGTTCCCGCGAGACTTCAAGTTGACTTATCGCGTGATTGCTCGCCGTGCGCAAGGCGGAAAGAAAGTGTTGTATCGCCAGCAAAATGTTTCAACAAACATAAGGGTTTCAAAGCCCGTACTGCGGAAAGCTTTGAAACGTTTGCAAGCGCCTTGTACAAAGCAACCTCACCATGTAGGAACAAAACAATTATTCATGATCAGGGGAATATATCCACTTCTTCCCCCACTCTCCCAACCATTTTGAAAATGTCCCCCAAGGGTGTAGCAAATTGCAGCATGATCGGCATCCTAATGGTTGCAATTAGTGCTGAGTAATATTGGTCACAACCAGTGTCCTTAACCTGTTCGCTACCTTGCACGCTTCATTTAATTTCCCATTCGCTTCACTCGTGGGTGAAGGTTATCGAAGGTACGAGATCCCTGATTATAAAGTATTGTTTTCACTGTTCAGCAATTGCTAATTGCTTTGTCTGTTTGGGTTGCTATGCTTTTTAAATACACCAAGCGTTTTCCCTAAAAGTGGAATAAGTGTTTTATACGAGAAGACTCGAAGTCAAATTTGACTGAATCGTATATTTACCAAAACGTTTTGCCTGTTATGTAAGATGTGATCCGTTCATGTACTGCGCAGAATTGTGGGTAGTAGGCCTCATACGTAAACTTTGGATACCAGATTTCGTTTAGGGCGAGGTGAAAACAGTTGAAGGCGATGGATGGGTGATGCTTTCCAATGAGCGACTTAGCGGGCTCTTTTATCCACCAGGTGGCATAACGCTCGGGTGGGGCTAATCCTCTCTATATTCTTAGTTGGGGATAAAGAAAGAGAGAGAGAGAGAGGGAGGAGTCCCACTCTCTCTCTCTCTCTCTCTCACTACGCCCAACTACGAAAATCGCGTGATAAGCCCCTAGTGGATTGACTGCCCCCTGGCGGTCAAATAATCGCCATAAATTGACCATTGCCCCACAAACTGGTCTCAGTCTGCATTGTAAGGCTTACGTTTGTTCTTTAACAGAAACTTTAAAACGTTATCATAAAAGGCATTGCAAAGAAAAGTAAAGCGCTTCCTGGCTAATGACACTTGGTGCGATGTTATGTGTGTGGCCAGAACAATGCCTTTGAATGGCTGGAGGAGATTGGTCTTCCCATGTATCGGGACAACTTCCGGCGGAACCACATCCGGCAGCCCAAAGAAATGGAGATCCTGAAATCCATGGGACGGAAAGAGATTGAAAACGAACTGAGGATTGTTAAAGACGGTGAGAGAGAGAGGGAGAGAGAGAGAGAGAACAATTAACAATGGACGAACAATGAACAATGTTTTATTGCCATTAGCAAAAGCCCTCTTGGCAAGCGCAAAATGTTTGAATCAGTTATAACAATATGGCACCCACTCACACATGTATCCATACACTAGAGAGAGAGAGAGAGAGAGAGAGAGAGAGAGAGAGAGAGAGAGAGAGAGAGAGAGAGAGAGAGAGAGAGAGAGTGTGTGTGTGTGTGTGTGTGTGTGTGTGTGTGTGTGTGTGTGTGTGTGTGTGTGTGTGTGTGTGTGTGTGTGTGTGTGTGTGTGTGTGTGTGTGTGTGTGTGTGTGTGTGAGAGAGAGAGAGAGAGAGAGAGAGAGAGAGAGAGAGAGAGAGAGAGAGAGAGAGAGAGAGAGAGAGAGAGAGAGAGAGAGAGGGAGGAAGGGGCGTAAACGAACGTTGTTCAAACTTAATACAATGATTTTGAGCGCGTAGGAGATAACGCATTTGATTTATCCTTAATGATATCGCAGGGCTTGCCTGTACTGTCATGTACATTCACAGTAGTACGTGTGAGTGTGAATTGTTTTCTGGAAATGTGTATCTTCAAAATATTATATCTTTGGTTTTGTTTTTATATATATATATTCCCGTAAAAATTATTATTGGGCTTTTGTTCACTGTGTGTGTGTGTGTGTGTGTGTGTGTGTGTGTGTGTGTGTGTGTGTGTGTGTGTGTGTGTGTGTGTGTGTGTGTGTGTGTGTGTGTGTGTGTGTGCAGGCCACATCAAACGGTTGAAGTATGCTATCTCCATGCTTCGGGATCCAACTGAAGGTAATCTGGACCGCATAGAGCAGAACGGAACAGAAAGGAACAGACTAGAACAGAACAGAACAGAACAGAACAGAGCAGAATAGAACAGAACAGAACAGAACAGAGCAGAACAGAATAGATTAGAACAGAACAGAGCAGAATAGAGCAGAACAGAATAGAGCAGAACGGAACAGAACAGAACAGAACTGAACAGAATAGAACAGATTAGAACAGAACTGAACAGAATAGAACAGAACAGAATAGAATAGAACAGAACAGAACTGAATAGAGCAGAAAAGAACAGAACAGAAGAGAGCAGAACGGATCAGTTTAGAACAGAACAGAACAGAACAGAACAGATTAGAACAGAACAGAATATAATAGAACAGAACAGAACAGAATAGAACAGAACAGAACTGAACTGAACAGAGCAGAACGGATCAGTTTAGAACAGAACAGAACAGAACGGAACAGAACAGAACAGAACAGAGCAGAACAGAACAGAATAGAGCAGAACAGAACAGAATATAACAGAACAGAACAGAACAGAACAGAATATAGCAGAACAGAACAGAATATAACAGAACAGAACAAGGCATGCAGAGAGAGAGCACAGAGCAGGGCTCCATAGAACAGAACAAGGCATGCAGAGAGAGCACAGAGCAGGGCTCCATAGAACAGAACAGAACAAGGCATGCAGAGAGAGCACAGAGCAGGGCTGCATAGAACAGAACAGAACAAGGCATGCAGAGAGAGCACAGAGCAGGGCTGCATAGAACAGAACAAGGCATGCAGAGAGAGCACAGAGCAGGGCTCCACAGAACAGAACAGAACAAGGCATGCAGAGAGAGCACAGAGCAGGGCTGCATAGAACAGAACAGAACAAGGCATGCAGAGAGAGCACAGAGCAGGGCTGCATAGAACAGAACAAGGCATGCAGAGAGAGCACAGAGCAGGGCTCCATAGAACAGAACAGAACAAGGCATGCAGAGAGAGCACAGAGCAGGGCTGCATAGAACAGAACAGAACAAGGCATGCAGAGAGAGCACAGAGCAGGGCTGCATAGAACAGAACAAGGCATGCAGAGAGAGCACAGAGCAGGGCTCCATAGAACAGAACAGAACAAGGCATGCAGAGAGAGCACAGAGCAGGGCTGCATAGAACAGAACAAGGCATGCAGAGAGAGCACAGAGCAGGGCTCCACAGAACAGAACAGAACAAGGCATGCAGAGAGAGCACAGAGCAGGGCTCCACAGAACAGAACAAGGCATGCAGAGAGAGCACAGAGCAGGGCTCCATAGAACAGAACAGAACACTGAATGCTGAACAATGAACACTGAAAAGAATGTTTATCAAGAATAAGACATAGTTACATACCAAAACAATATTATTCAAGCGAAGCGAAATGAGTGGGGTGAACCCGCTAGTTTGAGTTATGCCAAAGCCCCTATACCTTGGATATCTAACAAAACTGTTGTTTGTTGCCTTTTGAGTGCAGTGCAATAAGAATTATTTGGCACAAGCCAGCACTGTCTTGTCCTTATTTTCGGATGTAAAAGCAAACACGCGCACGCACGCATGTACACACACACACACACACACACACACACATACACACACACACACCTCACGCACGCACACGCGCACACACACGCGCACGCACGCACGCACACGCACACACACACACACACACACACACACACACACACACACACACACCTCAAGCACACACGCACACGCACGCACGCACGCACGCACGCACGCACGCACACGCACACACACACACACACACACACACGCGCACACACACACACGCACACACACACACACACACACACACACACACACACACACACACACACACACACACACACACGTA
>CM065698.1:15259284-15261784 GCA_017654935.2 Phymorhynchus buccinoides | reverse complement strand
GACGTTAATTAATGGCCTTTTGTGATGACGTGGACGACCTTTTTGTATTACGTAGATGGCCTTTTTTTTTAATGAAGAGACAACCTATTTGATGACTTAGACAGATACAGACTATGGTGGTGAAATATAAAACGATTCTAAGAGTTGTACGTGACGTGTTTTTACATTCTGTGATAAAATACTCGAAGGACATTTATAGAACAAAAAACAGCGAAGATTGTAAATATGTTGATATGTGAAATTCAGTTAGGACACAAACTGCAGAGCATAGCCAGTAAGGCTATACAGTATGTGCTGTCCCAGCCCTTGTCTAAAGAATAACGTCTAGTGTAGAATCGTGTACAGTCTGGTGTATTTAGTTTTGCAAATTCTAACACGTGTTGAATTGAAATGTTTTCTTTGGCAGATGCGCTTCCCTTCTGTGGAATAATATTTGGCTTCATGCACATTCAGGCTAAGTTAGGCCGGGTTCACATTAGACGCGTAAGTTCCGTACGGAAAACCTGAAATACGTGGAAGAAAGAAGGATACAAGTTTACGCATATAGAGGAAATTCGGACATGTGCGCAAATCTGTTCCCTTCTTTGTTTCACTTATTTATGGATTGCGCACGGGTTTCCGCATGGAATACCCGCTTATGTGTGTACACGACCTTATGCGTTAGTAGACCACGTGCCTTTGACATAATGGAACATGAAACATTATTTAATGCTATGGTGAATTCACCCTGCCACTCTTCTGATCAATCTTTGCATTCGTGAACGCTTCAATGTACTCAAAATGCTCACAGTTATGATACTCCCGTGTCCTTTTATAATGTTCTTATAAAAGTGTTGATTCAAAATCTGTCTTGCAATCTCTACAAAATTGAGATGGCAAGGCTCGAAGAGATTTACTTTTTGATATCCATCATCTCATGCATTGTATAAGGATTCACGAAATATATGTAGATTTGTGTTGGGTTCCTTCTCATTGTGGGATGATAGGGAATGAAACAGCAGATAGACTAGCTAAATCTGAAGCTAAACAATTTTTTGATTGTGATTTAAATCCCCCTTGAAGATGTCTTCGGCTCAAAGTTTGTTAAATTTGGAAAACTGTATTAATAACAGAATTCGTGAAATAAAGCTCAAATATTTGACTACTTGTCCTCGCTACATTTCCAAGGTAATAACTAAACTATAGTTAAATGCATGGAACACTAAATATTCTAATAATGTTTTGTGTACTTGTGGTATGCCTATCTCAGTGCGTCATTTGTTGATAGAATGTCCTATCTTAACTCCAGTTTATAGAGACAAATATATTGAATTTATCATTTTTTTAAAATGACAATCAAGTATTATCCAGCCCTTTCAGCATTATTATTGCTTCTGTTATTGCACAATCAGAAGTTGCTAAGTTACTTTGACATGTCTTTTATTCAGAAAGTTAATTCTGTTCTTCATGTAGACAAAGAAACACCAATTAAGTAGAACGAGATATTTTCCCCTCTGTATCAATCCTTGGACTGATGCTAATGCTGCTATTTCATTGATCACTTACGTTAACCCTTTCACCGCCAAAGTCACATTATAGCACCACAGTGATTTAACCCCTATATCACTAAAAGGCATCACATTGGGGTCTATTATCCAAAGACCCTATTGTCTTAGTTTTGGGAAGTAAGGATATACCTTGATTTAAATATGTCACAGAAGAATCCCCAATACTGCAGATGGATTTTGTTCTCTACCCAGGTACTTTAATGAACACCTTTTTTTTGCATGTTTTTCATAAACAAATTACAAATACACAATTAAATAAATGGCTCCATACATGTATGAGTAGATAAACAAAAAACAAAAATAAATCAAAATTATATTAAAGTAAATAAATAAATGAGAAAAAATATAGACAAAGGAGCAATGATGGTAAATAGACAATGCACAGTTAAGGAGTTAATTCATATAAATTAAAAAAATTAAAAAGAAGAAAAAAGTCAACACCCGTTCGAAACAATGACCAATTGACGCGAGTGAAATGATGAGAAAATACACAAATCTGCACGACATAATTATACTCATACACAAGCATATATACCACAGCTGTTTCGGGAGGAACATTTAGTTTATCTATATTTTCTGAAGTTGTTTCAAGCCAACTTTAGTTTACCATAAGTTGCTTTTCATAAATTACAATCACGAATGTGTTGTAGTGTGTGACTAAATTACTTATATTCAGTGGATATTGCTAGATGTTCCCTCATGGGCAATTTTATTTATGTTTGTGTATTATTCAAGAACATTTTCTACTAAATATGTTGTAGGATACTGCTCAACAAAATAAGTTTTGACCATAAATCTGATGGAAGAAATATATTAAAAATACAATGAAGAACATACAGCCCAAATATTGTTACAAGCAAAAGCTTGGTTCAGTTTTATCTAAGATTTCTAAATTCAGTCTTTTAACTAAATAGCTTGATTTTGTATGGGGTGGAACAGCTGTGATACTTAAA
>CM065698.1:15231784-15244284 GCA_017654935.2 Phymorhynchus buccinoides | reverse complement strand
GAGCAACTTTCCCGGCCCCTTTTCATCTAATAAATTTATATTTGTGCCCGGGTTCTGGCTCGTCAGATGGTTGTAAGAAATACAAGTGGTTGAATTGCTCTAAATGGCAGACAGAGAGAAGTAAGGTTTTACATGAAATTACAAGACTCCCACTCTCATCAGTCTGACCAAAGGGTTCAGGATTATTTGACACTTGTATTTTATTTACTCCCAAAATCTGCATAAGATTATGCAACAATAATAATAAAGCAGCTCAATGGCGCCAAAACAAAATATGGATAAAAACACAATGAAATCCGAAAGGATTCACAAGACTTTTGTCTTTCTATAAGGTTCGCCCCATGCCGGAAGGGTTACTAATTATCTTCGGTGTCCGTAGGAAAGTTCAAATGATTGGCGCAGTCAGGTGGACTTAGCTGTTTGAAGTTCTGGGCTTGCTCGTCAGGTGAGAGTCCCAGTCGTTCCGGTTACGGCTTCGCGGGATGGCACGGTTCAGGCGTGGTCTCCTCGCGGATTCTGGGTGCGGGTCGTCTTGGCGGCAGTCCCGTCTTGGTGCTTGGTGGAGTCCGGGATGATCTTCCGGCCCACGATGCCCTGCTGATAATCACAGGAGAAGGTGGATGTAGATCTCTATGGCTTAGAGACAAGGGGCTTCAGTCGGCAGGGAATTAGTGAATCCCAACCGGCTTGAAGGCTTCCCTTGTACAATAGCACTACATGTAGTTAATAAATAAACTGAATTTCAGTTAACAAACTGAGATCAGTAAAACATAAAAGGTGATCAAGACAACATCATTCTCCATCCAACACCTGGAAAGGAAGGGTATCATAAAGTGCAAGATTGCGGCCCATAGGTTTCCTACTAAAAATAGACAAAAGGGTTAGTAGGCATAAACTCCGGTTCTGGTACCAAAAGTGTTCAAGTCAAAAACACACACACACAAATAATCAGTGCACATAAATAGAATAGAATGTTTACCACTTCTTTTCTATAACATATCTATCTACTCCTTATTCATCATTGAACATAGGATCTAGATCAAAACTAGAGTCAAACAAACCAGATCTCAATCACCTGCCATCAATAATACTTACTAGTGGGCTTATGATGACTGGTTGTGAGTGTTGCTCTAGCTACGTTTCAGCATCTTGTGTGACAACTTTTTCTCACCACTCCAATTATAGCCTTCACTTTCAAACAATGAAAGCCTGCTATTGGTGTATTACAGTCCACACGTCACAAGATGCTGTTCTAATTGTACCGAACAATCACGCGCCTATTCCATCCTTATCACATTCCTGACATTCCTAACCTTGTGATTGGAAAAGCAAAACCATCTTCAAAGGGAGATAACCGTGGTTGTCACTTTCTTGTGATGAGACGGTAGAAAGGGGGGGGGGGGGTGAAGGGAGATAACCTCGGTAGGTGGTACGTGCCGACCGGGGAGACAATTCGAACTTGAAAGGGACCAATCCCGGAATCGGCATTCTTTAGATGGTGGGTGGCAATTAACGTGGCGGCCGGACAGAGAAAAGAAAAGGAGAGGGGGGGGGGGGGTGTAGATAAGAAATAAAGAAAGGGGTCGCGCGGGACACTTACGTCACAGAGGCCCCCCGAAGAAAAGATTCTGGTACCGGAATCTTCCTGTGGAACGCCGACTCCACTTTCGACTTGGGCGACAGGGACAAATTAGTGGGGAGACTGGGTCGGCTGGAATGGTGGAACATCTGGTCGCAACACAGAGTTCAAAGGAGCAGGTGGGTTAGAGATCAGTGGAATGGATTCCGACTGAGGTTGGTGCGGCAATCCTGTGTTGAGTTGTCCCAAGGTTGATTGCAGAATAGCAAACACCTCTTGCCTGAGTTTCCCCTTTAGCCTGGATTCATCATTGCTGATGATGTGGTTTGGTAGGCCGATTCGGGCGAAAATGGCTTTGAGTGCCGCGGCTATCTGGCTAGCATCAAGTGAGGAGATTGGGGCGGCATCGCACTGCATGGTACATATGTCGACCACGGTGACTATATACCGGAATTTCTTCTTCCGTTGAGGTAGAGGCCCGACCAAGTCGACTGCCACTCGCTGAAAGGGAGGGGTAGGTGACGGCTGTATGTGCGGCGGCCTGTCCCGATAGTACCTTCGGTGGGTGTTTGCGGGTACAGTGCTGCCTTTCACCTGAGGTACCTGTGGCGAGTGGTCTTGGGTCGTTAGGCGGACATTCCTTGGGAAGGATTTTCCAAGTTGTGGCGGACTTGGGGACTTGGGACAATCTGGATTGGCTCGCGCGGCAATTTGGTTTGCCGCGTTGAGAGGTTTCTTCCCTGCTGAGGGAGATTTGCTCTTTGGGAAGGAGGGAGGGAGTTGGTTTGTGGTTTGGGGAGAAGGGAATGCTGCTGAAACTATGGCAGGTTGAGAGGGGTGCCCTAAAAACACATACTGTGATCCCAGTATGAGGTCATAGACAGGACTGTCCATGAGCACTGCCTTGATGGGTCCCTTAACATATCTGGTGTCGACATTGATTATGGCGACTGGCAAAGTGGATGGGGGGATTGCAGCATCAGGGCCTTGCAGAGAGATGAAGTCTCCCGTGTATGCTGACGCGGGGACTAAGGATCCGCAGACAATGGCGTCGCATGACAGTCCAGTGTCATAGAGACACTGAACAGGGATGTTGTTGACAGTCGCCTGTCCAACGACTGACGGTGTGCCTGGACACTGTACTGGGGAGGGGTTTGTGCAATTCTGCGAAGTCGAGACGACTTGCATAGTTGCAACATTTTGCCGCTTGTAAGCAAGTTTCCTGCAGTCATCCCGATTGTGGGTGTTCGACTTGCAGTATGAGCAGAATAAGGGTTGTCCCAGTGGTTGTCGTTCATGGGTAGAACTGTTTGACCCACTGTTGGAGTTGGGGTTAAACCTGCTCTGCTGTGAAGCAGTGGACCCAACTACTTGCTGTAGTTTTGGCCTTTTAGGGGCGCTAGGTTCATCATGGGCTAGAGTGTACCTATCACTTAGCTGGATGAGGTCAGCCAGAGTTGTGGCACCTTGTTCGGCAGTAAAGGTGCGTAACTCTGGGGACATGGTTTCGCGCAGTTGCTCGCCAACCATCAGTTCCCGGAGATCCTCATAGGACTCTGATTTGGCAGAAAGGGACACCCATTTAGTCAGATAGTTCCCCAGTCTATCTGAAAATTGGGCATAGGACTCTCCCCTACCTTTTCTGGTTGACCGGAACTTTTTCCGGTAGGCATCAGCTGTCAACTCGTATCTGTTGAGCAGGGCTTCTTTCAAAGCTGGGTAGTCGGTAATTTGGCTTGACGGAAGTTTACTGTATACCTCATAAGCCACACCCCTGAGACTTTGGGCAAGCTTGAGGTTGAACTTTTCCGGAGCAAGCTCAAATTCCTGGGCCAGTCTTTCAAATCTATCGAGGAATGCATCGATAGACTCGGTTGCCTCATTGAATGCCTCCAATGTGAAGGTCATGGCTGAGGTATGAATGGGAGGGGGAAAATTTTGAGGGGCAGCAGTCTCAGAGTCTGCTGAGTTTTCTAGCTGCTTCATAGCTAGTTCATGGTCTCGCGCTTTTTCTCGCTCAGTGGCCTCAAGGTCGAGTTCTTTATTTTTGGCATCCTGCACTAGTTGCCTCTGCCTTAACTCATGAGTACGGATTTGCTCTTGAGCGTCGCGATCTTTATCTGCTTGTTGAGCCTCGCGATCTTTATCTGCCTCTTGAGCCTCATGGGCTCTCTGTTTGTCTTTCTGAGCCTCCTCGCGGACTTTATCAGCCTCTTGAGCCTCACGAGCTTTGTCAGCCTCTTGAGCCTCACGAGCTTTGTCAGCCTCTTGAGCCTCATGAGCTCGCTGTTTGTCTTTCTCAGCCACCTCGCGAGCTTTCTCTTTGTCATATTCAGATATGACAAAATTTGCTAACTCTTGGCCTGACAATCCTAGAGACTCTCCCCATTCTTTAAGTTCCCTCCTAAGTTTAACAATCTCAGCCATGGTTGTAAATACAACTATTCAAAATAAAAACAAAGCTGCTGAGTTGAATGTATCAAACAACACTTAACTATTTCAACATAAACAGAAATAGCATGCACATCAAAATAAAGTCATAAATAGCATTCAAACAAATCAAATCAAAACACAGTGAACCAAATCACAATAACTTTCCCAGTGGACACAAGATAAGTTTTGAAAAGGAACTACCGTTTGAATTGAAATTTGTTAGACTTTATGAAAAAAAATATCCCGGACGCGAGCCCCCAATTAGATGTGACGAGGTAATGGGTTAAAAGGCTAAGTCTCTAGGGAAGACTTTAGAAAATTTGCCTTTAGCCCACTTCTCTAGGGTATGGGAGATGAGCAACTTTCCCGGCCCCTTTTCATCTAATAAATTTATATTTGTGCCCGGGTTCTGGCTCGTCAGATGGTTGTAAGAAATACAAGTGGTTGAATTGCTCTAAATGGCAGACAGAGAGAAGTAGGGTTTTACATGAAATTACAAGACTCCCACTCTCATCAGTCTGACCAAAGGGTTCAGGATTATTTGACACTTGTATTTTATTTACTCCCAAAATCTGCATAAGATTATGCAACAATAATAATAAAGCAGCTCAATGGCGCCAAAACAAAATATGGATAAAAACACAATGAAATCCGAAAGGATTCACAAGACTTTTGTCTTTCTATAAGGTTCGCCCCATGCCGGAAGGGTTACTAATTATCTTCGGTGTCCGTAGGAAAGTTCAAATGATTGGCGCAGTCAGGTGGACTTAGCTGTTTGAAGTTCTGGGCTTGCTCGTCAGGTGAGAGTAGCTCCCAGTCGTTCCGGTTACGGCTTCGCGGGATGGCACGGTTCAGGCGTGGTCTCCTCGCGGATTCTGGGTGCGGGTCGTCTTGGCGACAGTCCCGTCTTGGTGCGTGGTGGAGTCCGGGATGATCTTCCGGCCCACGATGCCCTGCTGATAATCACAGGAGAAGGTGGATGTAGATCTCTATGGCTTAGAGACAAGGGGCTTCAGTCGGCAGGGAATTAGTGAATCCCAACCGGCTTGAAGGCTTCCCTTGTACAATAGCACTACATGTAGTTAATAAATAAACTGAATTTCAGTTAACAAACTGAGATCAGTAAAACATAAAAGGTGATCAAGACAACATCATTCTCCATCCAACACCTGGAAAGGAATGGTATCATAAAGTGCAAGATTGCGGCCCATAGGTTTCCTACTAAAAATAGACAAAAGGGTTAGTAGGCATAAACTCCGGTTCTGGTACCAAAAGTGTTCAAGTCAAAAACACACACACACAAATAATCAGTGCACATAAATAGAATAGAATGTTTACCACTTCTTTTCTATAACATATCTATCTACTCCTTATTCATCATTGAACATAGGATCTAGATCAAAACTAGAGTCAAACAAACCAGATCTCAATCACCTGCCATCAATAATACTTACTAGTGGGCTTATGATGACTGGTTGTGAGTGTTGCTCTAGCTACGTTTCAGCATCTTGTGTGACAACTTTTTCTCACCACTCCAATTATAGCCTTCACTTTCAAACAATGAAAGCCTGCTATTGGTGTATTACAGTCCACACGTCACAAGATTGCTGTTCTAATTGTACCGAACAATCACGCGCCTATTCCATCCTTATCACATTCCTGACATTCCTAACCTTGTGATTGGAAAAGCAAAACCATCTTCAAAGGGAGATAACCGTGGTTGTCACTTTCTTGTGATGAGACGGTAGAAAGGGGGGGGGGGTGAAGGGAGATAACCTCGGTAGGTGGTACGTGCCGACCGGGGAGACAATTCGAACTTGAAAGGGACCAATCCCGAAATCGGCATTCTTTAGATGGTGGGTGGCAATTAACGTGGCGGCCGGACAGAGAAAAGAAAAGGAGAGGGGGGGGGGGGGGGTGTAGATAAAGAAAGAGGGGTCGCGCGGGACACTTACATCACATTCTGTTTCTTCTTAGTTCGATCGCTCAGACGGTTTCCTGTCAATTATGAGCGCAGATGCGTCATGCTGCCGTTATGCGCCTAACTAAAGAAATAGTTGGGCCCAGCAAGTCAGACTTCGGGCTGGAGGAAGTCGTTTTGAAAGTGGTTCCTTGAAAACAAGGCAGGAGAATGAATCGGTATGGCAGAGAGATAGTAGATGACAGCAAGAAAAGGGAAAAGGCAGAGTCAAAGAGAGTGACAGATTAGAGGAAGTTACAAACACAGAACTTCCAGAGGGTGGGGGAACTATTTATACAAAAGACCCCCCGGTATCCCCACGAGGGGTACATGCTTCTGTGATACTTAGCTCTGCTGCTGAATTACTCTGTGTCTGTCTGACTCTGTGTCTGTCTGCGTGTCTGTGGTGCAGGTGATAGGCATGCTGATGTCAGTGTTCGCCCTGCTGCTGAATGCTGATGCTGTTTCAGTTACCTTTGAATATGACTGTGTCTGTCTGACTAGGCGTTCAAGACTGCACTTGGTCATCTCCAAACATGGGACACTAAATGTTTTAGTTTGTGTGTATTTGACGGTTTAAGGTTTTGGTTAGGGATAGGGTTAGGGTTAGGGCTAGAGTCAGTTTAATTTCAGATTGAATGGTTAAAAGATACACATTCTAAAGTTTCGCTGAAAACCGACACTTTCCATATTTGGAGATGACCAAGTGCAGCACTGAACGTCCCGTGTCTGTCTGACTCTGTGTCTGTCTGTCTGTCTGTGGCGTGCAGGTGATAGGCATGCTGATGTCGGTGTTCGCCCTGCTGCTGATGTTGCTGGCAGTGTCCTCCACAGCCTGGGTGAAGGCCAACAGGGTTATGGAAGGTCTGTGGGAGAGGTGCCTCTTCCGTCTGGACGAAGAGAACATGGTGGACTGTGAAGTTAGCGCTTCCAACGGTGAGGACAACACGAGGATTGGGTACCAGGAAGTCCTACTATCGGGGGTTTTCCGTTAAAAGCCCGAAGGTGTTACCGCCAAATGTTTAGCACCATAGTGACCTATGTCATTGAAAGACATGACATTGGGGTGCATTATCCAAAGATCCTATTGTCGTAGTTTTAGCAAAGACACTGAAAAGAAAAGACTAACATCCGGTCTCTTTTCCCTATAATTATGAGTAGTGAGGACAGAAACACTGGTTATGTCCCTTAAAAACAGTACACATTTACACGTCGATAGGCCAGTTGAATTCTCCGTTCAAATTCCAGTCTGAGTTTTTAGATAGCCTCCACTGTGTGTGGTGTACTGTTCCCACTAACGATAACTCTATCAGCCCGGTTCGCCGTAACTCTTAAGTAGTCCATCTTACCATTTTAGAATCTTTGGTTTTAGGGAGTAAGGATAGACCTTATTTATATATATATATATATATATATATATATATATGTCACAGAAGAACCCCCAATACTGCAGATGGATTGTGTTCTCTACCCAGGTAAATTTGATGGAAATGTTTGGCTGAAATATGGCTGGAGGTGAAAGTGTTACGGGCCTGCTACACTGCATACGGTTCAATTCACTACGATCCAACGGTGAGGACACCACGAGGAGTATGTGCCAGAAAGTCCTACTATCGTTTTTTCTCGCTAAGACCCACCACGTCACGTGTCAAAATCACGGTTTTCGCGTGTTTTCCCTCTTATAGCTGGTAAGAAATCTTAAGAAATCTTCCTCGCATAAGAGGGAATGTGACACGTGACGTGGGGGGGGGGGGGGGGGTCTTTAAAAGCCTGAAGGTGTTACGTTTACGGGCCGGATACGGTTCGATTCACTACGAAACGATGTTGACATGTGTGAGGCATGATTGACGTAAAATTCTACTGTCTACATCAATCTGATGAAATCCTACTAGTTATGTTCACTGTATTTTGTAGTCTCCCGTACACGAATCTGATCAAATATTTTATTTTTGTATCGGACGTGGGGTTTTTTATTCGTGTATTGCGGTTTACATGAGTATAGTGAAGGAAAATAGTAGAGTTACTTTTAGACGGAAGTATTTCACGTGAATCATGACTCACAGGCATCATGACAATCGTATCGTATTGGGGTCAAATCGTATGCAGTGTAGCTGGGCCTTTAGGGGTTCCATCTGAAGGGACAGTGGAAGAAATGGCTCTTCCATCTGGATGAAGAAAGCAAGGTGGACTGCCACAGTGAAGAAAACACCGCCAACGGTAACTGACAACAAGCGAACGAACGGATGTATGTCATTATTACAATCATTATAGAGGTGGGGGGGGGGGGAAACCGGTTTGAACCGAAAAACCGGTGCTAAACGTTCGAAAAACCGGTTCGAGTTGCTGTGAACCGGTTTTTTAACTGCAAACTGAAAGTAAGTTTTTCTTAGAATATCGCATTCGTTTCGAAAAACAACACTGATTCTCAGCGCAGATTGGGTGTTTGTAAACCAAGAGTAGCTGTTTCTAGTTTCTAGTATGGCTTTGACTTTGACTGAGTGTTGAGTTGAATGTGTGTGTGTGTGTGTGTGTGTGTGTGTGTGTGTGTGTGTGTGCGTGCGTGTGCGTGTGCGTGCGTGTGCGTGCGTGCGTGTGTGTGTGTGTGTGTGTGTGTGTGTGTCATAAGTCATAAGTTTCTTGTGTGTGTGTGTGTGTGTGTGTGTGTGTGTGTGTGTGCGTGTGCGTGCGTGTGTGTGTGCGCGTGCGTGTGTGTGTGTGTGTGTGTGTGTGTGTGTGTGTGTGTGTGTGTGTGTGTGAATATTCTGACAAATAAATATGTGCTTGCATAGGTGAAACTAGTGATGCGAGTACTGGTTGCAAATACCGGTTCGGTAAAACCGGTTCGAAGAGGGGAAACCGGTTTAAACCGGTTCGGTGTTTTTTAACCGGTTCTCAACTCTAGTTATCAAAGTCTTTTAAAGAGCACTTTTGGCCGGGAAATGATAAATCCGTCGACTCACGCAAAAGTCGACTTAAGCATGTGTCGACTTATAAGTATCCAGCTGTATTGTTTTGACGTAGGAAGCATTGGAAAACATGCAGACCAACACCCCCTCCTCCATTTCTCGGTTCTTTCCGGGGGGTTTCAGTCTTGCCTTTCTTACTGCAGATTTGAGCACTCAAACCTCTATTGTTTTCTACACTTAGCGTTGATTTGATTACACAAATAAAAAATATCCATTCAATAATAGTAGAAGATTTTTTTTTTAAACCGCAATGCACCAAAACTGTGACTTGTTTTCGGAAGGGAAGCATGCCATTGTTTCCACATACCGCTATTCCCACTCTGTAATTTTACATCCATCATATGACTAGTCCCACATACCGCTATTCCCACAAAATGTCTCTCTGTCTGTTTGTGTTTGTCAAGCCCAGATAAACGCACGCGCAAGCGCCCATGCAAGCTCATCCAGTTAATAAAATACACGTGTGTTGCAAACAACGATGTGCTGGACTAGCGGTATGTGGGGAAAAATGGTATGTCATATTATTCAGAAGTAGCTTGGGCATAAATTAGCAGGCTTACGTTGTTTTTTTCTTACGTTTAACCCATTTGGATACTGACCAACAAGGGCTTAACTCTTGTCGTCAAATAGCTACATTTGTGTACATTTCATTACATATAGATTGGATCCCTGCACTACCGGATCCCCGCATCCCCGCACCACTAGATCCCTGTAAACCCTACTGGTGATGATGATGATGATGATGAGATTAGCGTCCAATCGGTCAGAGACCCTTATGGACAATATTCCTGAACCCTACTATGAATGAGATGAGATTAGCGTCCAATTGGTCGGAGACCCTTATGGATGATATTCCTGAACCCTACTATGAATGAGATGAGATTAGCGTCCAATTGGTCGGAGACCCTTATGGATGATATTCCTGAACCCTACTATGAATGAGATGAGATTAGCGTCCAATTGGTCGGAGACCCTTATGGATGATATTCCTGAACCCTACTATGAATGAGATGAGATTAGCGTCCAATTGGTCGGAGACCCTTATGGATGATATTCCTGAACCCTACTATGAATGAGATGAGATTAGCGTCCAATTGGTCGGAGACCCTTATGGATGATATTCCTGAAGATTGGGTCTTCTTGTTGAGAGTCCCACTGCTAAGTAGATTCCCCCCCACAGAGACACACACGGTGTGTGTGGGGAGGGGGTTCTATTTCATCTGAACATAGTGTATCTTACATCACTGAATGGACCCAGAAGAGCTTTGCAGAAACCCAGGCACTGTCACGTGATCTCCGTGGCTGGAGGAAGTTGGTGCTCTCGTCGTCGGGTGTTTGGAGACGGATGATGTTATGCTAGGAGCTTTTTCAAGGCTAAAGACAATCCAAATCCCGCATAACTAAGCATAGCATAACAACATTTTGATGTAGCCTTGGTGTTCTAGCCTATGTCAACCGCTTGCTTGTGACTGACTTGCGTGCTTCCTTCATGGATTCCTTCCTTTCATTCCTGCACGTGCAGACTGGCGGATGGCGTGCCAGGCGCTTTTCCTGCTGGCCATGACCTTGACCTTTGTGGGGATTGTGGTGGTGTCCGTGGGCCTCAGGGACGACGCTGCCCCCAGGAAGGTCAAACTCTACATGGCCGGGGTGGTCGCCTGGATCGTGGCCGGTAAGTGAATTAGTTAATCTTGGATTTAATGAAATGAATAAGGGGAAGGAACTTCTCGTAATTAACTCCCTTTTTACCAAAGTTATTTATGGCACCGATTCGCCTCAACTTGGGTCTGTATTGTTGTGGCAACTACATTCACTTTGCTAGGCGAATCGGTGCCATAAATAACTTTGGTAGAAAGGGAGTTAATTACGAGAAGTTCTTCCCCTTATTCATTTCACTATATCCTTTCTCTTAGCCTCACTATTTCATACTTGAATTTAATGGGGGGGGGGGGGGGGGGGGGGGTAACGTCAATCGTGATTCATGCAATCATTATTTAACTTTTTTTTTAAACAACATACATGCATAAACATTTTCTGCATTTGTAAAAATGCCCTTGGTATTAATAATACCAAGGACATTTTTTACAAATGCAGACATTGACATTACTTCAATTGCAAAGTTAATGCTGTCCACGCCTATTGGAAATTTGCTGTAGCTGCATTTGTTATTTTACTTAAATAGCAAAGTTAATGTTGTCCACGCCTATTCAATATTTATAGAGCAATAGTGGGCATTCTACTAGTAAATGATGAATTTGATAATTTATGAGCTCAAAGACAACTAGTTTCTATTATATTTACTTTCCATGAATGGATCGTTCTTTCCGTTTCGTGAAAATTACCCTAATCTATTCCTTCCCTTGTTCTGGCCTGAGCAAGGTAAGCGTGTAGTATCTCATGATGCTTTCCAATGAGACAGTTTGGTAAGGGAAGCGGGGGGGGTGGGGGGGGGGGGGGGGGGGGGGGGGGGGGGGGGGGGGGGGGGGGGGGGGGGGGGGGGGGGGGGAGGGTAGCACAATTTCACCTTTGCCCAATAAAATAGGATTCTTAGTACAACACAATTCATAAAGAAGATTTATTGATAGTGGTGGGAGGAGAGGTTGGGGGGAGGTAGGGGCGAACCTATACCTTCGTCGATTTATTAATAAATATTCTCTTAATTTTCATCATTCTTTTATTTTATTCCATCTCTTCTTGGGGTTTTGGGGGTTTTAAATTATTATTATTATTATTATTATTATATTATTATTATTATTATTATTATCAGTTCTTACTTCTTTTTCTTTTTTCTTCCCCACAGTGGTTGTGCAGTTGGTAGCCCTCATCATCTACCCTGTGAAGTTTGTGGAGGAGATCAGGAGGTCGGCCGCCGCCCAGTGGCAGTTCGGCTGGTCCTACGGGCTGAGCTGGACCGCTCTCGTCTGCATGGTTGTGGGCATCGTTCTGGTCTTCATTGACCGAAAGGCCGTGGAGATCGAAGAAAGGGAGGTCATCTACAAGAAAGAAGGGCTGGAGGAGGAGCAAGTAACCGAACTTGTTTGAGAGAGCTACCTTCCCTTAAAAAAAATACATAATATAATACGTGTGTAAATGGTGGTTTGGTTGGTTGGTCGCTCGCTTGAATGGATTTTTGTTAGTTTGTTTGTTTTTGGGGAGGGGGAGGTATTTTCTGTACAGCCTGAGAGTGAGATTTCATTTTAGGGGTGTAAATGGTGGGTGTGGGTGTGGGTGTGTGGGTGTGCACGCGCGTTCGCGCATGCGCTCGTCTCTGTCTCTAACTGACTGTCTCATAGTCATCTGTTTGTCTGATTGACTCTCTCTCTCTCTCTCTCTCTCTCTCTCTCTCTCTCTCTCTCTCTCTCTCTCTCTCTCTCTCTCTCTCTCTCTCTCTCTCTCTCTCTCTCTCTCTCTCTCTCTCTCTCTCTCTTCTTCTTCTTCTTGTGTGCTTTTTTTCGGTTTGATTTTTCATATGAATAACCAGCCTATGCCCTTCTCGTTTTTACCTACTTTGTCCATTTCACGTGCGTTCCATTGCATGGATGGGTTTTGTCAGGCAAATGGG